>ML776765.1:519232-530275 GCA_009831015.1 Picea engelmannii | reverse complement strand
AAGGTGACTGTGGAGGGGAAAGTCTTCACGGTACCTGGAATCGACGTTGATCAAACTCACTCGGGCTCCTTGGAGGGTATACCCATGATTATGTGTGGGAGCTTGCACCAGGGTGTAAGTCTGTTAAGCAGGTCGTCAACGTATCTTTTCCACCTTAGCCCCACCCCTTCTCATCTCATTGTTGCGACGTTTAATTTCATCACCAACTAGTGGCTCCGAAATTAGAAGGTATTGTTTGCTTGGTGATTGCCTCTTAGTTTTTGTTTACTAGTGAGTGTTGTTTATTTCTCGAAGCTAACCATAGGATTTTTCTCACGGAACTTGTCACTTGTTTACAATTTCTCCCCCGCGGCGTTCTCGTAGAATGCAAGGATTATCTCCAGAGCATCTGGACGATCCTCAACCTACTGGTACACCTGAGGGTTCACCCCATCAGACTGAAGTCCCTGTGGTTACTTCACCACAAGGGGAAACGAGTGAAGTTCTGGTTGTCACCACACCACTCCCACACGTTGAACGAACTAATTCTCTCGATGATTTTCGAGTTACCAATACTATAGAAGACTATCGCATTCGTCGTGGTGAACGACCTTCTGGGTGATTAAATCCTTCTGAAGAAACCATTGTTACATCTTCTGAATCGACTGTTGGGCCTTCTCACAGTGTGGTAGGTCGAGATCCTTTTTGGTCTAGTAATTACCGAAGAGTTATTTTCGGTACAGAGTCACCCCATGTTTACGAAATCAACCCTCCGGTGTCTCCTGAGGTAGAGACTACACCCGAAACTACTACTTACCGTTTTGTTCTTCCTCCCGAGATGGCCCATCTCGCAAATACTACGAGTGTCCAAACCGAGGTTACTGCAACTACTCTCCCTCCTATTAATACCCAAAGAATACCTAATGTCATCCCGACATTACCACCCGGTTACCATGCGCTAAATGCTCTGTTGAATCCTCCTAATCCAACACCTCCGCAAACCCCTGTCGATTCTCCAGGTGGTCCTGGGTATGAGGTTCCTCATTTTATTCCGACACTCCCACATTTTCCTCCTAGTAATACTAATCCTGGTGGCATTATTCCAACTGTTGCACCCAACACGCAGATTCCTGTTGGTGGACAGGGTGGTACGGTTACTTTTCCTTTTCCCGGACACAACATAGTTACTGCACAACCTACGGTTGGCACACAACTTTCGGGTGGAACTATACCTACAGCAGGGGGTCCAACTTCACCCTTTGGGCAAAACATACCTCCTGAATTGGCCCAGTATTGGACTCAACTTTTACAAAACTTTTCTCAGAATGCTGGGGGGCAGCAAGCTATCCCTATAGTTGGCCAACCTTATCCAGGGGTAACTAATCCTATTTGGGGTTCGAGCCAGACTACTCAACCCCAGGTCCCTGCTCAAACTCAAGGTTATAATCCTTGGGGTTACTATCCTATCCGCCCACCACTGAATTAGACAGGGTCTTCCCTCTATGGGCAGTCTGCTTACGCTCCTACTGGTTTGTCGACGGGGCTTCCACCCCAAAGCCACCAGTACCCGCAAGTAAAACGACAGTTGTCGTTTCTTGCTACCTTAGATTTTCCATATTTGTCTAGGATCCTGAATGATCCTATTCGTCACTCTCCTCAATGGCCTGCTATCCCTGCTAAACTTCCATCGGATATTCTGAAATTCGATGGCAAGCCGGGAGAGGACCCAAATAATCATGTCATGACTTTTCACTTATGGTGTTCGTCCAACTCTCTCATGGATGACTCCATTTGTCTTCATCTTTTTCAATGAACCCTTACAGGTTTGGCTGCGAAGTGGTATATTGAACTGCCACAAGGTTTCTTTTCTGACTTCAACACCTTAGCCATGGCCTTTCTCACGCATTACTAGTTACCGATCCGTTACGATACTGGGACTGAAATCCTAACCTCTTTCAAACAAACGAAAGGTACTCACATCTCATATCATATACATGAGTGGAGACGTGGACGACGTCTTATCAAACTTGAACTCCCGGATCAGTTACTGGCAGAGTGGTTCACAAAATCTTTTGTGAACGAAATTGGAAAAGACATTGCCATGGGTGGTTTTGTTACAGAAGAGAAGGCTATAAGTCAAGCTCAGTATCTTGATCTCGTTTATTCGCAAATGGGAACACTCTACGATTTACTGCCCGAACTACCTCGTCCTGGTACCTCTAGCACTTCTATTGCTCCAGCTTCCTCGCATGCAGCTAATGGTGTGATTGGTACTACTCATACCCACTCACACTCCATTTCAACTACAACCCCCAAATCCACCTCTTCTAATGTCCAGAATGCCCCATCTCCTGCTCCTCCCACTGGTAAAACTTCTGAAGTAAACATTGTTCAATCTACACCGACCGGTAAGAATAAATCAAAGAAAGGGAGAGTCAAGACTAAGGGGGGTAAAAATAATACTCCAACTGAACAAACTACAAATGCTCCTATTGAAGAGTGGGATAAACGCAAACCGCGGTACCCTTGTCTTATCTGCGGCGACGATCACTATACAAGGATTGTCCTTGACGTGCCAAAGTCTCTAAGTTCCTTCAAGGAACGCCAAAACCACCTACCCCGACAGTCTTGTCTCAACCCTTCCCATCTCAACAACAGGCCTCGTTGGTCATTCATGACCAACCTTCTACTTCTACCACATCATATGTTTTGATGTGCACCGGTGATTCTAAGAAGAATGACATTGCAATTGCAACTAGAGCTAAAGACTATACTCCTTCTAAGGAGAAGGTTGACGATTTACCTCCTGATCTGGTACAAGCCTCTCCACCGAATCCACCTACGAACGGTCCTCTTCATCTCGAATGACCGAGTCTTGATACCGTCCTACGACCCCCTAAAGGTGTTGTTCACAAGTCGTCTTTCAATCCTCACTCTTGTGTGGCCCAGAACTACAGTATTGTGGAATATCTGGCCCAAGCACCTTCAGCAATGTCTGCCCTTGAAGTCCTTCAGTCTTGTCTTGCACAATGAAGGGCTCTGTTGAAAGCTATAGGTGGAATCGATCCTACAGATTCGAATTTGATAGTCTTTGACTTGGACGAGCATGTTCCAAGGTTACCCCCTCAGCTTGCTTTTCAGATACAAGTTATTGTCGCTGACAAGAGCATTTGTCGAACAGTTGTTGATGAGGGGGCCTCTACCTGTGTAATGTCTCTTACGTGTTGGAAAGCTATTGGCTCTCCTCCGTTAACGGAATCACAAAATACTCTGAAAGCCTTTAATGGCTCTGGTTTTAATCCTTACGTCGTTCTTTCCTCATTGCCTGTCACTCTAGAAGGTAAGACTGTCCAAGTTGAAGTGGAATTTTTCGATGCTCCCTTAGATTACAATCTTCTTCTTGGTTGTAGTTGGGTAGATTCCATGCACGCTGTTGTGTCAACACTTTTTCGTGTCTTACAATTTCCTCACCAGGGAAAATTTGTTACAGTTGATCAACTTGCCTTCTTTAATTCTGATACTCACACGGGGAACGTACCGTTCATAGCTAAAACCCCACCGGGTTACGAGAATGTTGGAGTCAGCCTTTTAAAAGACTCTTCGTTAATGGGTATTTTTCCCATACCACCACCACCCGATATTCTACGCCCATCCGTTGCTTAGATTAATCTGATCTTGGCTGTTCCTTATGAACTTTCGGTGTCTTTTGACCCTTGGATAGTCCCTGATCCTGGAGATCATGCTCGTTTCGACGACGTCATGTCGTTTAGTCCGGTTGAGTCTGCTTATCATGCGATTCAATCGACAACACCTTCTATACCCTCTCTTGAGGAGTTGTCTCCTGATCCTTTTCATGTTATCTTTCCCACTGACGAGATAATTATGTCCGTCATGGCTGATACACCTTCGGATGATGGGCATCATCATTCCGTACTGTTTCTGGAACAACACACTCTCGAGAACTACCAACGGATTTCGACTCCATCGACCGTTGTTGTCACAATGACTATTCCCGGATCTACACATGATGTGTTTGCGGAAGGGAACCTCAGTAATATTTATCCCACGATACCCATTGATATTTCAGTGAAACCTGGGATAGTAGCAAATGTTCACATTCGAGCTTCGTGTTCTCCAAAGGAAATTGTTACCTATACTGCTTTGTTCAAGGAATTTTGTGATGTTTTCGCCTGGAGTTACGAAGAGATGCCAGGTATCGACCCGTCTATCATTTTGCATGAGATAAAAATGTACCCTGGTGCTAAACCAGTACGGCATCACCTCCGTCCTGTCCATCCACGTAAAGCGGCAGCCATTAAACTCGAGGTTGAAAAACTTCTTAAAGCCGGTTTTATTTACCCCGTGACATTGACAGAATGGGTTTCCAACCCTGTACCGATTGATAAGAAAGGTGTGAGTATACGTGTTTGTGTCGATTATCGGGATATTAACAAAGCTTGTCTAAAAGACAACTTTTCGACCCCTTTAAAGCTATCCCTAACTAAGGCTCCACTTCTTTTCCCTCCTAACTATAGTTGAGATTACTTTCTTTACCTGGCTGCTTCTGAGTATACCATCGTCATGGTCCTCGTTCAAGAGGATGATAACCATGATGAACATGTTATATATTACTTGAGTAGAAGTCTATCATCAATGGAAGTCAAGTACCAACATGTTGAGAAATTGGCTTTGGCTGCTGTTCAAGCAGTTCAATGTTTTCCTCATTATATTCTCTCCAAAAAGACTACAGTGATTTCACATTGTAACCCCATGCAACATATATTGACACATCAATTGTTGGGGGGCAAGTACTCTAAGTGGATTGTCATTCTCCAGGAGTTCGACTTGGAATTCGATCGTGCCACGTCGAAGAAATCCTTGGTTTTTGCTGAGTTAATTTGTGATTTCCCCCACTCTACCATGGAAAATGTAGCAGTTGGTTCGTTACCTGACGAATCACTTTTCCTTATCAGTACTAATGATATTTGGTACGAAGATATTATTATATATCTCCAAACTCAAACTTTTCGGCCTGCTTTGTCCAGTAATGAACGACGTTGTATACGTTATCAGGATCGCCAGTACATTATCCTCGATGATACTCTTTACCATCGAGGCATTGACTCTGTCTTTCGACATTGTTTGACTTTTGACAAAGCTGAGAAAGCTTTGAATGATTGCCATTCAGGAGCCTGTGGTGGTCATATTTCTGGGTATACTACTGCCCAGAAGATCTTACGTGCAGGATACTTTTGGCCTTCTCTATTCCATGACTGCATTATTGTTGTTCAGAAGTGTCATGCTTGCCAGACCTATCAACAGAAGATTCAGTCGCATCATGCTCCCCTTCATCCTATAGTCTCAGTAGGTCCTTTTGCTAAATGGGGCATTGATTTCATGACATGTCACCCTCACTCAGTCGGGGGGCATTGTTATATTATTGTAGCTGTCGATTATTTTACAAAGTGGGCTGAGGCAATGCCGACATTCGATAATACTGGGAAGACTGCAGCATTATTTATTTTCAACCATGTCATCACTCGTTTTGGTGTCCCTTAGGCTATCGTTATCGATCATGGTAGTCACTTTAGGAATTATATGATGTCAGAACTTACAGAGAAGTTGGGCCTTCGTCATGATAGCTCAACACCTTATTATCCACAGGCTAATGGCTAGGTCGAAGCTATCAATAAGGTTCTCATAACTATGATTCGACGGATGATAGGAATACATAAAACGAGCTGGCACACAATGTTTTTTTCAGCATTATGGGCGTATCGGACATCGGTTAAATCCACCACGAGATTTACACCCTTTCGTTTAGTTTATGGCATGGAAGCCATTCTACCGATAGAATGTGAAATACCTTATTTGAAGCTAGCCGTAGAGCTCTTACCCAATACTTCTGCAAAAGAGGAACGTCTGTTGTATTTGATGCGATTAGAATAGACCCGATGTGATGCCACTTTAGTAATAGAAGCCCAAAAGAAATGCGTTAAGGCACAATATGACAAGCATGTCAAGCCTCGTGTTTTCTTTGAAGGTGATCTTGTTCTTCTGTATCAACAAGATAAAGATGTCCTAGGAGCCGGGAAATTTGAACCTATGTGGCATGGTCCCTATATTGTCAGCAAAGTTTTGGAAAACGGAGCGTATGAACTAGTTGATTATGATGGTGTACCTTTGAGTGAACCCAGGAATGGGTTGTACTTAAAGAAGTACTATGCATAAGTTATTTGTGCATGAGTACTTGTATTTTATGTATCATACTGCGTGTGTGTGTTACTTTAGTTTGCTTTGGACGTTATCTGGTCTCTGCCCTTATGTGACGTTGTGTTTGGTTGCCAGATGTCGGAGTATTCACTACCTTATATTGGCTTAACCGACGATGCTAGCCGTAGTACTCGAAACCTAGCTTCCGCTGCATGGGAAATATATGCCCTGACAAACGAACTCATATCTCTACAAGGTATATGTCTTGGTCGAGCAACCAACAATATCACAGAGTATAGCGTCGTTGTTGAACTATTGGTTGATGTTATTTCTCTTGGAATTCGGCATTTGGTTGTCCGACTTGACTCGCAGTTGGTAGTACTACAGCTCAGTAATGTATATTCTATTCGAAGTCCTACTCTATTAAGGATATATTTGTGAATTCGTCTCTTGGAACGATATTTTGATCACACTGAATATCAACACATTCCTAGATGTCTTAATACATTGACAGATGCTTTAGCTAATTATGTATTGGACAGGCATTTGAACAATTTATAAATCAAACACATTAAAATGTACACAATGTAAAGTAAGCCGGTAGAAGCCGTGTATATATATATAACAATCAAAGTTTGTTTTACAAAATGGTTGTCCGAAGACCAAAATATCAAAAATGGAATCTCATGGCTTCTACATAAGGACGTCACGGATGGCATTCATGATAACAGACTAATGTCCTAGAAACTCTGTGGAGCAAGCGACCCATAGATGCAGATACTCCCACAGTGTGACACTGATCGCGTCGTGGAATCTCCTCTAGGGGCATATCTGGAACATCGGCCATAAGGCCCTCTAAATTCTACTCCATTGTTAGATAGTCCTCGGCGTACTGTGGAACTGCTACTGCTGCCTCTCCTCGATGCTGAATAGGAGAACTACCAACAGGTCTATATGCTCCAACGTCTGTGTTATCAACAAAATTTTGGTGTTAGTCTTCAGATAAATCTATAAACAAAAAACATTTAAATATATCAAAAATACAAAAACATTTAAAAAAAAATAAAAAATTGGTGTACTTCTTACCGAGGTCTCCCCACTGTGCATCCTCAGGCAGTACAAGGTCAGGATCACCATGGAAATCTAATCCAGCATATGCATAATCCTCTATCATCAGCACCTGGCCTTGAAGCCAGTCAAAGAAAGTATCGTCATACCTGACGATAGGCCCTGCCACATGTCGGGCCATGAGTCGGCACCATCGTAACATCCTTGGGTCCCTGGGAACCAGAAAGTTCCACTCATCCTGAAGCCTAAACACCAGGACCCTCTCACAGAAGAAGAACACTAACAGAGATCCATACCTGAACTGTTTTAGATCTCCACGCCTGCATTTGGTCAGTTGTTTCTTGAGACTGCGTAAAACGACATCAGCCCAGTTGAATACCCGGGGCTCAGTACACTCGATGGCATACTGAAAATAGCTCTGCAGAGCCATATGTGGGGCTGCACTTCCTGCCATCCAAGCGATGGTGAAGAGAATGGTACGGAGAGTTATATCAGTCACTCCCCAAATGGCCACCTTCCCTTTCTGTCATTCAGCCTCAGGCACGCAGTACTGCCTGCAATACTCGCTCATTTTTAAACCACCCCTTTGGCTACTAGTCAAATTGACATAGGACCCTCGTCTGGACAACCCAGTCAAGAAATAGATCTCCTCGATGTCTATAGTCAAGGTATGAGCTCCCACGATGAAGACTTGTTGATCCGGGTCCCACATTCGGATCAAGTACTCTAGCAATCGAACATGGGCTCTCATGCCCGGGATGCGGAAATATTTCAGGAGACTGCAATTTCTTAAAGCAACAATGGTTTGAGGGTGATTTTCGGCGTTTGTATTATCTTCCTCGTGTTCCCGTTCTCTCCATTCGAGCACCATGATGATAGTTATAAGCCTGCATGGAAACATATAAAGATGGTTAAAACTCTCATTCATGAAATAAACCTTTTTTATTGGCTAAACGTTACACAAAATTTTAAACTTTGCGTTGTTCGCAGGTGGCCTATGGCACACAGTGCGAACTTATCGCATACTGCCTTAGGCCCACCTATGAGAATGAGGCATTCTCGCAGGCCTCGTATGGTCAGCCTGCGAGAATCCCTCTACGCGCATAGGGTTTAAAAAATCAATTAAAAACTTAACTTTTAACCAATAAAATCATGAAATTGAACCATGCAAAGCTAGAGAATGAAGAGCTTACCAGAGTACCGCAGACGGCTCGTGGAATAATGCCCTGAAGCTCCCAAAAATCGACGATGAAAGTAGAGGGTAAAATGGAAGTTTTTGCACTCAAATGGTAAAAGGGTAAAATGGCATGGTAAAATGTGTTATTGGTTTGTTTTAATTACTTTTTTACTATGTCAAAATTGGATTTTTTATATTTAGTCATTATTTAAACCTATTTGCTAATGAGGAAATGAGTGAAATGCTTTGCAGGTATGGAACATGAAGGGTCTTGGACGATTTTTTCTATGGTGGTATATTTTGATTGTTTTCTATGGTTTTGATATAAAACCTCAAGCGCCTTTTATCCGTTCTTGCGCTTGTCAAAAACATAAGAACGTGATCGAGCGTCGTTTTATCCCTTTTTTGGGCTCACTGTGGTCATACGAAAAAGGAACCCCCCTGGAGTTATCTTTAAGCTCTTTTCAGACTCTCTAAACAGGAAAAGATTGCCGAGCGACCTTGCTATTTTCACGCTTGATAAAGTATTTGAAGTATACGTCCTTCGAGCGATAGTTTAACCCTTTTTCGGTCTCGTTGGACTATTGTATGAAAAAGGAACTGAGAGAGTTCTCTTTTTAAGTGTTTTTCCAAACTCTGTAATCTTGAAAAACCTCTGAGTTTACTATCTATGGACTCGTTAAATGAACATTGACAGACCCGTAATGGGACCGAACCACTCCTTCCTAGGGTTCGTTAAAAATACTCCGAGGGACTCGTCNGAAGGATGAGCTTATATTAACAAGCATATGTGATCCTCTTCAAGCTTGCGTAAAAATAAAGAGGTACTTGCCAGGAATGGTGGGGGAAAATTTGGGAAAGGGATATGTTTCATCTTTATATTAATTGGCAGTAAGTGTCGCTCTTGAACATGACACTCCCTATTCATCATATGAAGCCGGTTTGGGTAATCCATTTGTCTCTCATTCGATTTGATAACAAGGTCTTTCCATGTGTCGTATTTGAGTCAATGCTGCCAAATCATTGGTCGTGTCATTCATATGTTCAAGAGTAGTCCGTCTGAAACCTCTATTTGAGTCGGCCATCTGCAGATATCCATTCTCTTCGTGTCGGCCTTCCCTGTGTCCAAAGTCCAATTGCTACATGTTCTGTTCCACTTTCAAACTCAGTTACTCATTTCGTGTCATTGATGGGGGATACATCAAGGCCCTCCTGTGATGAGTCTTGTTCCGTCGACATCAACACATTATCTGGGATTAAGACTTAGAAATTATTCGGTACCTTAGAGCTTGCATGCCTCAATGGCAAGTTTCCTCGCTTTTGACAGCGGGTTTACATCATTGACCCCTGATCGAAAGATTTTGTCGATTGTTCGACATCAGCTCATTTATTCACAGTCGATGGATTGTACTTTAGTACCTTGGGAGTCATTGACATTAATGGTGATTTCCCTCACACTTGTTAACGGTTGCATCAATGACCGGTAATCAGGTGGTTTCTTCCATGTTCGACTTTGACCCATGTAATCACATGGTTAGATTCATACTTTGGGCAATGAGGTTGAAGACCCTGGATATTATCTTTGTGATCCAGGTTGCGATGGAGTATGTATAATTTGCGACACATAGATCCACTGTGTATGTTTCGTGGCTATGTCGTCTTGACTGAAAATTTGTCGCATAGATCCACAATGTATTCAGGTGGCTATGCTATATTATGACTGCATGGATCCACAGTGTATGATTGGTGGCCATGATCTTTGTTTATGATGTCATCAGTCTATGATCTGAGTATGGGAATGCCTACCTCAGAAGGGATACATATGATATTCTGTCGATGCTTGGATGTTTGCAGGTTTCTGATTAGATGCGCTCTTGGTTCTTGACACACACATGCATCTTACAAAGTCCGTCGACTATCACTGATTCCACTCTCAGACTTTGGGGGGCATTCTGTTATCCGCAATTTTGGTCATCGTGATAATGTTATGATGATGTCATGATGATGGAAAATCAAGCTCTTCACTAAGAACACTTTCCTGAGAAAAGTTACATTTGTCTGCTTCCAGAAATCATGCTTTTGAGGGATGTTTGCAGGCTACCTATATAGCTGCCTGCGAGAATGCCTGATTCTCACAGGCTGCATTAAGCTAGGGTGTGAATGGTTCACACTGTAATAACTTCCAGGGTGCGAACATTTTATTAAAGAGGAAAAAGATGAAGTTCTCGATCCTTCTAGAAGAGAATCTTTCAGAAGAGTGAGTTGGCTAACGAATGGTTGTTCAAATGTTGGCATTCCAGATATCTTGGAATCATTTCCTATCCAAGTAACTAAATTATCTTCTCCTATATATTGAGGAGATGGCTCATGGAAAAGGTTAGAAGCAAGCTAGCGAGAGATTGATTGGAGAATTGTTGGAAGCCTGTATGAAGAATTGATTCTACAGCAACAAGAGACTACAGAAAGGTCATCAAAAGTGGTTGATTTTCTTCATGCATGAGCAAGTGTGTGTGTCAGAGCTAGGAGCCATCGAAAGGAGACCTATGACATCAAGGCTCAGGTTGTAAGTTTCACTTTCAATTAATTCAATATAGTAATATGTCCCT
>ML776765.1:493479-519035 GCA_009831015.1 Picea engelmannii | reverse complement strand
CTGAATGGTGCAAGAGCATTGGAGCAAAGATTGGAACAGTAGAGACTTAAGGAAAGCGTTCATAAGGTATGTCCATAATCCTTATCTCTTAGTTCACTCAATAGGCTAGATCTAGGGAAAGTGTAGTATTCTGTCCTGGTTTGTTCTAGATCTAGGTGGATCTAGGGAGATCGGTTTGTGTCAGCACTTACGGATTAATACTGAAACAACAGTCACCACAATCCATGTGAATCCTTCGATCATGAACATTCAGTATCAGACGCAAGTAAGACAGAAATAGAAGCTGACTTTCATTAAACAAGAAGTCTCATAACAAGTTACATAACCAAAGAACTAGAGCTTCATTAAAACATTACAATATGGGAGCTTAGCTCAACCATCGACCTGAAAAAAATATCAAAACTAACTATTTATACTCAGACCGAATCACTCCCACTAGAACTGCACTCTGGTCATCACATTCAAGGCTTGGCATCTGTGTCCTCTTCTGTCAAACGCAAGATCGGATCAACATGGGCTTTGCAGGAGCATTTGTTGACAATGGGACTTTGGGTTGATAGTCTTCCTGCACGACCATCTTTTCCATTCTTTCCATTTATGGTGTGAAACGAGGTTTCAACCACCTCCCCCATTTCCATTGACTACTTTCATTGGGATCTGGATGAAACCTAACACCCATGAATGTTCCAGGAGATGTTCATGACTCCTTCAAGTCAACCCTGGCACCTCAAGACCATGTAGATATTCCTTTGTGAAAAATACAAATGCTTTCGTCCTTGGCACAACTTCTCTCCATCGCTTCATGTGAACTCAAGCCATGACCTGGGGCTCCTATGTGAAATTTATGGATCTCGCATTTCAGGAGTCTTCACTCCACTTGATTCCAAATATCTCGATGCTCGAATCTGTGAAATAGCATATCCAGATCGATGGTCAGATTTGCTTTGAATTTAACGGCCAGGATTCTTGCTCGATAACCTCAGCCACTCATCGCTCAATTGGTACTTACCCTTATTTATGGTCCTACTTCCCATATAACTACGGTTTTTGATCATGGGCCAACTCCTGGGTGCTTCATGACTTCGCGTTTTGTGAATCTACGTTGTGCTCCATGCTAAAACCTTTGAGTCATGAAATTGAAATTTATCAGATCAAGTGCCATGTGCCCCTTTGAATCGAATGGCCCAGATGAATATCAAAATTTCGGGACGTCGGGAAATCTGTGCATCCCTCACTTCATCTTTTCCTAAATGACCTTCTCCATGATTTGGATCTAATGCCACACATCCTGTTGGATCAGACGACTCCTGCTGATTTGGATTTTGGGAGTTCAGATCCTTTACAAATAACTTCAACAACATTTCGAACTACTGATTCTCTTGCTTATTATTCATCGTCGATCACTGAGGTTTCTCATGAAAATTCCTTCACCAAACTGAACTTGCTTACTCTCTTGATTTGAGTCTGCATCCGACAGTTCTAAGTGTTGTGTTTGTGCTTATGGTAGCGGTCGCTGAAAAACAATACTTAGACTACTGGCTGAGGGCTCGGGAAATCAAAATATCAGTGACAGAGGTAGAGAGGGTGGTTATCAACAAGAAATCTTAGGGACGAGGCTTCTGAGGCAAGACAATCAAGGGAAATAGGTCGATCAAACAGATGAAGACTAAGAGAAGAAAAACTACAAGCCGAGAGAAAAAATTAAGATTGGGTCTGTGAAAAGGAGATAGATAAGGAAAAAGTACAGACTTAGGTAGAGACCACAAACCCACAAGACTCTGACAAGTTTAAGTGATAACATTTGGCTCCATAGGGGATAGCATGCTCCCTGTGAGCTGCCAAGGAAAGTAGTTATGGTGCCTTAGTATTGGGTTATGGAATCTAGATATTTTAAAAAAAAATAAACATAAAAACAGGAACGATATTTACAATGGTGGGACGCTGACTGTGGCTTCAAACAAAAAAAAAATTGACAGTGCCCATTAATAGGGCCACCAAAAAATTCATTACCCTCCAAATTTTACAACCTGTAAGTATTATTAGGAAATATCTCAAATATTCTAAAAGGGCCAATCCACAAGCTATCAAATTTTTCAAGCTTTCCTTTGCCCTGCTTGGGTGCATCCCATTTTAGCACTAGATCTCCTAGCTGGAAATCCTCCTTTCTTACTTTCTTGTCAAAAGCCTGCTTGATCTTTTGTTGATTTTCATGTGCTTTGTCCAATATCTTCTCCCTAGCATGCTACTCTTCTACTAATTGTTGAATTCTTCTGATCATATCATCAGGCTCCCCTTAGTAGTCTCGAAATAATTTTTCCACTGGCAAGGTGAGCTGAGAAGGAAAGATAGTTTTGACTCCGTATACAATCTGAAAAGGAGAGACACCAAGCGATCTCTTTGTTGTCACTCTATCGACCCATAGAGAAAATTTGAGCTTTGAATCCCATGCTTTCTTATTGTCCTCTGGCAGTCTTTTGATAATTTTTATAAGGCTCTTGTTAGAGGAATCCGCCATTCCATTGCCTTGGGGGTAGTGAGGAGTTGAGTGAATTAATGCAATCCCAAACTACTCGCAGAATTGAATCAATGGTTCGACCTTAAAGGATGCAGCGTTATCAGTGACAATTCTTTTCGGACAGCCAAACCTTGCTATAATATCCTTAAGAAAACCAATGATTACCTTATGAGAAGTGGTCCTTGTGGGGATAGATTCTATCCACTTGGTAAAGTAATTTGTGGCAGTCAAGATCCACATGTTCTGACCACTAGAATACGGATGAATATCCACGATAAAATCTAGGCCCCAATGCTGAAAGGGTCCTAAAGCCACCACAGGCTTCAAAGGAAATGACTTGAGCTGTTTTTTTCCTGAGAATTTTTTACACTTGACACAAGCCCTGATTTTTGCATAGACATCAGTAAATAGAGTAGGCCAAAAGTACCCAGCACTGATAATTTTATAGGCTGTGGTCCTCCAGAAATGATGTCCCCCACATAGGCTTTCATGAAAATCAAACATAATCTTTTGGGCTTCATGTGGGTTTAAACATCTCAAAATCACTCCTAGAAGGTCTTTCTAATACAAAACTTGATCAATGAGGCAATATTTAATCAATTTAAGATTTAAATATCTTGCCTTTCTTTTTCCTATTTTGTCAGGAGGCTTCAACTTCTATAGAAATAAAATGATGTCATTGTACCAAGCACATTCTTATAATGGAGAGTAGGCTTGACAACTCGTATTAGACAACTCACCCTGCTGATTTTCTGAGCAAGGGTTGATGAAATTTACCCCCAAGGCTTTGCAATTAGTTTTAGCCAGCAGCTTGGCTAAACCTTGACCTTTAACCAATTTAGTGGGTCTTATCTCCAAGTCAAATTCAAGGATTTTAGCAATCCATTTTCTCCTTCTCCTATCCATGTCAGGTTGAATGAGAATATCCTTCACAGAATATGAAGGAACATATGCAATGACCTTTGAATGTAAAACATAGACCCTGAAGGATTTTAGAGTCTTAACCAGGGAGTAGGCCTATTTTTCCATGATGTCATATCTTAGCTCTGCATCTCTCAATGCCTTGCTGAAAAAGACAGTGGGTTGCTTGAACCCTTCATCATTCTTTTGCAACAAAATGGTTTCCATGGTGTTAATTGAAGCAAAGGAGAAAATCATAAAAAATTTGGAATAATTAGGACTAATGAGCACAGGTGATTCAATCAAGACCTTCTTTATTTGATCGAAGGAACTATGAGATCCAATAGTCTATTTGATTTCATTTGCATTCCTCAACATGACTGTAATGTCCTTCACCATTTCATCATTTCCTTTACTCTGCCAAATTACTGGTAGCTTAGCTTACCTCATGTGTCTTCCTTTAGGAGCTAGCTGAAATAGTGGAGTCAGACCAGTGGATTCTCCAGACAGTGGAGTCACCAAGTGCAGGTTGCAATATTCAATGGTACTAAGTTCTGATGCACCTTCAGAACCAGTAAGCTTTGTCGTTCTATCCTAGGGGAAATATTCAATTTGTCCCCAGAAATGGTGCAAGAAATGTTAGCACCAGAAGTCACCTTTAGATTGTAGTAGAGGTAATCCCAGTACCCATCAGTTTATATGTCACAAAGAATAATTTAAATGGGGTTGAATGGGCGCAGACTGAAGAAAATATTGTTTTAACTCAAAAATCTGGACCAGGCAATGCATGAGAAAGTGAGGTCTTGATTTAACTTCAGTCACTAAGTTGTATTAAAGGGTGAGTAGGAGGAAGAACTAGAGAGAAGAGTGTAGAGGTATGATATAGACATCCAGTCTTCCAGCAACCTAAGGAGGAACAAATCAAAAAACAAGATCCTCAAGGATTCAAAGTTTAAGGAAACTGAAAATGATATAATTGCACCACAATCAAACATTCATTACAACATAGTCACCACAATCCATGCGAATCCTTTGATCATGAACATTCAGTATCAGATGAAAGTAAGACAGAAATAGAAGTGACTTTCATTAAAAAATAATTCTCATAACAAGTTACATAACCAAAGAACCAGAGTTTCATTAAAATATTACAATACGTGAGCTTAGCTCAACCATCGTCCTGAACAAAATATCAAAACTAACTATTTTTACTCAGACCAACTTGCTCCCACCAAGACGATGCTCTGGTCATCGCATTCAAGGCTCAACGTCTACGTCCTCTTCTATCAGACGCAATATTATATCAGCATGGGCTTTGCAGGAGCATCCGTTGACAGGGGTACTTTGGGCTGACACTCTGCCTCCATGGCCATCTTTTCCATGCTTTCCATTTATGGTGTGAAACGAGGTTTCAACCACCTCCCCCATTTCCATTAACTACTTTCATCGGGATTGGGATGAAACCTAACACCTATGAATTTTCCAAGAGATGTTCATGACTCTTTCAAGTCAACCACGATGCCTCGAGACCACATAGATATTCCTCTATGAAAATACGAATGCTTTCGGCCTTGGTGCAGCTTCTCTCCATCGCTTCATGCAACCTTGGGCCATGACCTTGGGATCCTATGTGAAATTTTGGGATCTCACATTTTGGGAGTCTTCACTCCACTTGATTCCAAATATCTCGATGCTCGAATCTGCAAAAAATCCCATCCAGATCGATGGTCGGATTTTTTTTTAATTTAACGACCAGGATGCTTGCTCGATAACCTCAGCCACCCATCGCTCAACCGATGCTTACCCTTCTTTATGGCCCTGCTTCCCAAATAACCATGGGCTATGATCATGGGCCCAACTCCTAGGTGCTTCACGACTTCTTGTTTTGCAAATCTACGTTGTGCTCCATGCTTGAGTCACGAAATCAGAATATCTCGAATCAGATGCCATGCATCCCTTTGAATTGGACAGCCCAGATGAATATCGTCATTTCAGGACCTTGGGAAATCTATGCATCCCTCACTTCTGATTTCCCGAAATGACCTTCTCCATGATTCATATCTGATGCCAGGCGTCCTGTTGGATCAAATGACTCCTGTTGATTTCAGATTTTGGGGGTTCGGATCCTTTACAAATAACTTCAACAATGTTCTAAACTCTTGATTCTTTCACTTATTATTCATCATCAATCATTGATATTTCTCATGAAAATTCCTTCACCAAACTGAACTTTCTAGCTCGCTTGATTTGAGTCTATATCTGACCGCTCTAAGTGTTGTGTTTGTGCTTATGGCCGCAGTCGCTAAAAAAAAATACTTGGACAACTCGTTGAGGGCTAAGGAAAGAAAAAGGATCAGCGATAGAGGTATAGAGGATGGTGATCAACAATAAATCTTAGTGATGAGGCTTCGTAGGAAAGCCAATCAAGGGAAACAGGTCGATCAAACAGATGAAGGCTAACAAAAGAAAAACTACAAGCAGAGAGAAAAACTTAATATTGGGTCTGCGAAAAGGAGAGAGACATGGAAAAACTATAGACTTAGGTAGAGACCACAAACCCACAATACTCTGACAAGTTTATGTGATAACATTTGGCTCCACAAGGGATGGCATGCTCCCTACGAGTTGTCAAGGAAAGTAGTTCTAGTGCCTTAGTATTGGGTTATGGAGTCTAGCTATTTTAAAACAAAATAAACATAAAAACAGGAATGGTATTTACAATGGTGGGATGCCAACTGCGGCTTCAAACAAAAAACGTTTTTAGAAAGTTCCAATTAACAGGGCCACCAAAAACTTCATTACCCTCCAAATTCTTCAACCTGTAAGTATTATTAGGGAATATCTCAGAGTTTTTGAAAGGGCCAATCCACAAGGCATCAAATTTTCCATGCTTGCCTCTGTGTTTCTTGGGTGCATCCCATTTTAGTACTGGATCTCCCAGCTGGAAATCCTCCTTTATTACTTTCTTGTCAAAATCCTGCTTGATCTTCTGTTAATTTTCATGTGCTTTGTCCAGTATCTTCTCCCTAGCTTGTTGCACTTCTACTAACTGTTGAATTCTTCTGATCATATCATCAGGCTCCCCTTGGTAGTCTCAGAAGAATTTTTCCACTGGCAAGGCGAGCTGAGAAGGAAAGATGGCTTCAACTCCATATATAAGCTGAAAAGGAGAGACACCAAGAGATCTCTTTGTTGTCACTCTATCGGCCCATAGAGAAAATTCGAGCTTTCAATCCCATGCTTTCTTATTGTCCTCTAGCAGTATTTTGATAATTTTTATAAGGATCTTGTTAGAGGACTCTAGCAGTCCATTTCCTTGGGGGTAGTAAGGAGTTGAGTGAATCAATGCAATCCCAAACTGCTTGCAGAATTGAATCAATGGTTCAGCCTTAAAGGATATAGCATTACCAATGACAATTCTTTTTGGACAACCGAACCTTGCTATAATATCCTCAAGAAAGCCAATGATTACCTTATGAGAAGCACTCCTTGTGGGGATAGCTTCTATCCACTTGTTAAAGTAATCTATGGCAGTCAAGATCCACCTTTTATGACCACTAGAAGCCGTATGAATCTCCCCGATAAAATCTAGGCCCCACTGCTGAAAGGGCCTTAAAGCCACCACAAGTTTCAAAGGCAAGGATTGGAGTTGTTGTTTTCCTGAGAATTTATGACACTTGAGACAAGCCCTGATTTTTGCACAAACATCAGTAAATATAGTAGGCCAGAAGTACCCAGCCCTGATAATTTTATAGGCTGTGGTCCTCCAAAAATGATGTCCCCCACATAGGCTGTCATGAAAATCAAACATAATCTTTTGGGCTTCTTGTGGGTCTAAACATCTCAAAAGCACTCCTAGAGGGTCTTTCCAATACAAAACTTGACCAATGAGGCAATATTTAATCGCTTTACGCTTTAAATCTCTTTCATTTCTTTTTCATATTTGGTTAGGAGGCCGCAACTTCTGTAGAAAGAAAATGATGTCCCTGTACCAAGCACATTCTGCTAATGGAGGGTAGGCTTGAGAACCCGTATCAGACAACTCACCCTGTGGATTTTCTGAGCAAGGGTTGATGAAATTTACCCCCAAGGCTTTGCAATTAGTTTCATCCAACAACTTGGCTAAACCTTGATGCTTAACCAATTTAGTGGGTCTTATCTCCAAGTCAAATTCAATGATTTTAGAAATCTATTTGCTCCTTCTCCCGTCCATGTCGAGCTGAATGAGAATCTCCTTAACAAAATATGAAGGGACATATGCAATGACCTTTGAATGCAAAACATAGAACCTGAAGGATTTGAGATCCTTAACCAGGGCGTAGGATTGTTTTTCCATGATGTCATATGTCATCTCTGCATCTCTCAATGCCCTACTGAAAAAGGAAATGGGTTGCTCAAACCCTTTGTCATTATTTTGCAACAAAATGGTTTCCATGGTGTTAAATGAAGCAAAAGAGAAAATCATAAAATATTTGGAATAATTAGGAATGATAAGAACAGGTGCTTCGGTCACAGCCTTCTTTATTTGGTCAAAGGAACTATGAGATCCAACAGTCCATTTGATTTTGTTTCCTTTCCTCAACATGATTGCAATGTCCTTCACCATTTCAGAAAAATTAGAAACAAACCTTCTCAGAAAATTAATCTTCCCCAAGAAATACCAAACTTCTTTCTTGGATCTAGGGAGTGCTAAGGTTTGGATGGCTTCCACCCTACCGGGATCAATGTTTACTCCCTCAGCCGATACTATGTGCCCAAGTAATTTCCCCCTCCTTCATAGCAAACGATGACTTCTTGGGATTCAGGGATAGAACAAATTTTCTGCATTTTTGGAAGACCTTTCTTAGATGATGAAAATGTTCTTTATTAGTCCTAGAGAAAACTATAATGTGAACCAGATAAATGACTACAAATTTATCCCTTTCCCTAATAAAGGCAATGTCCATAGCGCATTGGAAAGTTTCTTCTGCGTTCATCAATCCAAAGGGCATCTTGGCATACATGAATGTACCCCATGGAGTGGTGAATTTTTTCTTCTATGTCTCCTCAAGTAAGACAGAAATTTGATTGTAGCCAGAAAATTCATCAATCATGGACATCCTGGACGCACCTGTCACCCTCTTCAATATGTGCTCCATTTTCGGCAATGGGTAATTTTCCTTCTTGGATATTTTGTTTAGGTTTTTGAAATCGAAACAAAGTCTAATTTCTCCACTCTTCTTTCTCATTGGGACCAAGTTGGCCACCCATTCAGAATACCTCAAAGGAACAATGATTTGGGCATATAAAATCTTCTTTACCTCTTTCTCCATGATAGGGAGAAACATAGGGTTGATCTGTCTCAATTTCTGCCTAAATAGATTTGCCTCCTCCTTTAGTGGGATATTATGCTCAAAGATGCTTGTGTCTCATGTTATGAGATCCTCATAAGTCCAAGAAATCAAATCAGCAAACTCCTTTAATATCTCATCATATTCAGCCCTTTGTTACCTTGACAGACTACTCGACAACTTGACAAATTTTGGATCTTTCTCTATACCAATGTTGCATTTAGCTACACCAGCATCATCAGTCAATCCTTTAACTTTCATTGCCACATCATTTCCATCAAATAGTCTTTCCAAAGGAACTAGTCCCTTCGGAATGTGATTGCTAGGAAACTGAACAATATGGTGATTAGCGATTTTGTTCAGGAAGACATCAGCATGAGGATTACTTTCACAATCCTTATCTTGATCAATATGTAGCACAGAAAACTCATCAATAGTCTCAAGGAATCTTTTGATATCAAGATCATCCTCAAATACTTTCCAATGCTTGACATTGTCAAGTATAGAGGGTCTGTAATTTCCAACAACGGTCCTCATCATTCCCCTCTTTCTTGCAATGCTTGCAAGAGGGATTCTCTTCCTTTTTTTCCACTAAATTTGACTTCTTTCCATTCCACTTCCTTTTGTCATCTTTCCTTGAAGACAATTCCCCTGATACAACAACACATGTTTTTCATGCTTCAATGTATGTCGCTTGAATAGAAACCTCATCAAGATTAGTTGGTCCAAATATGAATATAGTATTTCAAATATGTGCAGGTAAACCTCCTATAATCTTCATAAGAGTTTCTTGGGTATGTAAAGGAATATCTAACATTAATTCCATTTTTTGAAAGCCATCTGTGTATTCTTTCACTGTTTGTCCTTTTCTTAGTTTAAGAGCTTGTCATTCAATTAACGCTTTCTCTTTATAACCCAAAGGATAGAATTGTTTTCTAAGTGCAGAAATAAAACTTTTCCATGATGGAAATACATTACCCACTTGTTGCGTTCCATTTTGCAACTTTCTTTGCCACCAGATGAGTGTTGTGCCTACAAATATAAGTGATGCCAATTTGATCTTAGTTGCCTCATCCTTAATCTATTGCGCACTGCAATAAACTTCCATCTGTCTGACCCAATTTTCAAGTCTCTCTTCATTAAATTTACCATCATATATGGGTAATTCGAATTTAACATTAAGTTTTAATAAAGGCATTTAATTCTTATGTTTATGGACATGTTTCTTTGTGGTTCTTTTATAAGTTGAACTTGAAGAGGAAGGAGAAGAAGGAGGTGAAGATGGAGGTGAAGGAGGAATTTGAGGAGGATCCTCTCCTTCTTCATTTTGTCCTTTTGAAGATTCACCCAGATTCGGTCTCTTCTATTCCAAGTAAGCCTCATACAAAACCTTCATCATCTCTAACATGGCAAAGAAATTTTTTCGAAACTCTTTCTTGTCCCAAGAAAGTCCCTCTTCTGATTCCATATTCTCGCTTTGAGAAGTTCTCTTTCTCAATACAATCAATGGATTCTCTTCAACAAGGTCACCTTCACCACGATGTAGTTTTTCCCTGGTTAACATGCAAACTCAAATCCAAACGTCAACTAGCTCCGATACCACTTGATCTGAAAAGATATTTTATACGACAATGGTTGAGTTATTATGCATGTGTTTATTAACCATTTAGGAAGATGAAAGAAAGAGGAAGAATTATAGAAGAAACATCACATCCATATGCACATATACAGATCTGAAATAAATAAATAATAAAAATAAACCATAGAACACCAATGCGATAACGAAATTCGGAAATCTCGCCTACGTCTTCGGGCCTTTGTCTCAGTGGGTGAGGCTTTTCTTATTTCTGTTCAAAATATTTAAAAGTGCATCATAGCAGTGCCAAAAGGTTACAAAACTGATCTGGTATTGTTCTAATGGATCTCTAGAACCCAACAAAATAAATGACACTGAAATCGGATTACCAGAGCTCCCAAAAATGGCCCGCAAAGGTGCGATCCTCAATAGTTTCACTGCATAAAAATGGCTTTGGATTGGAAAATCTTCATCATAAACCTACTCAGAATCTCTACCCCTTGCTTCAAGAAGCATTGGTTTATATATATCTGAAGTTGGTAAACATCTCCCATATTCCCCCCAAGATCTGGCCTCAAAAAGGCCCCAATATCCCCCAAAAAAGACCAAAATCCCACAAATTTGCTGAGAAAATCAATAAAAATCACTATTCCAAGTTCAAAAACCCACTTTTTCATATGAATAAGGTGCAACCTACTTTTTCTCAGCTCCTGGTCATATGAAGGGCCTCCATGTGGCCTCGTGCTAATCTCCTGGTGCGTTCGCCCCTTACCTCTCATCTCCTGGTCGCACCTATGGTCATGTGCCCCAAGCCCAAGGCTCCAAGCGCTATTTGGTAGTTTATCTCCTTGGCTTTAAGTGCTTGGTCATGCCCTTGGTAGGAAAGCTAGACCAACCAACTGGGTGCCAAGCCTACACATCTGCATTATACAATAACAAAACAGTGGGTCATGTGGAGAGTTGCCAACGGGACCAGAGCTGGAGCTATACCATACATCCTCGCGCGCCAAACACAATGGAGGGACTGGTTATTTAGAAGGGTCATATAATACCGCATCAGGGGTTGGGGTCTATCCCCAACCCTAACCTCTTCCTATTTAACGCACATTACAACTTAAATATATATGCGGAAGTATAGGGGTAAGTAACACATTGCGGGCGGGTTAGTGCGCCTGGCCCTGCCAAGTCATTCACCCACATCTGAGGTCGCAGGTTCAAACCTCATGTGCTCCACAAATTTTTCTAAACAATAAACCAATGAATGGGTTCCATGTGGCAACCCATGTCTAGGTTATGTGGCACCTCACCATTAGCCGAAAACTATGCCACATGTCAAATGTTGAATGGTCCACCTGTCTACCGAGTGTCTTCCACTGTATCTGCCATGTGTCATACGGCCCTACCACTGTACCTACCATGTGTCGTATGTCCCTACCACATCATCAGTATGGATGTGCCATGTGTCACCCTTACAGTGGTGACACGTGTCACTCCCTGATTGGTCCACGTATAATTTCCATGTCAGTAACCCGTACACCCAATCATCCTGCCACATGTCACCTCCATATGTTTTCAGTGCCAACTGTGCCTACCATGTCAGTTGTATGGCCTATACATTCAGATTCCACATGGGACTGTACGGACTGTACAGTCATCATTTTTTGCATGTTTGGCTAAATGAACATGTCGCGATATCTGGAGAATATGAAATCCATTTGAGCCCGTTCAAGTTTCATTGGGTTCATATCGATGAGGCCTATGCACACATATGTTTTGAATCCATTCTAAGAAATTTTAAGTTTAGGCCTTTCTAAGCCCCATCAAGCTCTTGGATCTAATTCTGGATCAGAACCCCCCCCCCTTCAAAGTTCAATGTATGTAAAAAGAAGAACTGACAATTTCTAGGAAAATGTGTCCTTCACTCCAATATGACTACACAGAGAATGGAACTTCTTCTCAGTCAAGGTCTTGGTGAATATGTCTACAGCCTATTTTGCTTAAGGACAGAACTACAGGTTGATGATCCCCTCATGTCCTAAGTCCCAGATGTAGTGCATGCGGATATTGATGTGCTTCATTCACTACCTTTGAATTGGATATCTACAGAACTTCAGAGTGCTCTAGTTGTCACACCAGATGACGATCGACCGATGAAAATGAATTCCCAATTCAGTGAGAAAATGTTGTAACCACAGATCCTGAATGGTTATGTTAACTACCCCTTTGTACTCTTCCTCGGCTGAAGATAGAGAAATAGTAGCTTGCTTCTTGCTCGAACAATAGATAGTCCCGTAGCCAATACTGAATGAGTAACTAAATGTGGACTTGCGATCAATGTTATCGTCAGCCTAGTCAAAACCAGTGAATCTGATGAGGTCCAATGTAGAGGTTGTTGCATAGTGAATCCCAAAGGTGATGGTTCCTTATACGTATCGAAGGATAGGCTTTGCAGCCTTCTATTGTAGCTCATGTGGCTCCTGCATGAACCTGGAGACTGCTCCAATTACATAGAAGAGGTCTGATCTAGAGTGTGTGATATACAACAAGATCTCCACTAGTTGTTTGTACAATGTGTTTTTAACTAGTGGAGTGTCCCCACCATCCTCAATTATGACTCATGATAGGAAAGGAGTCGAGGCAGACTTGCAGTATGTCATGTGAAATCTCTCAAGGAGATCTCGTGCATACTTTTCCTGAGACAATTTGATTCCTAATGCATCCTGACTAATCTTGAGTCCAATGAAGAAATGTAGTGGACCCATGTCCTTCATCAAGAACCTATTATGAAGAATCCTCTTGACTGCAGCAATCATTGAAGTCAAGCAACCGGTGATCAACAAATCATCAACATACAAAACTAGGAGTAGAAGTGAATCAGTCATCCTGAGCATGTAAACATTCAGGTCTAACTTACAATGTACAATATTCTGTGACAGCAGGTAGGAGTCCATCTTAGCATACCATGCCTTCAGAGCCTACTTGAGGCCATAAAGAGACTTCTTTAGTCGATAGACCAAAGATGAATCCTACATAAATCCTTGGGAATTCTCCATATATATCTCTTCAGAGAGATCTCCATGAAGAAATGCATTCTTCACATCTATCTGGTGGACTTACCATCCTTTGGATGCCACAATGGAAAGTTCCAAACCTATAGAATCCATATTCTCTACTAGAGCTAAGGTCTCATCATAGTCAATATCGTGCACCTGTTTAAAGACTTTGGAAACTAGCCTAGATTTGTATCTTCTAACCTATCCATCTATTGCACTCTTGGTCTTATAGACCCATATGCACCTGAAAAGTTTCCTTCCTATAGGAAAGGGAACCAGATACCAAGTCTGGTTCTCAAGGAGGTAGTTCTACTCCTCTTGCATGGAGGATTCCCTAAAGGGATTTCCAACACCCTTTCCATGGGACTATGTATTTTAAGACTGAACCAAGAAAATATGCCTGGGTAGCATCAGTTCAGTGGTGGTGAGTGCAAGAGGAATCTCCTTGAAATTAGATTGTGTCCTCCTAGTATCAGCTAGATCCCCAACAAGATCTCCTACATCATGAAGAGTAGTATTGGCCCACTTGGGCATCTTCTTTGGCTCTATATCTGCATATGCATGCACAAAATCTACATTTGATTGTACTGACTTTATATCTGAATCATTTGAATCCTTTGAATTATAACTCTCACCTGAAGAAGAGTCGTCATGTGCATTCTCATCATCTCTGGCAGGTGGAAGAACCAAAGTGTCTGCATGCAGTTGTTGAGGTACATGCAAGACACTTTCCTCGAATTGGACACTACGCTCAATGATGAGTCAGTCCAAGGAAAGATCAATTATTATGTATCCCTTCACATCGTCAGGACATCCAACAAAGATACACTATGTGTTATATGGATCAAGTTCATTTCTCTTCTCAGAGGGAATCCTGGCCCATGCACGTGAACCAAAAATATGAAAGTGTGTCACTTCTGGTTTGAGGCCGCTCCAAGCCTCATAGGGGGTCGTTTCCTTGAAAAACACTATGGGGAGATCTATTTTGAATGTAGGTTTCACAATTAAGTGCTTCATCCCATAATCTTTGTGGAAGTGACTTTGCATGTAGCAGGAAAGATGCCATCCCTTTTAGATATTTATTTTTCCACTCAGCAAGTCCATTATGTTGTGGAGTATAAGGAACCATGTGTTGCAACTGAATCTCAGCCTCATGATAAATATTAGGTATCTCGTGGTTGACATACTCTCCCATTTTATCTATTTGGAGGACCTTGATTTTCTTTCCTGACTGTGTCTCAACAAGGGCTTTGAAATCTTTGAGGTTTTGAAAGACCTCTAATTTTTTCCTGAGAAAGAAAATCCATATGAAGCATGAGAAATCATCAACAAAAATGAGCACTTACCTTGATTTACTGATTGATGGATGCGTAAAAGGGCCCATGAGGTCACTATGGATCAAATCTAAAGGAAATGAAACCTTTTGATTCTTTCCTTTGTCAAATTTTTCTTGAGGGTATTTTCCAAAAACACATCCCTCACAAATTCCTTTGGAGAATTGGATGTCAAGTAGACCATAAACCATTCCCTGCTTGCTAAGTTTTTGCATATATTTTTAATTTAAATTTCCGAACCTATCATACCATATCCTACTACTTTCATCGGCATGGGTAAGCAGTAATGCATAATCTGGTTCAATAAATTCAGAAAATGTGTAGAGGTTGGAAAGATGATTTACCTCACCAGTAGCAACCTTGGAATTTGTTTGCATGTCATAGATATCCACTGCATCAGGTGTGAATATGAATCTCTTTTTGGTTTCATAGTTTTTCATCTGATACACAGAGAGAATACTGACGGAGAGTTTGGGAATGTGTAGCACATTCTCAAAGATTACATTTGTGAGTTCAATTCTTCTTTTGTCGGTGACCTTGACCTAAGAGTTGTCCCCCATCAGAATAGGAGGATTTTTTCATGCATCCAATGAAGAGTATACTTCTTTTGTGTCTTCCATGTGGTGTGATGCACTTGAATATATGATCCAAGCATCGGGAGAGGAGTTGATGGAAATCAAAACATGGTTAGAATTGCCTTTCTTGGGATTCTAATCTTTTGGCTTCTTCTTCTTGGCACCTTTGGGGATACGATCTCCAAGGTTGTTTTCCTGAATTATTTGGGCCATTTGATCTATCTGTGTCTAAATACATGCAAATTATGGATGGAATCCTATATGGAAATAAGTGCATTTATCCCCTTTTCTTCCCTTTCCAACTTTGGATTCGAAGGCATTGTTGAAGGGTTTTGAGTACCCTTCCTTCTTTGGATTTGCATGTGCTTTCCTTTTTTCTTTGTCTTTATATTTCTTATTTTGATTACCTCTACCATCATGCACAATAATTTCATGCACCTTTGAGCCTTTTATTTTTCCCATGTTGATAATCTTGTTCTTCTCTTGTGTCAGAGATTCAATAAATACATCAAGAGCGGGTATCTTTCAGGTGGCTCCAGAGGTGAGCCTAACTGAATGAAATGTGGATACAAACATTGAGTATTCTAGACCAAGTTTGGAGAGAACGGTGAGAACCATTTGTTTCTCCTCCTTAGATTTATCAACCCTGCAAGCCTTGAGTTACGACAGCAAATCCTTATATTTGGTAGAGAAATCCTAGATATTGTCAAAGGTTTTTGGATCTAATGTGAGAAATTACACCTTGATAATGTGTCCCCTCAACTCATCCTATTTTCCAAAAATAACTTCCATGGTAGTCCAGGCTTCATTGGGGGTTTTACCTGAGGATATGTGAAAGAGGAGTTCAGGAGAAATGAGACTGCAAATAGTTCCTAACGCTTCATCCATTCGATTAAAATACTTGGATTTTTCTATGGCTGATGTGGGTTAGGTATCTATGTCCATGGTTAACCTGTATAATCATCTACCTCAAATATTCACTATCATCTTCTCTTTCCATGCAAATACATTGTATGGTGTAAGAATGAATTCTTTTGGAAATTTCATTTTTCCGCTGTCTTCAATAATCGGTACTTGCAAAAATAAAATGGTGTGGCTTTTCCCTAGCAGTCTGTCAAATATGATACCATGCAAATGTGTTGAACCTGCATAGAAAATATCTAGCTAGCAAATGACATACACAGTTTCTAGAGAAAATATGAGAAAAGAGAAACAGGAGAGATAGAATAGAAGAATTTTAATTAACCAAATGAATTAATGATAATTTACACATGATATACTTTATATAACTCAACTAATGTGCACTAGAGGAGAATCCAATGCTCCATAGTGGTGGTATAGAGTGATATGGACACACACCATTAGTTACGGGAGTAAATTGACACCTAGTCTAGTCTCTCAGGCAGTCTCTCAGGCAGTTATGGGAGTGAACTACCACCTAGTCTGAGTTAACTAGTATCTTAATCTTCGGTTAAATGAATGAAATAGAGTGAAGTGAGGAGGATATCAGGGAATCATGAGTAATGTGCTAGTCTATTAATAATCCCAAGGACAATGCAAATTAGTTGGTGATGATCCCAATGTTACATGGTGATGATCCCAATGTAGCATCTAGACTCCACTCAACTAATCAAACTGAAGTGTGAACTGAAGAGAATATTCTCCCTAAACTACAAGATATTGAATAATGACTAATAATCACAGGTAAAACCTTAGGAAAAATAAATCCTAGGTGTGTGTGAAGTATCTCCAACATCCTAGAATGATTACTACAAACAGTACAAGGGAACGTGGAGTAGAAAGAATATGAGTTGGAAAGGTAGTTTAGATTGCCATGATTCCAAAGAGGCTACATGGAATGCATGTGGGTGACATAATTTTCTAGGACTTCCAATCAAAGGAGTGAGTGGGGCAGGAGTTAAAATGACAGAGTGTCAAAGTTGAGAAGAGAAAAAAAGGGAGCAATGACAACAAAAGGAGGGTTAGCTCGTTAGTCAGTTGGTTGTTGTGATGGTTGTGGGTATTGTTGTTGTCTTTGAGCTGACTCTGAGCCTATGTTTTGTAATTTCTCTAAATGTAAGTCTGAGTCTATCACATGTTCATATTTTAAAGGAAATTTCATGGTGCTATGTAATGTAACATTTCTCAAATATATAAGAGATCAAGGCTATGTTGTTGTCAATTAATGAGCTTCTTAAAGTATGGTTGTGATGGTGGAATGAAGATAATAAATCTATACTAATTATATTCTTATGATTTTTTATTCCTGTGTCAATTGAATGTTTGTGTGTTTTTGTTGTATATTGTTAGTTGTCAAGTAGTTTTCAATGGATTGACTGAATTCCAACCTAGATGGATTTATGTGTAATTAATCCTTCATCATCATCGACAGAAAACCAAATGGTATCTATGATCCTCGTGGAATCTCGGGTGAGACTTTCTTCAGTCTTTCTCTAAGGGTTAATATGTTGATAGCTTGTTTTTTTTGTTGTCAAATATGGATGATCCATGGGTATTCAACCCCCCAACATTACGAAGAATGCATGAAAGTTTGAAAGATCCAACAAGCGCATCACAGACTCCATCACTTCTGCCTGAGTAGTCAAATGTTTTTGGGTAAGCGGGACTTGGATATGGGAGAGAAAACCTTCAATGAATAATTCTCTATGTTGCATGTCCTGGATCTGGAATGTCAGCCTATCCAATAAGATATTGAACCATTTTTCATAATCCCACAAGGTTTCTCCCAGATTCTACTTAATCTCCTTAATCTTTGTAATGCATTGATATTTTGACTTTAGCTTCTGGAACTCCTTAAGAAAATCTCTCTTGATATCTGTGAGGGGCCTCATCTATCCCACTAACGCAATGGCCTTGTACTTCATATACCACATCAGGGATTTGTCCCTGAAGGTGGTCTCCAACTGTGCAATCTTTGATCCTCTTCATGGACTATATCACCTCACATGTGAACCAATGTCATTCCACACCATCCTTACCCATTCCATGGAACACATGTAATCTCAGGATACTATCCCGATTCACCATCCTCAATCTTGAACTATGTCCTCCTAATGGAATATTGGGTGTCAGGGATCTTTTTACTATTAATCTTCTTGAAAAAGTAGTAGTGACTTCATATTCTTCTTCACTTGTCATGTCTCCTCTTTCTTCTTCTACTCTTGATTTTACTCCAATCATAACGCTTTTTGTTTTTCTTTCTTCTTGGCTACAAATGTACAAGGGGGTTGGTTCAAGCGGGGTAACTCCATATTCTTCTAAAATTTCTTGTGAGGGAACCCAGAGAGTTTCCTACCTACAACTACACAATACCATCCATTATTGCTAAATCATATCCCCCTCCTCTCAATTTGTACTTTGTCTTATTGGCCCCTACTACCACTACCACTGAATACTCTACTCTCATTGGCGTGCCTCTTTGTTAGCCTATCTTCATTTGTGCCCCTCTATGGCATAGCACACTCTCTTACACTTCCTCCTAGTCCGGTCTCCTTCCTCATCATTCTAGGCATGACCCCTTATCGCACTCCCCTTACTTCCTTTTTTCCACTTCTTTGTTCTACTCTCCTTCTTGACTCAACTCTTCTTACGTACCTTTCATCTCTCTCTCTCTATGTTCTTCTAGTTCCATCTTATTCCTTACCTCATTTCATGAACTTTTGGATCCTCCTTAGCAAATCCATTTCCTCTCTCACTTGTCCCCCATCTTTTCATCCCCCCCAACGCTAGGGGAGTATACTCATCCATATATGCAGGCTCCATATGAATCATCCTTTTCTCTACAAAAAACATATTTATCTAGAGTGGGATTTATTTTAACATCCTTTTCCTAGGACCTTCAGTGAATTTCATTTCATCCTCACTAAAAGAATTAGTGTATTCAATGGAAAAAACAATTATATATCCTTCCTTCACCTAAGAAAACCATAAATCAATAGCATTACACTTATTATCTAATTCTCTCAACCTATCAGTCAGGATTTGATCCCATACAAGTGGTTCTTGAGGCCTCAAAGGAGTATTAGTAGCATTCTTCCTCTTGAAACATTCATACAATAGACATGGAAATTCAACAAAGAAATTTCCATGCATATCAGTGTAGATATACCTATTCTTCAATCGCTCCACATTAGCATTAAAACCTTACCTAGAAAACTCAACCAATCTTAAATTTCCCTTCGATCTGGATACCACCTCATTATCTTCCTTCACCATTCAATACAAAACCTTCAAGTCCTGACAACGGAACCATTTATTGGATTTTTTATCCCACACTCGCGTGCTTCCTTCTTAACGTTTGGGGGTTGAAGACTTAGGGTTCATCCAAAGTTTACCAAAAAAATCCCCAAGGCATCGACATATGAATCCTAAGCCAAAGACTAAGGAATGTCTCACCTAAGACACCATGAGAATCATAGATACCCTATGGTCTTTTGTCAATGATGAAGGATTAAGTACACAGGAATCCCTTCGAGGTGGAAGCCATACATTCCATTGCATTATTTATAAAAAAATGTAACATAAACACATACATTCATTTGACACATAAATAACATAGAATAGAAAAAGAATAACTGGATATTTTATTATCTCATTCAACCAGGCACACACATACATTAAGCAACTCATCAATTGACAGCAACAATGCCCTGCACTCTTATCCATTCTCCCAAAATTACATTACATAGCACCATGTGCTTCCCTTAACACTCTACAAATGTTATAAAACTAGACTCACAACTAGATACATTACAAAAACATGGCTCAAAGTGAGCTTCAAGACAATTGACAATAATAATAAACTAAGTAACTATCGGACCAACTCTTTCTCCATCGCCATTGTTCCCTTTTATTTCCTTCTCTACTTTAGTGCCCAGATTCTTTTATTTATAATCCACTCGCTCTGCTAACTTCCAGTCCCACATGATTTTGTCACCCGCATGCAGTCTATGTCCCCTATTTGGAGTCGTGGAATTCTTAACTACCTTGCCAACTCATCCACTTATTGTTGCATGATCTCTCATGTTGCTTGAAGTAATCATTCAAGAATATTTCTTGAAGATTATTTTTTTTATTCTGCCATGCATATAGTGTCTTCTTATTTTTTGGTGCACATCAAAAAAACTCAAATTAGCACGCATTGGAAAAACTCAGATTGGCATGCATTGACAAAACTTGAATTAGTGTGCATGCCTCATATCATCTACTCACAGTTGATTGAGTGTGTGAAAGAACTAAAGTGCATGTGTGCACATGATCTTTACCAAAACTTTGGGTGCCAACAGAGATATCTAAGACAACTTGACAAGAACAATTCCATTCAAATTCTTTCTACCTAACTAGAGAAAATGAAAGTTAATCTTTTTTATTTTTGTAATAATTCCTTTAGGGAATTTTTCTATGGATGTCCAATAGATAAGGATGCTAATTAGGATGGATCATATAAGAATCAAGTTCCCTCCCCATGATGACCATAGACAAGCCCAAAGAGAAATTGTGTCTTCAGTTTTTTTTAAAATCCATAGCTAGTCCCCATAGGAGCAAGCATTAGGTTTCAGCACAAAACCCAGATATTTGATACCTTTGTTTATGCCTTTGCAAGAGAAAGGAAGAAGACTATCCAAATGAGACTACAAATTTTCCTAAGGAAATTTGAAAATGATATTGGACTTAGTCATGTTAATCTCCATACTATATCAAGCCAATATAGGTCAAGAATGTATTTAAGCACTTGGAATGCATGTGGCATGCCTGCACCAAAGAGAAGGACATCATCAACAAAAATAAAATGAGAAATGATTTCATATGGGGTCATTTTAACCAACCATAAGATTCTTATCAACCACAATCCCCCCTATAGTGGCTTCATCTTCCTTAAACTTAAACTGCAGTTGGATATGATAATCCAATTTGAGAGGGGTATTTAAACTACTACTTTTCAATGAACCATGCAAGGAGGAGGGGGGAGAGGACTTAACACTGGTTGCTAATGTTTTTTTCATGGGATACGAAAGGGAAGGGGGGGAAAGGAATTAAATTGGGGGGATGAGTCAACATGGAAAGAAATAGTACAGAGGGGAATAGAGGTCCCTAAGGCATGAGGGAACAAGTTGATGACTAACGGGATCCCTCGCATGGGGTCAACTAAAATTGGAGTCAGACTATAAAGAGAGGGGAGCTTACCCACTACCAACAAAGAAGGAATAGAATCATAAGGGAGAGGGGACTTACCAAGGGTGATGACCTCCAGACCTTCTAAGGAAGGATCTCTAATTACCTTGCTATGGACTACTCTAGGTGCATCATTTGTTTGGGGACATGCCTCCTTTGAGATATCCTCCACTTTCTCTGACATCATAGCTCCTGAAAACTTCTAATTATCTTTCTTCCTCCAGACTTTTTTGAAGGGGGGATTCTAAGAAAATTATTTATGACATCGTTTCTTGATATGGCCTACTTCTTGGCAGCCATAACATATAAATGGTATTCTCCAGTAACCTATTTTTTGATCCAAATAAAATTTATTACATACTAACTCGATCTCCTATAGCAAGACATCCTTCAAGTCCACTTCAACTTGCATCCAGGCCCAATGACGATCTATCTTATTTTCCCAATCTAGTTCAAATATTTTTAACCATCCTATTTTTTCCCTATAAACTCTAATACTTCCGCCTACTAGAAGAGAAGAGGAAGATTTGAGAGGATGGCCCAGATTTGAACTGCAGATAATTTTGGGGTGTTAGAATATTGAGACATATGAATAAACATACAAAAATATTAAACACAAGAACCTTACTAGTCCATCCTCCTATCCATATAACAACAAAATTTAACCATAATAAGAAAGAGACAAGAAAAAAAGAGTACACCAGATATACATGGTACAACCCCAAAATGGGGAAACATCCACAGGAAGGTATTGTCTTGTTTATTCTTAAGAAATCCAATCTTACACTTGAGCTCCCACACATCACACTCCATATTCACATGATTCCAATGTATATGATCACTATGTGATCCTTCATTTCAAATGTACCTCATGGGTCTCTCTTATCTCTATTATATACCAAGAGGTATGTAGGAATTGCATTCCAAAATACATGTGGGATCAATTTAATTTCATCTCTTTATATAATGAATGGTAACAAGAGTATATTGCTTCATTATGCATGTGGGATAAATATTTTACATAAAAGTATATGTTATTACCTTCCAAATCAATGCATTCCAACAATACCACAAAAGTCATCATTTCATTTTCCAACAAGGTTGTTATATTCTTTGCAATGGAAAACAGTCTAACCGAATGGCTAGTCGAGGTGGATCGACTGGAGTAAATATCGAATGATGGTAAAATTAAGTCGAATGGTCAGATGGTCAACAGAAATAACAAATTTAGCTGACTAGGAATCGATAGGTAGTTTGAGGTTCAATCGACTAGAGGTCGACTGGTAAGTAGTTGAATGGAAGTCAACTAGTTTGTAGTCGACCAATAGTCAACTATAATAGAATCTTGAGATTCTCGATATTGCGACCAATCATCTACATGGATCTAGAACCCTTTTTGGGCACCATGATTTAGAATTTTGCATGTAGTAAAGCCTATAATTATGGCATCATGTAATACTATAAAAGGTTAACACTTAGAAACATTTATAATCGTAATGGTCATGAAGATGTAAGCCGATTTGGCTACAAGTTTTTTCTTGTGTAGATCAAGGGAGTAGGATGACGATTGTGTGTTAGGTATAGACTAAGGATAATCATGTAACTCTTTATTCTCTGGATGAATAAGACAAAAAGAGAGTAGGAGACACTCAAGGAGTGTTTATTTTACCATTTAAGGGTTTACAGGGTAAAATCTATGTGTATTATGTGATTGTCATTGATTATTTATGTTTGACATTGGCTTCTCTTTCCTCGTTGACTTACTGTGAGTGTTATTTCTCTTCAACTAGTATCAGAGTGTATTGGATTTGATCTAAACCTAGGTCTAGTGGGAATTGTAAGATAATGATATTTAATTTCTTCTTAACATAATGGAAAGAAATTCAAGGATAGAGATCGAAAATTTTAATGGTCATAATTTTGATCTTTGGAAGCTTAAACTGGAATATATCCTTGTAGATCGAGAACAATGGGTAGTTGTGAGTCCCCAAATAATTATGATGTGTATGTTGAAGGAATAATGAAAGAAACTCGAGAGGAAGGAAAGGAGTATGACTCAACTATTATTGCATATTAGATATTGTTGAACGTCTCAAGAGAACACACAACAAAGCAACTATGGTACAAGTTGGGAATATTGTATCATTCAAAATCCCCAGTAAACAAGTTGTTTCTTTGGACGAAATTGTATATTCTGAGGATGAGTGATGGGAGGTCAGTAAGAAATCACCTGAAATCATTCAACACTATGATAGGTCGGTTATTATCTTTGTATATTAAAATCAATGAGGAGGAGAAAAGTATCATCATGTTGTGTTATTTTCCATATTCATGGGATAGATTAGTCATGACTATCAGGAGTAATTCAACCATAATAATGCTTGAAGGTGTGGTTCCATCTCTATTTTCAGAATAAATGAGGTAGAATAACATGAAAGGATCGACCAAGGAATCCTTGGCAATGAGAGGTTGACCGATCAATAGAGGAAAATGTAAATTCTCGGGTCAAAAGTCTAATTCGAAGGATAGATATAAATCCATGGTTTAGTGGATGAGAAGATGCTAGAAATGTGGTAAAGTTGTGCATTACAAGAGAGATTGAAAATTGAAAGAAAATGAGATCATTCCAAGATCCGACAAGAATCAATTGACTAATAGAAAGACTACTCTAAGAAAAGGAGGAGATGTGTATCTAGCATCGACCAATACACAATTGAATCATGGCATTTAGTTGAACGAATCAGGTGCATATTTCCACATGACACCTCGTACGGATTGGTTATGTGAGTATGAGAGATATGAAGGAGGATATGTATTCTTGGGGGATGACTTGACAACCAAAATTGTTGGAAGAGTAAGAGTCTAACAGATGCTATAGGATGGGAGGAGTAGAACCCTTCCAGGTGTGCTACATATTCTAGGATTGGAAAGAAATATAATATCTGTTAGAAAAATGAGTGATGCAGGTGTGGACACTTTATTTCAAAAGTATATGTACAAAATGGTCAGAGTAGAGATGTTCTTAATGAGAGGATTTTGGATTGGAACTCTATACAAGTTGTTAGGGAGTGTCAACCCAACTGGATGAAACAACATTATTGTTTTTAAAATCAACTCGACTGTGACTTGACTTGACTCGACTACAACCAACTCGACTGTTCTTCATCAATTTTACCAACCATGTTATGGCACCAAAGGATGGGACATATTGTAGAAAAATGACTTCAAGCTATGCATAGTAAAGGTATGGTTGAAGGTTTTCTAGATTGTAATTTATAAGTCAAATTCTGTGAATGTTGTTTCTATGGGAAATCTAATCGTGTTATATTCCCATATAAATATTCAAGGGAAAATTAAGGGATTTTGGAATTGATACATAGTGATGAGTTTGGGCTTGTATTGTGTTGTGTTGCTTATATGTTTAGTATAATGCACTCATTAATTATCAATCCAGGATTCGTAATCAACAGAGTTACGAGACACCAGTAAGAAAGGTAATTCTAATGTCATGAGTATAGAACTATTCTAGATTATGTATGCTAGGAACAAAACAAACTAGCAAACCGAAATGCACTTTGGTTGTATTTCACAGAGAGGCTATCTACTCCATTATGGCACATGAAAGTATGAGATGGAGTTCTTCTGATAGATCAAATCTACTATCTGACCCAGAGAATTAACTATGCAACCAAACTTCTGAAAGGGAAATCACACATCAATCATCAAGGCATAGCATGTGTAGTTCAATATTCAATATACTGAGTATGTTGTGGTTCACAATGTGTTGTTGTAAACTTCACTAGTTCTCCTTCAAATATGTCTGACTACTGCTGCCAACATTCATATCTATGGAACAAAATAAAATTCATAAAAACAGAGCATATGCAAAACAGAGTGAGTAAATCTCTCTAAACGATCATATAATTAAAATTCTAGTCTAAAATGTACTGCTATCATCTGAAGGAATTAAAGCTTCAGCTAATATAACATTCACACTATTGAAAGAAAATGCTAATACTAATCTATGAAGGTGTTGACCTTTGTTGGACGGTGGGCCCTTGCCGCTTCAACAGGTCAGCGA
>ML776765.1:475829-491221 GCA_009831015.1 Picea engelmannii | reverse complement strand
TCCTCTGTTAGGTAATCTCGTGACCTCCCTTAAGGTTGCTTCATTGATTGTTAGCTATAGATTGCCTATATGTGCAATCTCTCCATCGTAACCTTGAATAAATTCATGAGATATCTTCTCATGCTAGCCTGTGAATTTCTCCAAAAATGGCATCCAGCCCAATCTAGCATACTTCTCTCGACATATTTGGAACTCCTCGGTCTCTCTATAAATTTGGAAAACTGGTTCATGTCTACTTATGACCATCGTTATAAATTGTGAGAGAAGAATTGGGTTGCAGCACAAGGATTTAGTCAATTGATGAGGGTAAGGGTTTGGTACTGGAGATCATGGAGAGGAATAGGCTTGTAACTGGAGAAAGGTAACAACAAGGGAATATGGTGATGGTGTCGAAAATGTGAATGGTAAGTTTAAGTAAGGATGTCGCGAGGAAAATTTAAGACCGGATGAGGCTTATCTGGATGGCTTCACCACCAGATAAGCCATTTCATTTCTACCCGTTAATGTAATGATGAGGACAAGATGTTGGGTGTCAAAGCATCATTTTGGGATAGGTGATTGGACTTCCGAGTGGTGAATTTGATGTTGGATAATGGTTCATGACACAATATAAGTTCATGATTTTCTTAAGGGAGAAGTACATTCGTGGCCTATCATTATTATACATGCTTCATATTCATGCTTTGATGTGATTTTGCCCTCAACCATTTTCGAGCACTTATGAGAGGATTGATTAAGTTTAGGTATATGGGTATGAGGGATAGGTGCATGGTTTTAATGTTAAGGTCATAAGATCTAGTATATATGTTCATACCTATTGTAGTTTTATGAGAATAGGAAAATAAATACCATGTTACCTTTTCTTTTACCTTTGTATGGTCAATACCCATAGCATATGCGACTGCTTGTAGATTGTCAGAATTCATCTTTTTAGGCTAGAGTTTTCTGAAAGTTTGGTACTGGAATTTCCTGTACTTTGTTATTTTGTGCTTATCTTGTTTTGTATTTGGTTCTGAAGGGTTGTAGGGTGATTATGCTGGTTTCTAAAGGTGAGATGTGAGTCTGAAAAAAAGTTCTGAAGGAGCTCTTTGACCTTCCCCCATGTCAAGGATGTTGCATATCTGTATGCAAGAAGATTCAAGATTCTGTATCATAATGGAGAAAAGATGATAAGAGAAAAAGAAACCAAATCAAATTTCAGAAGTACATTTATCACCTAGCATATGATCAAAATTGAAATTGTCTTTCTTTTGATGACTTATTGACAAAGGTAGCATTCAACAGTGAAAACAGGGGAGATTTTTTTTATATATTTGCCAGAAGAACAGATCCAATCCTAACTTGATTCAGAGATTTACTATCATTAGATGTTATAGATAAATTTCACATTATAAGTAGATTAGACTCCCTACTTAGGGCTCCACTCTTAAGAAGTTTCCTTCTTAGATAATGTAGGATTTAGGTGCCAGACCGGTAAGTTGACTTAGGGTAATTCTCAAATGGAAATTTTCTTGTAGTAATTATGTTGCTTATTAATCTAGAGTTTGTATCTCATAAATGCCAATAATGATCTTTGCTTTTTTTTTAGATGACAAAAGTGAATTTTCCAATCAGACAAGTATAGATGAGACATTTCTTAACCAGAACCCACTGCCAGCAAGCATGTTCAGTACTCCAGTGGGGTAGTTGTGATAATTAGTGAGAAATCCATTCCCCAAAAAGAATTCCCCATTGCCAACAGGCCTGTTCAGTACCCTGATGGGTTTGCCTAGTCATACCACATACCGATACCCGCTGCCAACAGACCTATTCAGTATCCTAGCGGGTTAGTCTCTTAAACCCTTTTTCCATCAAAGGCTTCTTGTCCATAGTCACCTATTTTGGTTTTTATTAAAGAGTGCTTTGCACAGTGATAGGGGAGGCTCATCTGAAAACCTTTTTACAGGCTGGGATGGTATTGGGTTGGAAGGTATATTATCTTCTTTGAATGTCTTTTAAATATTTGTCTGAAGGAAAGATAAACTTTTTTTATGCACATTATTTTTTTAGAGTGATCTAGATGTATAATTTTGTCTGAGTTTGTCCATAAGAGAATGACCTAAAGTTTACTTAGGGTACGGATACATCCTCTTCCATAAAAAATTTCCTAGTGTGCCCATGATGGAGAGTGTTCATATACTCATATGTTACTCTTTAGTAAATATAATCCAATGAATACTATTTAAGTCTAGTTACGGTGAGATAGTTACTTGTAGACTAATATATGTTTTTGTCCCTTTAGTCATGCTGAAATATTGGATAAAGGCAACTTCTAGTATTTGAAGCGGATTATGGTTCTTTGAACAATCATAGGTAAAGATTGTGTCTCTTTTTTTCTTTTCAAGCAACAGAACCAAAAGAAATTAAAATACTTCCTTTTAGCTAGCAACAAAACCAAAAGAAATTAAAGATACTTCCCTTTTGTTGGCAACAGAACCAAAAGAAATTATTGCTTCACAAGGGCTACCATTTGATGTTGCATTTGCCTTCTTGGTTCAATCTTAAGTAGTTGTGTCATGGATTCATAATTCATATTAGTTGACATAATATTTTGAAAGATGCGTAGCATGCCTTGTCAATTAGGTAATGTGTCCTAATAGTATTGTATGAAGGAAGACTTCTGGTACCAGACCAGCACAGGACTGCTGGTACCAGACTAGAAGAGGATTTCTGGTACCAAAGCAGTATTGTTGGTACTGGATCAGAACAGAGTATTTTTTATGCCTACAAACTGATGTTTAGCAAGTTCGTGAAGAATCAAATAAATTATAGAAATATACTTACAAAAAAATTGTGAGAGTAAAAGAAAAGGAGGTAAGAATCTCTTGTTACCTTCAGCTTAGTAACAAAACTCAATCCACACCTATGTACAAAAGTTTCTAATAAATAAATTAATCAATGTGGATTAGTAGGAGGGTCTCCTTCCTTACTGATCACCTGCATATCTGAATTTTGTAGTATACAAGTCAGAAAGTCCTCTTTTGACAGGGGTTTGTTATAAATTCTCAACCAGTGACCATTCACAAGTAGTGGTGTCTGTTGTTCGTCAACTGTCTTTATTCTGATTGAACCATTATCATAGATAGTGTCAATTTCGTAAGGTCCCATCCAAAGAGTAGTTAACTTACCTTTGAAGTTCTTGAATATGCTGTCATACAACAGGGCCCAATCTCCTTGTTGAAATTTTTTCTTTTTCAGATAGTTGTCATGCCATTTTGTTCTCTGATCTTGAATGAGGGTGGTTCTTTGAAGTTATTCCTACCTGATTTCGTCTAACTCATTAAGCTGCAAGAGTCTTTGTTGTTGGGCTTCATCTAAGTTCATGCCAACTTGTACTGCAGTCCTAAAGGTTTTGATCTGAAATTCTATGGGAAGAAGCACATGCTTCCCATACACCAACTCGTAGGGTGTATGTCCTGTTGTATTCCTCCAGGTGATTCTATAAGCCCATAAGGCTTCTAATAATCTATCAACCCAATCCTTGTGGTGTAGCTGTACTATTTTGGTAAGAATGGACTCAATAAATTTGTTTGTAGATTCTACTTGTCCATTTTCCTGTGGATGGTAGGATGTAGATTTCCTGTGTTTGATTTGGTATTGTTCCGTAAGAGCTTTGACTAGATGGGAGGTAAATTGAGTTCCTTGATTAGTCACAATTTCACGAGGTACACCAAATCTAGTAAAGATGTCATTAAAAAGGAAATCTACCACTGATTGTTCACTTGCAGCTGGTAAATCTTTTGCTTCAACCCATTTAGTCACATAGTCAATTCATGCAAGTATATACTTTTTCTTTTTAGATGCAGGGTTAATGGGCCCTACAAAATCTAATGCACATTTCTCGAAAAGCTCAATAACTACTTGGGATTGAAGTGGAATTTGGTCTCGTACAGTAGGCTTACCCATTCATTGGCATTCATCACAATTGGATACATAGGTTTTAGCATCTCTGAAAATATGAGGCCAGTAATAACCAGATTGCAGAACTTTGTAAGCGGTCCTCTTGTTTGCGAAGTGTCCTCCACAAGGACCATCATGGTAGGCTTCCAGAATATCATGAATTTCATCTTCCCTTACACATTTCCTGATTACCAAATCTGGTCCTGTTTTGTAGAGGCAATCATCGCGCCACATGTAGTTTGCACTTATCTTAATTACTTTATGTTTTTCTCTAGGAAACAATTTCTGAGGCATCCTTCCTGTCACAAGATATTTAGCTACATCTGCATACCAAGGAGTGAATGTAGAAATAGAAAACAAATTTTCATCAGGAAATTTATCTTCTACTGGTGCATTATCTCCCAGATGAATCACTCTAGATAAGAAATCAGCCACAAGATTATCCTTACCAGGTCTATCAATAATGTTGATATTAAACTCTTGTAATAATAACAACCATCTTATAACTCTAGGATTTGTTACAGGTTTGTTCATTAAGAATTTGATGGCTGAATGATCAGTGTGTACAAAAGCTTGATATCCTATAATATAGTGTCTAAATTTATTGATAGCATGGACTACAACTAGCAATTCTTTTTCTATGATCGTATAATTAACTTCAGCTGGAGACAGGTTTTTACTGACAAAGTAAATAGCATAGGGCATTTGATTTTCTCTTTGTCCAATAACTACCCCAAGGGCTGTGTCTGAGGTATCGGTACAGATATGAAAAGGAAGGGAACAATTTGGTCCTCTTAATACAGGGGTAGTTGACAATTTTTGTTTTAGAATTTCAAAAGATATTTGGCATTCATCATCCCACTTAAATTCAGCTTCTTTAGATAATAACTTGAATAAAGGGGTAGCTAGGCTTGTAAAATTTGGAATAAATCTTCTATAGTAGCCAGCATGCCCTAAAAAGCTGCAAACTTTCTTTTGTGAGGAAGGTATTCTAATTTGTGTAATAATATAATTTTTTTCTAGATCAACTCTCATTTTAGAACCAGAAATGTGATGTCCCAAAACAATACCTTCAGTGAGCATCATTTTTTACTTTTCATTGCTTAAGGAAAGGTTAGTTTCCTTACACCTAATCAAGACTTTTTCTAGACTGGTCAAAGCTTGTTGGAAGTCTTGTCCATGGACTGTAAAGTCATCCATGTAGACTTCCACGCAATCATTGGTCAAGTCAAAGAAAATGGCTAGGAAAGCCCTTTGAAAAGTGGTTGGGGCATTGCAAAGTCCAAAAGGGAGCACCCTATAAGCATAGGTACCCCATGGGCAGGTGAAAGTGGTCTTCTCCTGGTCTTCGGGTGCTATTTGTATTTGGTTATAACCACTAAACCCATCCAGGAACAAAAAATACTTATTTTTGGACAAGGTATCCAACACCTGATCAATAAATGGTAATGGGAAATAATCCCTATGGGTGGCTTTGTTTAAATCCCAGAAGTCTACACATATCCTCCACTTACCATTTTTCTTGGGAACTATGACAAGTGGAGATACCCATTAACTATCTGAAATTGGGTATATGAGATTGGCTTGAAGGAGTTTTTGTAATTCCTCTTTGACAATATCTTTAAGGGTTGGATTTATCCTTCGCTAAGGCTGTCTAACTGGTCTGATTTGGTCATTAGTGTAGATATGATGTGTGCATGTGTCAGGGTGAATGCCTTTCATGTCTGCATAATCCCATGCAAAGGCATCAAATTGTCTTTGGAGCATTTCAATTACTTGCATCTTTTGTTCTGGTTCCAAGCTAGAGTTGATATACAAAGGTTTTCCTGGGATAATCTCAACAAGTTCAGTAGTTTCTTCCTTCTATGAGGAAGTTGGTGATAAAGTATATAATTGAGTGATATCAGGGTGCCAAGTTTGTTGAAATTTGGAATTGAAAATATGTGACAATTATGCAAAAGACCTCGGGTATTCAATGCAATTTGTGTCAGCCAAAAATAAACTTAAGACTTGTTCATCTGATTGTTCTTGTATTCCTCTTACTTGTTCAAGTGTTAACAGGGGTCTGATGCAATCTTCCTCTCCATAAGGGTTTTCTAACCAAATAGGTATTTCCTCTGTCGGTTGGGCAGGAGTGAAGAGAACAAGTTTTTGGCTATGTGTACCATTGGATATAGTCATCTCACCAGACCGACAGTTGATAAAGGCATCTACGGTGGCCAGCCAAGGGCGGCCAAGAACCACAGGGTGTCCTAGTTTGGAGGATGATTTAGAATAGATGACTAAAAGGTCTACTGGATATTCCCAAGAAGCTAGAGTGGCTGTGACATCATCTAGACTTCCTGCAAGGATAATGACTGACTTATCTGCCAACTCTATCATGGTTTGGGTTGGTCTTAACTGGTTGATTTGGAGATTTTGCATAGTGTCAAAATGAATTATATTAATTGTTGCACCCAAATCAATCATTGTGTTTGGTAGAGAAATACCATTAATTTCAACAGTGACTACTGGGTTTCTAGTGTCATTATATTTGTATGGCATTTCAAAAATAAATTTAGATAATTGTCCGACCACCTGAACAAGGGGAGGTTCCTTCTTCTTCCTTCCTGGTTTCTTGATGCAAAGATCCCTTATGATTTTGGTGTATATGGGGATATCCTTAATGGCTTGCAACAGAGGTATTTTTATACATACATTTTGTAATTCATCTTCTATATCTCTATGCAAGGGTGGGTCAGGTTTCTTCACTAATAGTCTTTCGGGGTAGGGTGGGAGATTAACTTGTTGGGGTACTTGTATAGACTGAGAGATGATTGGAATAGGAGGGGAGGTCTCTTCTTCTGCAGGGGTGGTTTGAGTGTTTTCTTCCTCGGAATGGTTATCATTTTCTTCCTGAATTATTACTGCAGGATTTGATTGGTTTACAATTTTCCCCAATCATAGTTGAATTTCATAGGTGGGAAAGGTTTGAACTTCTGTATTTTGTACCGGGTGGGTGGTTCGATTATTGGGGTTAGGGATTGGCTGGGCAGGGATTGTTGTTGGTTTTAGAGGGTTGTGGGTAGCTTGGTTTTGCTGTTGATTGGCATTTATAGGTGGTTGTTGATGCTGGTTAGGGTTCAAGGGGGTTGTAAATTGTTGTTGTATAGGAGGTGGGAGTAAATCTTGCATATATGGTGAGTTGAATCTAGGTAGTAATTGGGAAATGTTTCTAGGGTACTGTGGATATGTAGGATAAGAGGGATTTCCATACACAGGTCCCCTCCAAAATTGTTTCCAAGGTTGAGTTTGAGCTTGTTGAGGTGTCCATTATGGATAGGTCATTAGAGAAGGACCCCGTTGTTGTTGTTGATATTGTGAATTAGGGTCATAAAATGTATTGGGGTTTTGGGCTCTCCAAGGTCTTCTAGAAGGGTATGGTTGTTCTTGTGAGACTCCTCCTCCCCTATACATGGCTTGTATCTCAAGCAAAGTTGGACACTCAGATGTGGGGTGTTCTAGTGTACACAGGCCACAGATTTATATGACATTTAATGGCCATTCTTTCTCACTGTGATTCTTTTGACATCTATGAAAAAATATTGCTAAAGAAGCCTCTTCTTCTTGTTTCTTTTTCAGTTTTAGAGTATCTAACTGGTTACTGATTATGCTCAAGATGTTTGTTTTAAAGTTCTCTAATAAATTTCCTAACTCGGTTCTGGTGACAGTCCCTGAGCTTTGTTTTGTATTTCTGCTAAAAGGATCTCTTGTTCCTTTGTCTGTTTTAGATTGTCCTCTTGAGTATCTTCTACAGTAATCTGCAATCTCTGCAAAAGGATTTTGGTGTACATCTCCTGAACTCAACAAGTTTAAAACTTCTATGGAGTCATCTCTAAGACCTTTCAAGAATAAAGTTCTTACTACAGCTGGGTCTGTGGTGAATAGTTTTGATTTCTGATAGTTGTATAAGAACCTTTCTAAGTAGTCTTCAGGGATTTCATCTTATGTTTGTTGCATTTTAAAAATGTTGTTTTTAGCATTATCCTTACAATAGTCTTGGTATTTCCATAAAAATGTGTCTTTCATCTAATCCCAAGAGAGGATTGTATTTTTTCCTAAGCTCATGAACCATCTTAAGGATGAATCTTTCATTGTAGCAGGAAAGAGATTAATTTTTTGGGCATTGTCTGAGTAATTATAGCTTCTACATAATATGTCAAACTCGAATAAAAATAAATCTGGATCTTCAGTTGACATACCTCTGAAAGTAGGTAACGATGATAGTGGGATATTTTTCATGCTGATGTTTCTAGAAATATCCAATATTGGGAACCCAAATGTTTTAGTCTCGGTGGCTGCATTTCCTTCTTCTTCTACCATTTCACTGATAGATGGTTCAGAAACTAGTTTTTCTGTGTCTCCCAAATGTTCAGCAGATTTACATTATGCTTGCCCCAACGTTGATTCTTTCGTTTTAGGTTCTTCTTCTGGAGCCTCGCTGGCTCCCCTTGAATTTTATCCTAGTGGAATTTCTCCTGCACTAGTGTCAGTTGGATTAGTGGGGGGGGTTAGTTTTGAATCTTTAGAGCTTACAAATCTACCCTTGTTATCTCTATATCTATCCATAAAATAAAAATTTGATTCTTAACTAAATTGAAATCCTAATTCTATCTAGAAGGTAAGAAGTAAACCTAGTTTCGGAGAACCCCACTCTAGTGGCCACGTGGCCCTTCACTCATGTCTTAAACGTTTTATCCTCCTCCCTCAAGCAGCCTTTAAAAGCATTCAAAATTTATGCAAACAATCTAAGCTAAAAATTACTTCCTACCGTTTGCAACTCCCTGGCAACGGCGCCAAAAATTTGTGTTTCTTATATGTTTAGTATAATGCACTCATTGATTATCAATTTGGGATTCGTAATCAACAGAGTTACAAGACACCAGTAAGAAAGGTAATTCTAATGTCATGAGTATAGAACTATTCTAGATTATGTATGCTGGGAACAAAACAAACTAGCAAACCGAAATGCACTTTGGTTTTCTTTCACAGAGAGGCTATCTACTCCATTATGGCACATGAAAGTATGAGATGGAGTTCTTATGACAAATCAAATCTTCTATCTGACCAAGAGAATTAACTATGAAACCACACTTCTGAAAGGGAAATCACACATTAATCGTTAAGACATAGCATGGGTAGTTCAATAGTCAATATACTGAGTATGTTGTGGTTCACAATGTGTTGTTGTAAACTTCAATAGTTCTCCTTCAAATATGTTTGACTACTACTGCCAACATTCATGTCTATGGAAAAAAATCAAATTCATAAAAATAGAGCATATGCAAAACAGAGTGAGTAAATCTCTCTAAACGATCATATAATTAAAATTCTAGTCTAAACTCCACTGCTATCATCTGAAGGAATTAAAGCTTCAGCTAATCTAACATTCACACTATTGAAAGAAAATGTTAATACTAATCTACGAAGGTCTTAACCTTTGTTGGGCGGTGGGCCCTTGCCGCTTCAACAAGTCAGCGACTGGAGTCTACAGTAAACTTGTTTTCAACCCACACATTACTCTCACTCAAACTTCAAAACATAGAATCAAACTATGCTAACAACTCAGCTCACATTCAGTCATAGATGATCAAGACACAAAGTGCATGAGGATGAAGAAAAAACAAACTATCCTAACATAGCCTTGCTAAAACATTTATAATTCAATAACCATCCAACAATTGTCTTGGGTATGATCTGGAGCTAAACTTGGTACATATGGCTTCCTGAATTGGTATCAGATCATAACAGGTAGATGGTACCCGATCCGAATAGTGCACAAATGGGGTACTAGATCACAACAGTCTATGGTCATTGGTACCAGATTGCGACAGGTGAGATTCAGTATCGGATCTGCATAGAAGGTGTGCTTGGTACCAGATTCGGACAGTGGCAATTCGGTGCACAAGTACCGGATAGCTGAGTTGGTATAAGAAGGCTGGACTTATCTAGAGGTCAAAGATTATACATGGAAAATTGAAGCATTAGTACATGAAACATTTAATCTCCTAGCTCAATAATACCACAAAAATGCATGAATTAATTATACTTTACCTTATGACCTTATCAACGGCTAATGGTAGTGTTCTTTGTCATTTACCAAAGCTTAGGTAAGCCAAAAAGGTATAGATGAGGAGTAAAATAGGGTAGTGCGGATGTCAATTTAGGGTCTCAACATATTGGTCCCTTCACTTGGTGGATATCTATATTATGTATCCTGCATAGATGATTTCTCCATGAAGACATGGTTGTATTTCCTAAGGAATAAATCATAGTTTTTCAACAAGTTCAAAGAGTTTAAGTCTCTTGTGGAAAACCATATAGATAAGAAGATCAAGGTTCTTAGAACTAAAAATGGAGGTGATTTTTATCGAAAGGATTTTGAGCAGTTCCACAAGCAATGTGGCATAGCATGCCAAAATACCACACCATATACCCCATAAAAAAATGGAGTTGTTGAAAGAATGAATAGGATGTTTATGGAAAAGGAAAGGAGAATGCTTAGTGGCACCAAGCTCGAACAAGAATTTAGGGGAGAGGCAGTTGACACAACAAAATATTTGGTAAAAAGGTATCCTTCATAAGTTCTAGTCAACTCAACTCCATATGAGGTATGGTTTCATAATACTCCTTCAATTTAACATCTTAGATTCTTCAGCTATAATTCATTTGTGCATGTTCCCAAGGAAAAGAGGAACAAGTTTGACAATAAGGCATTCAAGTGTATTTTCATTAGCTACAAGGATGGAATGAAGGGATAAAAGTTATGGGATCTGATGTGGAGGAAAACAGTGTTTAGCTAATATGTGATCTTCAGGGAAGTCGGAGGAACTTCAAGGACTAAAGAGGCTCAAACGGAGAAAGAACCAGAGTAGTTAGTATTTGAGTTGAGGAACAAAGAATATGTTTTAGATGAAGAGGTGGAATATATGACTTCGGTTGTAAGCAGAATGAGTAAGGGAAAAACCTGAAAGGTACAATCCACCTAGTTTTCACTATGCATTTGTGTTATATGCCACTGACGATGAACACAAGTCGGTTAGAGAGGCAGTCAAATCGACAAAGGGTAATCTCTAGAAGGGGTCCATGGTCGAAGAAATGGAATCCTTGCACACGAATGAGATAGGGGATTTGGTCAAAATACCTAATGGAAGGAAACATGTCAGTAGCAAGTGGTCATTCAACAAAAAATTCAATGCATTAGGTCAAGTCGAGAAGTTCAAAGCTTGACTGGTAGCAAAAGGGTATTCCCAAGTCAAAGGAGTCAACTTTGGTGATATTTTCTCTCATGTTGCAAAATTAACTTCCATTAGAGTAACAATGTCTCTGGTTGTATCATTTGTGTTAGGATATTTAGACAGTTAGGATTTATTTAAGATTAACTTGGTCTAATGTGTCGTTAGGTAAAAGTCTATTTCTTAGTGTGTTTCTTTAGTATGCATTTGTAGTTAGGAAATTTGACGGTCACAATATGTTCCTAGCATAGAGTGATTCAATATCTCCTATTCTCCTCAATATTAATGGCTACATTGATACATGGCTTAACACTCGATTGGTCCTTTATCTCTATTTAAAGATCATGGGGGGTCATTTGTCAATGATCAATTGTGAGAAACTTTCTTGTAAAATCTCTTTGTAAATTTTGTTCTTTTGCATTAATAAATTTCTCCAAGTGGCCATGTTGGTTGGGGCCATGGTTGTTTCCCCATAGGGGTTTTACCACATGAAAACATCAGTGTGTTGATGTTTTATCTGGTTGTGTGAGTGGTTATTGAAGGTGTTCGTCCTCTGTTAGAATACTTGTATTGTCGAACATTGTATCGGAGATCATTTGAAGACTCACTCTCATTGTAGATCGAGATTATGAAGTCATGTTTCCTCATCTCTGGTTTCTACCATTTCCATACATTTCTAGGTTGAGAGGACTATTCCATTGTTTCTGGAGGATTTTAATTTCACTCAAAAAAAAATTGTTTTCCCAAGATACAACCATTTCAGTCATATCCAGAGGTATAAATCCTAAATACACCCTTTTGAATTTTTTAAGAGTTATTGTTTCAGTTTTCTATTTTTTATTTCTAAGTTGCTACTCTTATGGATATGTGTATTCTCTTTGCCCCACACCCTGTGCGATCTCAGAAAATCATAAACTGTTTTCTTTTCTATGTATGCTCTTTGTCATGTGCTTTGTGTAATCTCGGTAAATTAGAAATAGAGGGAAATTTGCATTTTTTGGGTAAGCTAACCAATATCTATCTATTTTTGTCGTTGAGAAGTGAGAATTTTTTCTTTTGTGAAAAGAGTTTTTTATGAGCATGCTCTCCAAGTCCATCATCAACAAAAACAACAATAACAATCCTCCTTCTAAATAATATAATATGTTTTGCACTATCTCACTTTGTTAAAAGTTACTTTAATTAGTAAGAGGTCTTGAGTTCAAGTCTCTCTTTTGTTTCTTTTTTTGAAAAAGTTCATGCATTGATTGTAAAGTGCATTTCACTTAAGTTATAAAAGCGAATCACTATAAAATAACTTTAAACATTTTCTTTTAAGTTAAGTTTTGCATGCAACTTTCATTTATAAAGTAACTTCATTGTAAAAGTGATTCTCACTTGTTCTATAAAAGTGAGACACTTCATAAATAACTTATTTAAAAGTGAGATTATAGGCACATTTAGGAGGTGTATCACCACGTGGACCAACTTCGACTTGCCATGTGGTTGTTTGGTTATTATTTATGTATTTTTTCAAAAGGGCATAACTTTCACATCTGAAGTCTGTTTTCAGTGTTGTTGTTTTTTAAACGGCCTAATTTTTTTATATCTTTCCATCCAGAGCATTAGTTCGATTTTTTTAAACCATATTATCTGCATATTTAATATGGTTTCTCCCAATGATCTTTTGCTTACTGACACCAACTACTTCCAATGGAAATCCCATATGAAGGATTTATTAAGTAAAGGAGTGTACTAGATTACCTTGGGAAAAGAAATAGAACCTATTTATGATGAAAATAAAATCAAATGGGAAAATAAGAATGATAAATCTTGTAGACTAATTGGAATGTCCATCTCTCTTGAATTAAGGTTTCACCTTCAAGGAATTGATGACCCTAATGAAGATTGGGAAAATATTGAATATGTGTTTGGTAAACACATATTATTTGAGCCCACCGGATAGAAAATCAGATAATGACTTTAATTCCAAATGATTTTTCTTCCATTGAAGACTATTTATCTAAGTTCAAAACATTTATAATTTTATGTGAAGAATGTAACATAAAGATGGAAGAAGAGTATTGCATATATATTATTATTTTTAATATTGGTAGTGCATATTCAGTGTTTGTATCTACCTTCTATACCACTAGATAATCTCTAGGGAAGTCTTATCAAAAAACCACTCTTGAGTCTTTTTTTGATTCTTTGATTAGAGAGCAAGATAAGCTTGTGCAACTTGAACTGATCAGCACTACAAGTACCTCAAAAAAAAATTAGTTTCCCAACAAAAAGATAAATCCAAAAATACCAAGAAGCAACATCCTCACCACAACAAGAAGTAAAACAAGGGTACCAAACCCACTCAGCTAGATTTTGCTCCTAATGGTGACAAAGGATAAAAATCTAAAAATAAGAATATTGACAGACATTGCAATGTTTGTGGGAAATATGGTCATGATGAGTCCAAATGTTTTAAGAATATGGAAGCTTTAGAAGCATAAATGAAGAAGCACAACATCATTATTGATTCTACTTCTTCTTCTTCTTCTCATGGACATGCACTTTATGCTTCTAGTTTCTCGTTCAATGCAACTTCTACTTATTCTTATAATGAGTGGCTTATTGATTATGGAGCATCTTATCATATGGCTAAATATAAAGCCTTATTTTTTTCTCTAAATGAATGTAACACCAAGAAAATATTTCTTGGTGATGATATATCTCTTAGTGTTGTAGGGTCTGGAACAGTTCAAGTAGATAATGGTCATTTTAATGATGTACTATGTGTTCCAAGTCTTTCTTGCAACCTTCTATCAGTATATCAAATCACTCATTTGGGTGAAGTTAAAACCATAGAGTTTTCACCTCACCAAGTCCTAATCAAGGATCTAAAAGATCCTCAGCATGTTCTTGCAATTGGAATTGTTGATGATTTTACCAGGTTGTACAAGTTTGACAACTTTGGGTCATCATATTTTCCATCATTTTTTTTTTTCACAATGATGACTTGAGAAAAATTTGGCACGAGCAGTTTGGTCATCTAAACTATCGCTCATTGTAACAACTATGTAATCAACAGATGATGATTGTTCTTCCTCTTGTTTGATGCAGAGATGGTGTTTGTGTCGGTTTTGTTCTCGACAAACATCATTGGAATAGTTTTGAAAAACGTGCCTCTTGGCATGCCTTGACCCCTTTGTATTTTTTTCACAATGACTTGTGTGGTCCACTTTCTTCTCAAACTTAATTGATGAATTTTCTAGACACACTTTGGTTTACTTCTTAAAAATTAAGAGCAAAGATTTTGACAATTTCTTGGCCTACAAGGCCCTTATAGAAAATCAATTTGTACATCAACTTCAAATATTAAGAATAGATAATGGAGGTGAATATGTGAACAATAAATTCACAAGTTACTGCACTACACAGGGAATCCAAATGCAACACAATATTGTTGGGTATGTGTTATATTCTTTGCATGAGACGGAGTGTCTAAGCGCTTGCGTCGGGCACGCAGGGGGGTTAGAGGGGGGGCAGAGCCCCCTGCGCAGGGGTTCGGGGGCAGCGCCCCCAAATTTTTTTTTTCAGGCCGACATATTTCCGGGACCACATGATATTAGGTGGTTTTTCGGCACATGGTCTTTTGCCGATGGTTTTCTATTTCCGGTTAAAGAATTAGGGTTTTGGACTAATCCAGGTCATTGGTTTAGGGTTTTGGATGCTGCTAGCTCCTATATGTATATTGTATTGTAAAAAATGTAACACAATGTATGAATATAATATATGCTGGTTTTCCCAGTTTGGGTTTCCAGGTGAAAACTCTCCGTGTAATGTTTGTATTTTCCATTGTATCTTTTCTGTTCTTTTCTGAATATCAGTTTGCAGTAGATATTGTACAAGGTTAGAATTTACATTTGGTATCAGAGCTTTATTGGCTTCAGGGGGACGCCTTTGTTTTCAAGGGTTTGGCTCAGGACTGTGATAAGCCTTGTTACAGTGGGAGATCTGTGGTATTGTTTTTCAGGTGAAAAGAAATGGCAAGCAATTCGAAGATGGAGATCGAGAAGTTTAATGGGAAAAGATTTGAGATCTGGAAGCTCAATATGGAAGATATTTTGGTGGACAGAGATCAGTGGATCACGGTAGATCCAGGTACGACACCTACAGGAACTTCTGCAGATGACTGGAAAAAGA
>ML776765.1:457306-472924 GCA_009831015.1 Picea engelmannii | reverse complement strand
ACATGATTGAAGAAAATAAAGTATCACTGATGAAGGTGGACACTTTGAAGAATGTTGCAGATTCATTAACAAAATCTGTGAGCACTGAGAAGTTCTCTTGGTGTAGAGGATCCATGGGCATTGTTGCCCTGGATTGTTGACTAAGTAACTATGTAACCCTTTGTGTGCAAAGAAAACAACAAGTGGGAGAATGTTGGGTATGTGTTATATTCTTTGCAGGAGAAGGAGTGTTTGAGAACCTGCGTCGGGCGCGTAGGGGGGTTAGAGGGGGGCAGCGCCCCCGAATTTTTTTTTTCGGGCCGACATATTTCTGGGACGACATATTTCCGAGACGACATATTACCGGGACGATATATTTTCGGGACCACATGATATTAGGTGGTTTTTCGGCACATGGTCTTTTGCCGATGGTTTTCTATTTCTAGTTAAGGAATTAGGGTTTTGGACTAATCCAGGTCATTGGGTTAGGGTTTTGGATGTCGGTGGCTCCTATATGTATATTGTATTGTAAACAATGTAACACAATGTATGAATATAATATATGCTGGTTTTCCCGGTTTGGGTTTCCAGGTGAAAAATCTCCGTGTAATGTTTGTATTTGCCATTGTATCTTTTCTGTTCTTTTCTGAATATTAGTTTGCAGTATATATTGTACAAGGTTAGAATTTACAAATATTCCATATACACCATGACAAAATGGTGTTGTTAAAAGAAAGAACCGCACTTTAAAATAAATAGGTAATTGTATGATCCAATATAAGGGATTAATTCAAAATTATTGGGTGGAAGCCATTAATTGTGAAAATTACATAGTAAATTGCACTCCCACTAAGGCTCTTAAAATATAACACCAGGAGAAGCATGGTATAAAATTAATACATATGTAAGTCACTTCCATGTATTTGACAATGTAGCATGGGCTCACATTCCTAATAAGAAAAGGAAAGCATTGCATCCTAAAAGTGAGAAGTGTATATTTGTTGGTTATTCTCAAGATGTCAAATGTTACAGACTTCTTCAACCACATTGTAATGAAATTATTATTATAAGAGATATTAAATTTGATGAAATATCTTGGCCTACGAGCCTAATTCAGTGTTTGTGCCTTCTTTGGCCTGTGAGAAATCTTCAGACTTTGTGCCCTTTTCTATTCTTATTCCGGTTTCTTCATCTTCAGATGATGACAGTGAGGATGAAAATACACCTCCACCTACTCACCTTCCTCCAGATGATTCCATTGAGCCAAAACCTACACCAACACCATCACTTCCTAGATGGGTTTGTTCAACACTAGAAGCATCTAGTGATCATGCCAGTGATATTTCAGATCAGCGTTGGACATGTTCACAGTTCCAATAAGCCTTTTCTCTTTTGGGTCAAGTTTCAGAGACTCGTGATCCAGAGACATTTGCAAAATCTTCAAGTCATCTTGATTTGGATACAGTAATGAATGAAGAGTATCATTCTTTAATGGAAAACGATACTTGGGACCTTATACCTCTTCCAAAAGGAACAAAATGTGTCAAATGTAAAAGGGTGTACAGACCTAAGTATGCATTATATGGAAGTGTTGAAAGACACAAGGCTCGGTTAGTTTCCAAAGTATTTTCCCAAGTTGAAGGAATTGACTATAATGAAACCTGATGAGTGAGATTGTTGTGGTTGGGATTTTCGGTTTTGATTGGAAAAGCCATAGTGTTGTCAATAGACTGTCGACGTTTCTATGTAACCTTTACCCATGTAGACAAAATGAATTAAATATGCCTTGTTCTTGCCCTTGCTTCCTCACATAAATGGGAGGTCCATCAAATGCATGTTAAATATGCCTTCTTGCATGGGGATTTGTAAGAAGAAATCTACACAGAAAAACCTCCAAGATATGTCCAAAATGAATCTAGCCTTGTTTGTCTCCTTACGAAATATTTGTATGGTCTTAAGAAAGCTCCTCGATCTTGCTATTCCAAAATGGACAACTTTCTTCTTAACACCGGCTTTTCTAGATGTCATTCTGATCCAAATGTCTATACCAAGAAAGTAGGAATCGATCTCATAATCCTTATCCTTTATGTTGATGACCTTATCCTTACTAGTAGTGACCCAAAAATTTTAAACCATGTGAAAACCATCCATAAGAAGAAATTTGAAATGATAGACTTAGGATTTTTGCACTATTTCCTTGGCCTCCAAGTTTTGCAAACCAAAGAAGTGATTTGTCTTTCCTAGTCTAAGTATGCTTGTGACCTTCTTTGTCACTTTCACAAGGAATTTTGTAAACCATCCCCTTCTCCCTTCCAATCTAGAGTTAAGCTTGTTGTGACCTATACTTCTTCCAAAGTTGATGCCACTTTGTACCTTCAGTTAGTTGGTATCCTCTTATATTTGACTCATACTTGTCATGATCTTTCCTTTGTTGTTGGTATTGTTGCTCAGTATATGAAAACACCCCATAAAATCCATTGTAAATAAGCTAAAAGAGTACTTTGGTATGTCCATGGTACAGTTGAGTTCGAGATACATTATGGTTCAGGAGGACTCCTTTATTGGTTAACTTCATTGATTCAAATTGGGCCAGAAACCCTAAAGATTAGAATTCTACTTTAGGTTATGTTTTCAGCCTTGGTTCAATACTTCTCACTTGGGACTATGAGAAACAACTAGATGTTTCTCTTTCTTCAATAAGAGAAAAGTATTGAGCAATGGTTAATGCAAGTCAGGAATCCTTGTGGATTCGACATATCCTTTCAGAGTTTGGATTCTAGTAGCAACAACAGACCAGCCTTTGGTGTGACAATCAAAGTGTCATCAAGCTTGCCAAAGATCCATTTCAAAATCAACGTAGAAAACACATCGATTTACACATACACTTCATCAAAAAATCATTCATGATTGAGTTATTGAAGTGCTCTTATGCCCTACAAAAGATCAAGTTGCAAACATTTTCACAAAGTCTCTTACAGAAGTGATGTTTTCCAAACTTTGATCTATGTTAGGAGTTCAAGAAGTTTTCGTTAATGGGGGATAGGCTCTAATGCCTCCTTACTTCTCCTATTGGGTCATGTTTGTAAATCCTTCAATCCTATCCCAAATTTTTCTTAAGGGGGGATGTTAGGATATTTAGACACTTAAGAGTTAGTTGAAATCAACTTGTTCTAATGTGTCATTAGGTAAAAGTGTGTTTCTTTAGTATGCATTTGTAGTTAGGCAATATGATGGTCACGATGTGTTCTCAATGTAGAGTGATCCAATGGTTCATATTCTCCTCAATCTTAATGGCTACATTGATCTGTGTCTTAACACCTGATTGGTCCATGATCTCTATTTAAAGAGCATGGTAAGTCATTTTCCGATGATCGATTGTGAGAAACTCTCTTGTAAAATCTCTTTGTAATTTTTTTTATTTTGCATTAATAAATTGCTCCAAGTGGCCACATTGGATGGAGTCGTGGATGTTTCCCCGTAGGAGTTTTACCACATGAAAGTATCATTGTGTTGATCTTTGATCTGGTTGTGTGAGTGGTTACTGAAGGTGTTCGTCCTTTGTTGGAATACATGTGTTTTTGAACAATTTTATCTTGAGATAGGGAAAATGGATGTGAAGATGGTGTTCCTACATAGGGACCTAGAGAAATAAATCTACATGAAACACCTTGAAGGATTAGTAGTAAAGGGAAATAAATAGTTGGTGTGAAAATTGAAGAGATCCCTTTATGTTCTAAAGTAATCACCAAGGATGTGGTACCAAAAGTTTGACACATACATCCTTAGTTTGCAATTTGTGATAAGCAAGGTTGATCACTATGTATATTCTAGGGAAGAAGGAAGTCATTTTATATATGTATCTTTGTATGTTGATGACATGTTGCTAGTCGTAAACAACATGGAAGCTATAAAGGAGGTGAAGATGTAGCTATCCTTCAAGTTGAACATGAAAGATCTCGATGCAGCGAACTTCATTATGGGAATGGAGATTAAGAGTGATCACGTAATTAGAAATATTTGGTTAAATCAGAGAAAGTACATTGAAATAGTATTGAAGCATTTCAACATGCAATATTGAAAAATTGATCAAGGTACCAATTCCTGTGGGAGAAAAACTAATTGTTGAATAGTGTCCAAAGAAACAATAAGAGATAGAGGGCATGGCACATGTTCCCTATGCTAGTGATATTAGTAGTCTAATGTATGTGATGGTCTGCACTTGATTAGACATTGTTCGTGCAGTAGAAGTATTGAGTATATACATTTCAACACCCGGGAAACAACACTATATTGTTTTCAAGAGAATGTTCAAGTACTTGTGTGGCACAATAGAATATGTTATTTTCTACCAAGGGAAACCTGAAACTGACAAGGAAGTAAATGTACATGGATTTGTCAAGGCCTACTGGGATGGAGATTTGGATTGATGAAGGTCGACCAATGGATATGTGTTCAATATGTTTGGTGGAGCAATCGGTTGGATGATTAAGACACAGACAATTGTAGCCTTGTTGAAAATAGAAGTTGAATACATGGAAACCAATTATGCAAGAAAATAAGTAGTGTGGTTACATCGATTATGTTCAAGGATTGGGTTTTTTTAGGGTCCTAACCTCCCTAACCCCTCAAGTACATAGAATAATATGTTTTTCTATGCAACAAAGGTTTTCATTAGTAAATAAATCCTATGTAATCATGTGAACGTGCCTAATGTAAGAAGACTTACTAGAAGGTTCTAATTCTAGAAAATTCTTCCTCTAGAATGTTCTCTAGAATATATAAATAGTATAAATAGGGGTAGAAAGCATGGTGTTATAGAAATATTCCCCTACAGACAGGTGAACTTTCCCTTGGATTACATACCCCTAATACCAAGACAGAAAAACACAAGTGGACATTAACATCCCTTTGAATTTAATTTAACTAATCAAAAAGAGAGAGAGGGAGAAAAGGTGTGATGTACCTAGTTTTGAAGTTTGTCCTCGTTGCTTCCAATCCGAGCTTGATCTCTAAACTCCTTAGCGCAACTTGATACCTTCAATGCAATAGGAAGCAAATAGAAACAAAGAATTCCTAATCTACAAGATTGGATCAAAAAAATTCATCTACAAAGACTGAAGGAATGGTAGACAAGCACATGCAAGAATACACAAGCTTGAAGGAAATAGGCAAAGTATATTAAAATGAGAACCTAAAGAGAATACCTACAAACATGGATGATGATGCAACACTCCTCCAAGATCCCCTCGTCCAGCCCTTGCACGATGCTACCAATATCATAAGTTTGATTTCTAAAAGCTTCATCCCTTCTCCATGTAAAGCCCTCATTATATAGGATTTGGAGGCTTAACCACCATGGAGAAGAAAACTCACTAGATCCACTAAAATGGGATCTCCAATATTTTTAGGGAGAAAATATATCTCAAGTATTTTAGGGAGAAAATATCTCTCAAGGATTTTAAGGAGGAAATATCTCTTAAGATCCACCAAATTAGGATTTTGGTTTGAGAAAATATCTCAACCATCCATGAGATTCTCAACCTCTCCTTAAGATTAGGAAACTAAATGTGAGGTGGATTCTCACACTAAATTAATTTCCTTTTTATCAATATTAATAAATAATTCATGTGCACATAGTATTTTGACCTTCATGTAATATATTTCTCCTCCACATTGACTAGGGATTGTGACAAATGTTCTTTCATGGTGTCAAGGTATGTGCCATGTTTATGACACTTGCGAAACTTAGGGTAAGGTACTTAAGTGTGGAATTTTTATGTGTAACACATTACTCTTTAAAGTGTGAGGTCAAAAGAGAAACTGATGGCCAAAACACTTTACAATTCTACAATGCAAGGGCGTGGAGTTGGAGAACCTGAAAGAAGATGCAAACAAACATTAAACAATATTATTCTATGTTTTATTTCCAAGGCAGGCAAACCTATGATCAGAATACGAGATGACTCAAAGCACGGTTGTCGACCAATACAATGTGTATCCATGAAAAATATTGAACAAGGATATGGCCACCAAAGATACAATGTGGATCCATACCTCCATGAAATGAATTGATCGTAGCCACAAAAATACATAGTGGAGCTACGAGATGATAAAACATAGCCACATGCCAATATAATGTGGATTTATGTGACAGTATATATATCAACATGCTCAAATGATCTCCTTCGCATCCTAGAGAAAGCATATAACAGAGTGAACACACAACCCAGGGTCTTTGTCCCAATCATGATGTGGTACAAATCTAGCCATGTGAATAGATGATTTGATGTCAAACATGGTAGAAACCACTTGATTACTGATCATTGAGGTAAATCATTAACAAGGGCAATGGAAATCACCAATGATTTCAATGACTCCCAAGGTATCATAGTACATTCCATCGAATGTGAATAAATGATTTGAGGTCGAACATTCATGGAATCATCCGATCATAGTTCAATGATGTAAACCTATTTTCGAAAGTGAGGAGGCCTACCATTGAGGCATGCAGGTCCCAAGGTGATCCAGAATCGGATCCAGAAGCCTGATAGGGCTTGAAAAATCCTCAAAAATGAAAGTGCTCGGAATGCGATGAAACTTGTGCCATTGCGTCTGTCTCGTCTTCCTGATTCTGGTGGTATATTTACTTTGTCAAACGGGCTCTGTATGGAGAATATATCGCATTTTGTCCAAAACGTCAAACAGGCAAAAAAATTGATGACTGTGTAGTCCGTACATTCTGTACGGATGCTGATGTGGCATGTCCGTACAGCAACACGTGGTGGCTCCAGAATGAGACACGTGGCAGCACCAAGAGGTGACATGTGTCAGGCAGATTTGGTCGTTTGGGCATACGGTTGGACGTATCCCAAGGTGACATGTGTCACCACTGAAAGGGTGACACGTGGCACAGGTTACATCATCAGGTGACGTGGCAGGCTGACAGAGCGTATGGAAGGGCTGACACAGCAAATCGACATGGCAGTACGGACAGTTGATGTGGCGGCAAATGTGGGTGAATCACAGGCTGACACATGGTGTGTTCTGGTTAGTCGAAAAGGTGCCACGTGGCCCAGTCAAGGGCTGCCACGTGGCACCCCGTGAGTGGTTATTGGTTTATTGTAAAATTGGTATGTCACCGGGGTCGAACCCGCGACCTATGGGCCAGGTAGAGGACTGGTGGGGCTGGGCTATCCGCCCACCCTCGTGGTGGTTCTTATAAACACTATGGTATATTTTCTATTTGAATTTGTATATTGGTCCAATCCACGGGGGAAAGGGCTGGGGCTTAGCCCTAGCCCTCGGTTCTATACAAAGTACACCGGACCATGCCATAACAAAATGAGCACCAAAACTCACGAATCAATTTGTTAGCCCACGATTCCGGGCGCACCCTCCGCCATACGACCAGCAATGACTACCTCCAGCAAAAGGCACATGCGATCGAGGTTTTAGCCAATAGTTAGGGGTGCGGTCCTATGCTAAACCAACACGTGACTGTAGAGTTCGGGTTATGGGCCAGCGCTCAGCCTTTTAGGCTGGCGCTTGGCCACATCATGGTCCATATGACTGAGTTAAAGGGGGCGCGCGTGATGGAGGGGGCTTATGCCCATAATATATAGTTCAAAAGTGGGTTTTTAAACATAGTTTGGTTTTTTTAATTAATATTATGCCTATTATTAGCAGATTCCTTCCATTTTTGGGGGATATTGGGCATTTTTGGAGGCCAGATTCTTGGAGGAAGTTGGAGCTGAGAAACCAACTTCAAGGCTATATAAACCAGGCCTGTTTGAGGCCATTGACAATCAGTCGGAGCAGAGTTATGATGGAGAAAAGCCAAGCCAAAGTCAGTTTGATGCAGAGAAACTTTTGAGGTGGAGATGTTGTCAGATCATTTCTGGGAGCTTGGGACGTCCGTTTTGCATGACATTTTCTTTGCAGGGTTCTAGAGATATGGGAGAACAAGACCAGATCATTATTGTAGCCATTTGGCATTGCAGCGATGTGCTTTTGAGCATTTGAACAGAAATAAAGAAGCCTCCCCCACAAGAGAAAAGGCCCAGAGACATAGGCAAAAGTTGTGCCGAACTCCGTTATCAATCTGTGTGTTTATGGTTTGTTTTCTATTATTCATTTCAGATCTGCATATGTGTATATGGCTATTACAATTCCTCTTCTTTCCTCATTCTTTCACTAAATTTCTCAAATGTTTAATTAACGCATGCAAAATTAAAACTCAACCATAGTCATTTAAAAGATCCTATGGATCAAGTGGTATCAGAGCTAGTTGACGTTTGGATTTGAGTTTTGCATGTTAACCAGGGAAAAGCTACAGCGTGGTGAAGGCGAGCTTGTTGCAGAGAATCCGTTAATTGGATTGAGAAAGAGAGCTTCTCACAGTGAGAAGATGGAATCAGAAGAAGGGATTTCTCAAGATGAGAAAGAGTTCCGGAAAACATTCCATGCTATGTCGGAGATGGTGACAATATTGTACGAAGATTATTTGGAATGGAAACGACCAGTTTTGGGTAATTCTTCAAAAGGAAAAAGTGAAGAGGAAGAGGACCATCCTTACATTCCTCCTTCACCTCCATCAACACCTCCTTCTTCTCCTTCTTCTTCAAGTTCAAGTTCTAAATCTAATGAGAAGAAAAATGTTCATAAGAATAAACATGAAATGCCATTGTTAAAACTTGATGTAAAATTTGAGTTGCCCATATATGATGGTGAAGTCAATGCAGAAAAACTTGACAACTGGATTAGGAAGATGGAGGTATACTGCAGTGTGTAGCAGATCAAGGATGAGGCCACACAAATTAAGCTGGCATATTTGAGACTTGCAGGTACAGCTCTTATCTGGTCGCAAAGCAAGCTGCAAAAAGGAACACAAGATGTGGTTAATGTATTTCCATCATGGAAGAATTTCATTTCTGCACTTAGGAAACAATTTTATCCTTTGGGTTATAAAGAAAAAGAAATCATTGAATGGAAATCTTTAAAACTAAGAAAAGGACAATCAGTGCAAGAATACACCGATGGATTTAGAAAAATGGCATTAATGTTAGACATCCCTTTGCAAACACAAGAAACCCTTATGAAGTATATAGGAGGTTTGCATGCGCATATTAGAAACATTGTTTTCATGTTTGGACCCACTAACCTTGATGAGGTTTCTATTCAAGCTACATATATTGAAGCAGGGAAAGCAGGTGTGTCAGGGGAATCGTCATTTTCAAAGAAAGAAGACAAGAGGAAAAGGCATGGCAATGGAAAGAATGCAAATGCTATGACAAAGAAAGAAGGAAAGCCCTCTTGCAAACATTGCAAGAAAGAGGGACATGATGAGGACAAATGTTGGCAGTTGCATCCCGAGAAGAGGCCAAAGTGGTTCAAAGAAAAGAAGAGAACGCAAATAGTGGCAACAACGACAACAAAGCCTACAGACTTGGGATCGGATTCAGGTGATGAATCTAAAATTTCATTGGTTGGTATGACAGGTAAATTTGGTGAAGAGATTGATTGTAAAAGCAAGTTGTTTCATATAAGGGTAATCATGCGACACACTAAGATAGACACATTAATCAAYAGTGGATCTCAATCTAATCTAATCTCAGAAGAATTGGTTAAGAAAATGGGATTAAAAACACAAACTCATCATAAGCCTTACACACTTAAATGGATAAGTAATCATCATCAGATGCACATAACAAAGCAATGCACAATCAAATTTTCAATTTCATCTAAGTATGTGGACGAAGTAACTTGTGATGTTGTGTCGTTAAAATAATGTGGAATGGTCTTAGGTAGCCCATATTTATATGATCGTAAGGCAATCTTCTACAGAACAAAGAATCAATATCAATTCACTAAAGAAGGTCATGATTTTGTGGTTCGTGCTCATCGTGTTAAAGCAAGTAAAACAATGGAACAATTAACGAAGGCAGTGCAAGTAAGCAACAAACCACTAATTGTTTCAAATGAAGTAATAGATCTTAAGCAAGAACAAGACATGGTTGTTGAATGGAAAATCAATCATAAGTTGATTCAAGATAAGCTCATGTCGTCCAGATACTTCAAGTACATCAGTACATTTCTAGTCGTCTTTTTGATGCTTTCATTAGCAATGTTTTATACATGGATGATAGTGGCTTCAGTAAGATGTAACAGGGTTGCAATGGCTAATAATATACTGTCAATTGTCATGATTGTGTTACATTTGATATTGATGAGACAAGTGCACAGGACAGAGTTCAGAGACAGAGGACAAGCCAGGTGGCCTATCCCGAGCTTGTTGACTGGTCAGTAACCTTTTGGGGACCAAAAGGTCTTTTTGTGGGGAGGTGTGATCCAGAATCGGATCCAGAAGCCTGATAGGTCTTGAAAAATGCTCAAAAATGAAAGTTCTCAGAATGCGATGAAACCTATGCCATTACGTCTATCTCGTCTCCCTGATTCCGTTGGTATATTTACTTTGTCAAACGGGATCTGTATGGAGAAGATATCGCATTCTGTCCGAAAGGTCAAACAGGCAAAAAAATTGATGACTGTGCAGTCCGTATAGTCTGTACGGACACTGACGTGGCATGTCCGTACAGTGACATTTGGCGACTCTAGAATGAGACATGTGGCAGCACCAGGAGGTGACACATGTCAAGCAGATTTGGTCGTTTGGGTGTACGGTTGGACGTATACCAAGGTGACACGTGTCACCATTGAAAGGGTGACACGTGGCACGGGTGACATCATCAGGTGATGTGGCAGGCTGACAGAGCGTACGGAAGGGCTGACGTAGCAGGTCGACGTGGCAGTATGGACAGTTGATGTGGTGACAGACATGGGCGAATCACAGGCTGACACGTGGCATTTTCTGGTTGGTCAGAAAGGTGCCATGTGGCCCAGTCAAGGGCTGCCACATGGCACCCCGTGAGTGGTTATTGGTTTATTGTAAAATTGGTATGTCGCTGGGGTCGAACCCGTGACCTATTGGCCAGGTAGAGGACTAGCGGGGCTGGGCTAACCGCCCACCCCCGTGGTGGTTCTTATAAACACTATGGTATATTTTCTATTTGAATTTGTATATTGGTCCAATCCGCAGGGGAAAGGGTCGGGGCTTAGCCCCAGCCCTCGGTTCTATACAAATTACACCGGACCATGCCATAACAAAATGAGCGCAAAAACTCACGGATCAATTTGCTAGCCCATGATTTCGGGTGCACCCTCCGCCATATGACCAGCAGTGACTACCTCCAGCAAAAGGCACATGCGACCAAGGTTTTAGCCAACAGTTAGGGGCGTGGTCCTATGTTAAACCAACACGTGACCGTAGAGTTCAGGTTATGGGCCAGCGCTCAGCCTTTTAGGCTGGCGCTTGGCCACATCATGGCCCAAATGACCAATTTAAAGGGGGCGTGCGTGATGGAGGGGGCTTATGCCCATAATATATAGTTCAAAAGTGGGTTTTTAAACAGAGTTTGGTTTTTTTAATTAATATTATGCCTATTATTAGCAGATTCCTTCCATTTTTGGGGGATATTGGGCATTTTTGGAGCCCAGATTCTTGGAGGAAGTTGGAGCTAAGCAACCAAATTCAAGGCTATATAAACCAGGCTTGTTTGAGGCCATTGACAATCATTCAGAGCAGATTTATGCTGGAGAAAAGCCAAGACAAAGTCAGTTTGATGCAGAGAAGCTTTTGAGGTGGAGACACTGTCGGATCATTTCTGGGAGCTTGGGACGTCCGTTTTGCATGTCGTTTTCTTTGCAGGGTTCTAGAGATCTGGGAGAACAAGACCAAATCATTCTTGTAGCCATTTGGAATTGCAGCGATGTACTTTTGATCATTTGAATAGAAATAAGGAAGCCTCCCCCACAAGAGAAAAGGCCCGGAGACTTAGGCAAAAGTTGTGCCGAACTCCGTTATCAATCTACATGTTTATGGTTTGTTGTCTATTATTCATTTCAGATATACATATGTGTATATGGCTGTTATAATTCCTCTTCTTTCCTCATTCTTTCACTAAATTTCTCAAATGGTTAATTAACGCATGCAAAATTAAAACTCAACCATAGTCATTTAAAAGATCCTACGGATCACAAGGTACTAACTAGTTTCTCATTCTAATTCTCAGATGATGTGTTTAAGTTGATAGGAAAATACTCATCGAAGGAGGGCCTTGATGTATCCCCCATCATCAACATGAAACTGACACAACAAAGGGATGTAAGATTGTGAATCGAATGAGTATGGACTGACACAGGAAATGGAAACTTGCAATAATGTAGATGGATGGTCTGAAGTGAAACTTCCCTTGAACATGATGAGGCATGACAACTGACATGGCAGCATTGACTCGACGAGTACCAAGAATGTAATTTGATGGCAATAAGAGCACTCTTCGACTGGATGAAAAATTATGGTGACACATGGAATTGGTATGACTCAGATACAAGCACATTACCCAATTGTAAGACTAGACGGAAGCAAGTGCCATGTTCAAGGGTGACCATAGCTTCCATAAAGGATTCCCAAAACTTGACCAACTTCCTTCAATTTTCCCCCACCCAGATAGATGATGTAACACCCTATTTCCCCCAGATTGTAAATATAACTGAACTGGCCAAGGACTATGGCGAAACTCCTAAGTATGAATATGTGTTGTAAATGGACCTGCAGGAAGAGGTCAATGAATGTAAATGATAGTTTGAATTTATTGCAGAACTGCTGAGAGGGGATGTGCGGAAAAGAGACCATGATGGTGGTGGAGGGCACCTTGAAAAAGGGGCGTTAACTTCCACCAAGAATAAAATACCGTATTTGGAATCCACTGGCCTGGAGAACCAAAAGCGGCTCGCTAGCCCTGAAATAAATGCCTTGTAGCCTGGTAGGTTGATGGCTTGATGAGGGATGGGGAGGTGAACTGCCTATCCGTAGAGCCATCATGACTGACCAGCACGAGGGTAATCGTGCCACATGCAACCTCCCGAGAGGATAAGGCGTATGGCAGAAGCGATTGAAGGGGGCGGACGCGAGGGGAACTCTGGCAGTTCTATGCAGAGTGAGTGATCGCAGAGAGGAAGGGATTGCAACCTTCACTCCTGGGCACTGGCAGACAGAGAGACGCAGGTCTCAGGACATCGTGGTCTCAGCTCGGGGGTGGCTAGTGGTAAATCCATTAGGATTCACTACACCTACGGTTGCATGGAAACGAGCACCCCTCTCAGCAGTTGCTTCCATTGCTGAAGTTATTTCTGATAAGTGTTTTGCTTATATTGCATTTGAAATTTATATGCTGTCACATATGTTCATAGACTGGTGGAATTGTAAATGTTTTCTGTGAAAGAATGTCTGTGCAGTAGTTGTTAAATAAGGAGTATATATTAGCTCATAGAACCATGAGATAGTAAATGATTTCAGCGTGAGAATGTCCGCGTAGTGCTTGATATGAATGAGTCGATATATGCTTAACACCGAGGAAACCATGCTTGACTTACGTTGATAAATGAATCTAATCATGCCCAGCCGCTCTCGGGAAGCTGTCTCCCTTTATCTGCTCCCGGAAATGCCCTGGTAAGGATCTCTTCACAGAGATTCCCTCCTCGGAAAGGTTCACCAAGAACCCAGAATAGGGACTCGAACACACAGACCTTATTAACCCTGTACGAGGAGGAACGATCCTATTAAGGTTCCAAGATAGTAGTGTTGTGAGACAAAATAAGTCGACGGATGAGATCTCGTCGGAGGACCCATAGTCATTCACGACCATTAGATTGACGAAAGTAATGAAGGCATTACATACCTTGACCCTTTGTCCTCTATCATCGTGAGCAACGAGAGATTGGGATCGTAATCTCCAAGACCCAAACGAACGAATCTAGACCGTTAGATCTCAGTCCAATTACCCGTCAGCCGTTGGATCTGGAGAAGCTGTGCAGGGGTTAAGCGCAGGGGTAGGAAATGCGAGGAAATGATCTGAACTGTCGAATCTTGGATCATAGTCTCGACAACCATCAAATCTCGAGAAGATGCATTGGAGTTAAACTCTAGTGTGCAGAGGAAGAGTCCTAGCCGTTGATCTCGGAAAGACACGTGTCAACATCCTGGAGAAGTCATCGGGACAACAGGGTCATCGGGGTTTTGTTGAGTCTGAGAATCGAGGCCTTGTGGTTCTCTAAATCCCGAGAACAGATCCTAACCATTGATCACGGCAGGACACGTGTCAGCGTTCTGGGGAGTCGTCGAGATTTCACCCATCAGAGAATTTAGGAGTGTAGAACCGTTGCAATAGGAAGTTGCGATTCGTGAATTCCTGATAGGATCTGAGCCGTCCAAACAGCAAGGACACATGGCAGAGGATCCCAGAGAGTCGGAGTTCAGTATATCGGGGTTTTCGAATACATAGAACTCTTGCCACCCGGAATCGCGATCCACGATTTCCCGATAGGATCCGAGTCGTCCATTGTGCAGGACGCGTGTCAGAGAATCCCGTAGAGTCGTGGATCAGGAAATCGGGGTTTTCGAAGATAAGGAAACTGCGTCGCTAGGAATCGTGATCGGCGATATCTCAATGGTGACATAAGCAAGGTGGGACCACTAGAGTTAGAGTGAAGGACAGGTGTCCATCATCTCGGAAGAGTCAGGAAACCCATAGGAAAATCCCAGTACAATCATACCTGTCCAGCTGTGAGACAGGTGGCTACCATCGAGAACCATCGGCGATTGGCCCATCGGAAAATCAGAATTCTTGAGGCCATGAGAACTAGGACATCATAAGTCCCGAAACTCCAAGAATCAATCCGAGCCATCCGTCTGCGAGGACAGGTGGCAAAGGATAGGGCGCCGTCGGAGTTTTGTTCATCGGAGTTTTCGATGGTAAGGAAATTGTGCAATGGAAATCGCGACCCACGATTTCTGGATGAGATCTGAGCCGTTCATTACGAGGACGCGTGTCAGAGGATCCTGAGGGATCGAGGATTGGAATTTTGGGATTCTCGATGGCGAGAAAATCACGTTAGGAGAACTCGCGAACCACCGAAACCCCGAATCTCGATATTGAACAAGGGATTGGCATTTTGCGAGTGCAGTTTTTTTGGAGATTTCCCATTTGTGGGAGAGAAATCCAATTTTTTTTAAATTACGGTTGTGGGTGTGTCACAAAGTGGTATCAAAGCATGGTTACAACACTCGGCCTGACTGGGCTCATGCACCCGTCGCACCAGTCGCGCATAAATCTCGTACGAAACACGCCTATGAGGAGTAACCCCTGAATTAACTATCTTATCCAGGATTAAAAAATTGGAATATGAACACCCGATTGTGTATGCATGTGAAATAATTATGGAATTATGCACAAATTATGAAATATATTTAATTCTTGACTAATATCCAGCGTTTGTCTTCACACTCAAGCGGACGATCAACCGCGGGAATCTACAAACGCAAAGTATGGTGACTCACCAAGAGGTGGGAGAAGGCTCCCACAATAGAAACGAAGAGTCTGATGAAAGAAGAGCAATAAGAACCCCTCCATACTTAACTGAGACGGTGAGGAGTCTTATGGTCGAATTGCAAAGCTGCAAGGTCGATAATGAAAGGATGATGAAAGAACAAGAAAAGCAAACTGAAATTAATGCAGTTCTACT
>ML776765.1:401434-431921 GCA_009831015.1 Picea engelmannii | reverse complement strand
TCCATCACTTCTTCTCTAAAAGAAAAATCTAAGGTTCAAGCAGTGGAAGATCACATTGAGAATCAATGACAAGTTCTCCAAATCTTAAAGGACAACCTGACCATGGCACGGAATCGCATGAAACAACAAGCAGATCAACATCGTAGTGAAAGAAGTTTTGAAGTAGGGGATTGGGTGTTTTTAAGCCTACAACCATACAAATAGATGTCTCTCAAGCAAACCAAGAAGGATAATAAATTATCACCAAATTACTATGGCCCTTATAAAGTGTTGCAAAAGATTGGTACTATGCCATACAAATTGGAGTTGCCTGCATCTTCATGAGTACACCCATTTTTCCATGTTTCATGCTTAAACAAGGTTATAGGCATAAGATCTCAGTTCAAACTATATTGCCAGAACTTGACGAGGAAGGAAAAATCATATTGGAGCCTAGTCTCCTAGTCTCCGTTATACCAAGGAGACATTTTCATTTTGAATCATCTTGTACTTGAACATTTAAGTGGGGTAAAAGGAGGTTTCCCCCTCGAAGAGGCTTATTATCTGAAATTATCTCTTTTTCAAGGCATTGAGTACTTTTTTCTGAGGTTTTTCTATGCTATATTGATATTTGGTTCTTAACAGATGGTGGGCCAAAATGGGACATGAAGGATGGGATCGTTTATTAAACACGACATATCTAAAATATCTAACGTAGCCAAGAATAGTATTTGTCAGTTAGTTTGTTGATACTTGTGATAACCATTTTGTGTAGGAACACCAATAGGGCCATATCCAGGTTGTGGCGAGGTGACAAAACTAGATGGTCCTCCCATATAAAGTGGTTGTATGGGTGATCCACCTATTTAGGGTGGTTGTCCTACTTGTCCACCCATGTACTATGATTGAAAAGATGGACCTCCTACGTACTACATTTGACCTATTGGTCCCCCTATGTATGATGATGGAAGGGAATGTTGTGTTTGAATTGTGGGGTTTATGGATTGATAGGAGATAGTTCCTTGCGTAGGAATTCCCGTCGAATTGGGTTGAGTCCACAAAGGATTTGCAACTCCTAGATATGGATGTCTAGGATACAGACCAATGGTAGTAGGGAAGTAAGGACTTGCAAGAGTGGTTTTCCCCCATGCTTATTGATGTTGCAACCATGTAGGTTACCCCCTAGTAAAAAATTGTCTTGCAACTGAAGGTTGACGCCGAGCTGAACGTTGGCCTCCCATTGAATATTGACCTTCAATGTAAGGAGTACTAATTTGTGATGTGTGAGATGGAGGTTGAGTATCTTTTGTAACTGTGGTTATGTGAACGACTTGACTGCCAGTCATTTGACCTATGGGATGACTAAGTAAATCACTTGGTGTGTGCATATATGGAAAAAATGAAGCAGGAATATTACCTTACTCATGTGTAAGAGGAGATGAATGCGTAAGTGGTTGAGTCATGGTCACCCGGGTCACTGATGTTTCTGGTAAAATATAAGCACCAGCAATATCAACTATAGGAGTTGTGGAAAAAGACAAATTCCCAAGTCCTTAAGGAAAACCAAAAATTGGTGGGTTCATGCCAAAGGATGGTGTAGTGGTTGAACCGGGTGGTAAATACTAAGAAGAAAAGGAATCAATGTATCTCGTGGATGGTGGATCGAAGAGTGGTTGGCCAAGTGGATCAGTAAACAGAGGATTCACAAAATATGCCAAGATTCCTACAAAGGTTGGGATCGGTTCTAAATTTGTGATGACCACTTCCAGGAGCGACCCTCCCAGTTTCAGAAGCGTGATATGTGATCACTGCTTCGTAAAAAATATTATGTTGTGTTTCTTGAGTATACTGTGAAAATTATGATCCTAAGGCCTACTTGAAAAAAAATGAAACACACTCCTATGAAAACTAAAATAAATTAACCAAGCAACAACAGATTTAAGGATCTTCTGAAGACTGGATATCAAGCCACCAGCGAAGAAGTGAGAAGAAGTTACCTTGACCTCCACATAACATTCCTTCTCAGTGCAAGAAACTCTCACTTTCATGGGATCACCCTCCAAGGGTACTCAGAGTGTGACACGATGTATGCCCAAGATACCATCGGAATCCCTTGACAGTCACATCTGTAGGTACCTAGGGAAGTCCACTAAGGCTATCAAATCACAGTCAGCCTCTGGGGGGGTACAGTCGATAGTTGGGACCAAACGTATGGGAAGGATATCAAATTTTGAAGCTCTTCAAGAAAACTAAAGAAAATTGAACCAGTAGGACTCCAGAGGACCCCGAACAGATTCAGAGTTCATGAAGCATAAAGACCAAATGAAACCAGCGGTTTCTCAAGAAAAACCCCCAATATACGATCTTTCTTCTATGATTGGCTAAGCTTTTGAGGGGTAATTTCCACTGCTCTCCCACACATGACCACGTTTTTATCCCCTATGTGAGAGGGGGTTCCCAGATATGCTTATAGAAAATTTGAATCTATACACTCTTTAGTAGTCTTGGACAATTTACTCACTTCACCTAGTCCAAATACCCTAATCCTAAGTTATTGTTGGTGTGCTAAAACCAAAAAATATTCAAGTTGATTTCACTAGTGTGTGGTTGATTTTAATGGATTTTAACTCAAAGGGTTCATGGAGATGAAACTGATGATGTGTAAGAGATGTGACTCCAAAAGAATGAAAAAGAATGATATGCAGTTCTTTGTTTCGATGAATTCTACATACGGGAAGGAGAAGATTTATATTCTAACACAATAAAGCACTCAAAGAAATGAAACTTTTAATTTTTGGGATTACTATGATGCCAAACTACCAAGAAAATGTTTCCAGAAAATGAAATGCACATGCAAAACTAGCTCTTTTTCAACCAAAGCAAACTTCCTAATGAATGAAAAATTTCTTTGTTTGATTAACTATGCAAGGAGATATGCAAAATTTTTGTTTCTTAACTTTCAGATGAAAGAGATATAAGCTTGATACAAACAATTATGACGCAAAAATAAATCAAACAAGGTGCACTCAAAGTGACAAGAATTGAAAGAAAACAAATAGGAGATAACATGTTCGATCAAGAACTCAATGACGCAAAAGAGAAAGAAGACAAATACTCATAAAAATACTCAAACGATGAGCAACAAGAAACAAAAATCAAGCTAGGTTGTCATAAGATTCCTAATCATCTAGAAAAGTGAGATGTTTCAAATGAAGACAAGAAGGCTCAATACCAAGCAATGTTTGCAAACCTTAGTTGATGAACAATCCTAAGAAGTCAAGCAATCTAAAATCTTTATGAGATGAAGATCAGATAAAATCAAAAGGAAAAAAGAACCAAGGGATCATGTTAACCCAAGGGGATCACAACTAAGAGAAAATTTTCAAATTCAAACGATAAAAAAAAAAATGAATGATAAATCGCTAAATCTTAGCAAAACAAAGTCAAGAGCATTCAAAGGTCTATGAGCAAAAACCTCATGAGGATTAGACTGAGAAAAAGTGAGCAGAAAGGGGTAGAGAAACCCAGAAAAGGAGATCAGTGCTCTTGTTTCCAAAGGGACAGAGTGATACAGTGCTTTGGTATACACTACAGGGGAGTGTTGATAATAGATCAGTGCTCTGGTATACACAGCAAAGGAGCGCTACCCTACCCAAAAACATAGAAATAAGGCTTAAAACTCAGAAAAATTTTGCCCAAAAATTTGTGAATTTTTCAATGAAGAAGAAAGAAAGGGAAGTAGATCATAAACAAACAACAAATATGATATAAAGGTGGGAAAAATATCAAACTATCTAAGGAAAGAAAATTCTATGTCCTTCCCCAGTGGAGTTGCTAATTTCTATTATGGAAATATTCCCCTATGGACAGGTGAACTTTCCCTTGGATTACAGACCCCTAATACCAAGACAGAAAAACACAAGTGGACATTAACTTCCCTTTGAATTTAGTTTAACTACTTAGAAAGAGAGAGAGGGAGAAAAGGTGTGATGCACCTAGTTTTGAAGTTTTTCCTCACTGCTTTCAATCCGAGCTTGATCTCCAAACTCCTTAGCACAACTTGATACCTTCAATGCAATAGACAGCAAAGAGAAACAAAGAACTCCTAATCTACAAGATTATATCAAACAAATTAATCTACAAAGATTGAAGGAACGGTAGAAAAACACATGCAAGAATACACAAGCTTGAAGGAAATAGGCCAAGTATATTAAAATGATAACCCAAAGAGAATACTTACAAACATGGGTGATGATGCAACACTCCTCCAATCTCCCCTTGTCCATCCCTTGCAAGATGCTACCAATATCATAAGTTTGATATCTAAAAGCTTCCTCCCTTCTCCATGTAAATACCTCATTATATAGGATTTGGAGGCTTAACCACCATGGAGAACAGCACTCACTAGATCCACTAAAATGGGATCTTCAAGAGGTTTAGGGAGAAAATATATCTCAAGGATTTTAGGGAGAAAATATCTCTCAAGGATTTTAAGGAGGAAATATCTCTCAAGATCCACCAAATTAGGATTTTGGTTTGAGAAAATATCTCAGCCATCCATGAGATTCTCAACCTCTCCTTGATATTAGGAAACTAAATGTGAGGTCGATTATTACACTAAATTTATTTCCTTTTTCTGAATATTAATAAATAATTCATGTGCACATAGTATTTTTACCTTCATATAATATATTTCTCCTCCACATTGACTAGGGATTGTGACAAATGTTCTTTCATGGTGTCAGTGTATGTGACACTTTTATGACACTTGCGACACTTAGGGTGAGGTACTTAAGTGTGGAATTTTGACGTGTAACACATGGAAAAGTTTTTCTTGGAAATCATTTGTACTAGAGATCTTCTATGTTGGAGGTTTCCCCCTCGAAAACGCATGTGAAATTTGATGTCAAGATAATAAAGGTATCATCGTTTGGATCTATATTGTCATTTTGCTTATTTTTTTTCTCTTTCTATTAACTAATTTTGGTAATAACTCTATTACTTCTCTATGTTGATACTCAGAGGGGGGTGAATCAGTATCAAGTATAATTTAAACATTTTTTTAACTTATACTTCAACTATATTATATATTCAATTATGTCCAATGAGAAATGAACAATAGTAGAAGAGTTACACCAATACACCACAATACGCCATGCACAATATATGAGAAACAATCAATAGTTATTATTCAAGGGAAGTAATGACTTCCAAGGGAAGCTACAACTTGAAAGTTCAACGAAGGGATAAATATCCAAGGGAATATTCAATCCTCCAAGATAAATAGGGGGTTGAACCATCTATCCTTTCCCCTTCCTTCCACCCAATAATATACAAAATATAATAAGCCTTAAATCACCATATCACTAATAATATCATCACTAGAACATGACCATTCTCATAAACCTGAACCGGATGCCAAGATGTGTCTTCCTTTCAAACTTTCTCAAGCCTTTTCTTATGTACGCTACCTATTACACTGATAGCCCACGTATGTACGCACCCTATTACACTAATAGCCCGCATATGTATGCACCCTATTACATTGATATACTGTGTACGCCTCATAAAACTAGGGTTTCTGTGATTTTGACACTTACGCGCCTTTCATACTTCTCCACCTCAGAATTACTCCACGCTAAACTCCACACATACTCCTAGCACAACTGTAGACCCACTTATGCTAGCTCCATCACACTTTCTTGGATGATAAAATTATGTATCTCCAATGTGTATTTATACTTGTTGTGACATTGTCTTTTGTCATTAGGGTCGACCTAGCACTTTCTTATTTTGTAATTATTTTCTTTAATTATCTTCATTTTATAATTATTTTATTTAATTATCTTTAGGGCCAACTTGTACTTCCTTCTTCAATTCACTTTTCCATCTTCAAAAATTCATTTCTCCTCAACCATGAGGATCCAAGTGACGTGCCACCTACCACCAAAAATAGCATGATGTATGCTATCCATCCATGGGTGTTGTATCTACATGTGTATTTTCCTTCATGTCCAAATACCTTCATAAATATTGGGGTCCAAAACTAATGACTAAGGCTGACATCAATGACAACAACCAATCTTCCAACAATATCCCCCTTTGGCATTGACAGGAACACTCATGCTCCCCCTATCCTCATGTTATTGGTTTCTCTCCTCCTTTGACATCAATGTAAAAGGGTGGGGCTACTCCCCCTAAGTTCAATGGAAAGAGGTAACTCTCTTCTTTGGGGTTGTTCCCCCTGAACATATAGCACATAATAACACTTAATTTTTCTTTCCAGTCTTCTGGTCTTTTTCTTCCTTCAAGATCTTATGTGTGTCTTCAATATTCTTTCTCTTCTCTTGGTCTAGAATGTATATGTTAATTGGTCTTCTTGTTGTGGTTGCAACCAACCTTCTTGAACCTTCTTCTCTAATTTTGCATCTTCATGAGTCAAACATGAGAGTATATCCTTGATCACACATTTTGCTGACATTAAGGATATTATGCTTCAAATATTCAACCAATAGAACATTGTATGCTTTTAAATTTTCACTTCCAAGATTTACTAACCCTTTTCCAAGTATTTTGGTAGATGAGTCATCTCCAAATGCAACATTTACACCCTTTCTCTTCAAGTTGATCAATGTGTCTTGATCCCCAGTCATATGTGAAGAACATCCATTGTCTATTTACCATTCATCTTCTTCTTTACATTCTTCAAAGATCAATGCTATTCGACAATCTTCATTGTTTGGAATTTCTTTCCTTCTCCATACTATGGTTGGCTTAGGGACATCTATAATATGAGCATATTCTTTCATATCTCTGCAATATAGTGCTTTGTGACCAATATTATTACATTTGTAGCATACAATATTTTGGTCCATCAACGGGGAAAATGGATTATAACTTATGTTGACAACTCCATGAACATTTCCATATCTATTATTTACACCATTCATGTTTCTTGCATAGTTGTCCCTTTCATTAATTCTGCAATTGATTGCTTTGTGTCCAAAATTTCCACAAGTATAACAATGACCAAGAAAAATATTTTCATACCTATTAGAAGAGGGTCTTGTTGGTGTTTCATTCCTTTTGAATCTTGATCTAACGAGAGATGGTCTTCTATCTTGTTCTTCAACTTCTTCTAGAGAGCTAGTTCCATCCTTTTCATCTTCCTTCAAATTGGCATTGTATCCTAGTCATGTCTTGTTGTTCAGTGATCTTTGACTGCTAAGGATTTCATCTAAATTTTCAGTGCTTCTTTCAAACTTCTCCAACTTCTCTATTTTCAATATTAATTCTCCTTTTGTGTGATCCAATTCTTCTTTCAATTTCTCATAATCTTCTAATTGTTTCTTCAAGATTTCAACAGTCTTTTCAAGCTTATGATTTTCTTCTTCACAACTACTCAATTCACTTCTTAGCCTTCTATTTGTGTTTCTTAGCTTGCTATTTTTAGTTTCTACATCCTTCAATTTTCAAAGAATCTCATATTCTTGTTCACTTTTTGTGTTGTTTTTGTATCCCCGAAAAGAATCAAATCTCGTTTCTTCATCAGATTCTTCTTCAGAAATGACTTCTTCTTCTTTAGAATTATTATGATCATTATTATGGGTTTCTTGGGTTATGAAGAGGACTTCTTCTGCATCTTTTTCTTCTTCATCACTCTCATCTAAAGAGGTGTCATCATCCTTGGAGTAGAAACTCTTTTTCTTGTTGAATCTTTTTTTTTTCATAATGACATCATTCAACAATATGTCCTACTCTACCACAATTAAAGAATTTGAGAGGAGAGTTACCTTTATATCTATCGGATCCCTTCTGAAACCTTCTTACAAAATTTGTTATTTCTTCATCAAGGTCACAATCTGATCTTTCTTTTTCCTTATTTTTTGTGACGTTTGTCTTATTTATGGGTTTAAAGGATGCTTCCTTATCTAGATGGTAAATTTTTGTACCTGTTCTCATTTCATATGCTATGAGAAACCCATGTAATTCATCCATTTTCATTTTGGTCAAGTCCCTAGTTTCCTCAATGGAAGAGACCTTAGCATCATATTTCAAGAGGACTGATCTTCACACCTTTTTTACAACCAAAGATTCATTTAGATCTTCTCCTAATCCTCTAATAGCATTGACAACTTCATCAACTCTGAGAAAGTAGGTTGCAATATCTTCCTTTTCATCCATCTTCAAGTTTTCAAACTTTGTTCTATGTCGTTGAAGCTTGACCTGCTTGACTTTAGGATCACCTTCATAAATTCTTTTGATTTTGTCCCATACCTTTTTAGTTTTGTTGCAACCCATCACTTTGCTTGCAATAGTTGGTGTCAATGCTCCTAGAATAACATGTCTAGCTTTTGAATTGCAACTCATTGACTTCTTATCATTTGGATCGGTTGGAGCATTCTTTGGAATTACATAGCCATTTACAACCATGTACCAAATGTCAAATCCCAAAGTTGTCAAGTAAGTTTGCACTCTATCACTCCAATATGCATAATTGCTTCCATCAAATCGTGGAATCCCATTTGGAATGTGCTCTTCCATTTCTGTTTAGGATCATCCTTCGAGTGGTTAAGTTGTACTAAACGTAACCTACTTTGATACCAATTGTTGATACTGAGAGGGGGCTGAATCAGTATCAAGTAAAATTTAAACACGTTTTCAACTTATACTTCAACCAGATTAAATATTCAATTATGTGAAATGAGCAATGAACAATAGTAGAAGAGTTATACCAATACAACACAATACACCATGCACAATATATGAGAAATAATCAATAGTTATTGTTCAAGGGAAGTAATGACTTCCCAGAGAAGCTACAGCTTCCAAGTTCAATGGAAGGATAAACCTCCAAGGGAAGATACAATCCTCAAAGATAAAGAGGGGGTTAAACCCTCTATCCTTGGCCCTTCCTTCCACCCAAGAATATACAAAAGATAATAAGCCTTACATCACCATATCACTGATAATATCATCACTACAACATAACCATACTCAAAAACCTGAACCAAATGCCAAGATGTGCCTTCATTTAGAACTTTCTCAATCCTTTTCTTATGTACGCTACCTATTACATTGATAGCCCGCATATGTACGCACCCTATTACACTGATATCACGTGTATGTACGTAGCATATTACATTGATATTTCGCATACACCTTAGAAAACTAGGGTTTCTATGATTCTGAAATGCCTAGGCCTTTCACACTTCGCCACCTCATACTTACTCCACGATAAACTCCGCACATACTCCTAGCACAAGTGTAGACCCACTTATGTTAGCTCCATCAAACTTGCTTGGATGATAAAATGATGTATATTCAATGTGTATTTATACTTGTTGTGACACTTCCTTTTGTTATTAAGGTCGACCTATCACTTTCTTATTTTGTAATTATTTTCTTTAATTATCTTCATTTTGTAATTATTTTCTTTAATTATGTTTAGGGTCGACATGTACTTCCTTCTTAAATTCACTTTGTCATCTTCAAAAAATCATTTCTCCTCAACCATGAGGATCCACGTGATGTGACACCTACCACCAGAAACAACATCATGTATACTATCCATCCATGGGTGTTGTATCTGCATGTGCATTGTTCTTCATGTCCAAATACCTTCATCAATATTGGGGTCCAAAACTAATGACTAAGGTTGACATCAATGATGACAACCAATCTTCCAACACTCTACATATTTCCTTTAGGTGCCTTACAAGGGGCATCATAGCTCTTTTCTTCGTAGATTTTTAGAGAAAAAAAATTCAAGCTAGAGACATGTGCCAATGTCTTTAAAGAAAATTAATCTATTGTTTAGCAGGTAAAATTGCGAATATGGAAGAATACATGTAGGAAATACATTAGGTTTCACACGGTTACTCAAAACACATCGTTTTCACCTGGTTTGAAACCTATGTAACCCCTGTTGGTACCCCTTCAAGTCGTACCATAGTAGACAACACCTATACATGGTCATTCACTCCCATGTACCCTCGGGTATACAGGTAGTCCCATAGGTATCCCTAAACCAACTATAGATCATCCAATTGACCACTTCATCGCTTTTGTGGCATCGAGAACAACACTCGAGAATACTACTCTTGCGTTCCTAGGTAATTTGATAGTACTGAGGATACGATTGAGCTTCCTTAGTTAGAGCCCTGAGATATTGTGTCGAGTACTACTATTGGACCCCACTAGTATATCAGAGAGTTATAGAAAAGGGAAATACCTTGTTCATAATAGCCCTCAAAACCCTAATCCTTGTTGTCAAAACATAACATAATAGAAACTGAGTGGAAATTTTCCACATCCAGTGTGTGTAACCCTGCTTCCTACATCCTGGTTGTGAAATTCCTACATAATTTTAACTATCAATATTTTGAGTATTTTTTCATTGTAGTATTGTTCAAACAGGAGTATAACTCCATAGGAGTTAAAAAACAAATAGTGGTTCCATTGGCACCCTTATTTGGGACCTATACCACTAGATTCCTCTATTTTCATTGAGCACAGTGGTTCCCCTCACTCATAAGCATTTTTTTGTGGACCCACCCACCCTTCCTAGCACCCTTATGTAGGACATATCCCACTGGATTCCTCTCTTCATACTGATCACTTTGGTACCACTCTCTCATAATCCCTTTCATAAGAACCCAACAACCTTGTTTTTTCCACTTATTTCCTCAATGGCCCACACCCGCAACCAAGGCCTTGAAAACCACATCAATGTCTTAGAAAAGACCATGACAAATTGTTATAACCCTAAATTTCACCATACCTGGATACCTGGCATCAGGCCATCTTACTTGTTATTTTTTCCAAGCCATCACTGAGCAGCTCTTCTTAAAGAACCACATTTTTGAAGATGTACATGCCCTGCACCATTACTGCCCACGTACACATGCTTTTTGCACCACTATAGCTCACATACATACGTTAGTTTCACCATTACAGCCCATGTATACTCACAAAAGTTGTAAAAAATAAAAAGTTGCAAGGAATTCGTTGAGATTATGGGCTATTGTGTAGTTTTCCAACTATCCCACCGCCTATAGCCCATCACCCAATCGAATAACCATCCTTTTTGTCATATAAAAGGAGGTGTTGGGGTCTCATTCGAAATCCAAGCATAAGAATAGTGAAACTCTACCCATTTCACTTTCCTCCCTTGCCCCAAGAATTTGCAGCCACATTGTGAGTTTTGAGCCAGAATTCCCTATTCTTTCTTTTTTCCTCCATTGCAAGCCTAATCCATTCCCTAGAGAGAGATGAAGAGGAGAAATATGCGTGGAAGTGCAGTTGGAGCTTGGTGAAGAGGAGCTCGGACCAGTTTCGAGGAGCAGTCATCAATCTCATTGTAAGTAACTTAGTGAGATTAATAAAAATGAATATTTTTTTTGTCCCGAATATGATGTGTTCAATCTTTATGTTTGATTTATATTTGACTATGAAATCCAACCCACTAATTCATATATGAGATGCATGTTCATAGTTCTTTGTTTGTTTGTTTATGAATACAGGTCGACCTTGGGAGGAGACTTGTATTCAAGGAACAACTAAACGCAAAAGGATCGACACCAGATGCGGAGTTTAAGGTAGAGTTACCAGATCTTTTTACCTTTCATTTTATGCATGAATGTGGGGTGTATTTGGGGAAGTTGTTAAAGAGTATGAGACTTTAGACGGTTAGATATGCCTACATGTTGAACCCTAGTGTAGTTCATAGGGGGGTTTTCCCGCTATAGCACAAACCTTGACAATGGAATCAAAGGAGCTACTTCAAGAATTTATTCCCTCAATTCCCAAATCAATAAACTAGACAGTTGGCTCACTAAACTATTTGAACTCTCTAACCAGGTGGACTCTATGTTTGCATGGTTGCATCAATCCAAGGATCCTATCCCCTATGAACAACCTTTGCACCAAGAAGGCAATGGATCCTCCCATTCCAAGGCCTTTCATTCTAACCCCCTTACTCATGACCTATGCCTTCCCAAAGTTGAGGTGAATAAATTTGATGGCTTGGACCCCACAAGTTGGGTCACTCAAATGGAACATTATTTCTCCTTACATGGCATCAATGACGACTTGATCAAAATTTGTATTGGTGTCCTTTATTTGGATTCAAAACTATGGAAATAGTGGAAATGGCGTAAAAATTCACAACGACGGTATATTTATTGGACCCAATTTGTTTCATATATTTATGAATTCTTTGATATAATCACACATAAGTTTGGCCATTTGACCAACTTGAACGGTATGGTACAATGGACGAATTCATCGCTACTTTTAAGCAATTGGATTTCCAAAATAAAGGTATGTCTGACACCTTCTTTCATGAATGCTTTATTAGTGACCTTAAGGATGAAATCTGAGCACATGCCCTAATCTCGCCCCATGCCTGGTTTGAAGATACTCACCACACCAAGGAAGCACAACCAATAGTCTCTTCTCAAATCAGAAATCCCTCCTTTATTCCCCATTCCTGTAATACCCCTAGGACGAACCCAACTGTAAATATACATTTGTATATAATCTGGTGAGTTGTTTGTATCATGTCTTGGAATTAGTTTTGTAAGTTCCTTCCATAATATAGCATGCATATGTACTACGCACTAAAATAATATGTGTGCACATCCTAAGATACCGCGTGCAACAACTTAAGTACGTGATTTTGAGACCAGAGAGCCTTTGTGGATATGTTCATGTTTTTTAGGCTGGTGAGCCTGAATACAAAAAGAACATTATGTTTGTATTATAAATGTAAATCACAAGAAAATATTAATTAAAAACACATCACTACAACATACCAACCATGTAAAAGAGTATGGGGGGATAAACCCCACTAGATAGGGAAAGGGGGATAAAAGTTAAGGGTAAGGGGCTAAGCTAGGGAGCTTAAGCCAAAAGGAATATTATATTAATATTCCTTAAAGTATAAAGTATGGATAATTATTGTATCCTAATTTCTAAGGATGGGGACAAGTGGACTTAGTTCATTTTTCATCATTCCACCATCATTCACTCACTCATTTCAATTGTCCTATGTACCTTCCTGTTACTGTCAGGGTACTTGTATTGTACCCATAATTGTATCATACATGTACATGTACCCATACCTATACATGTACCTGGTTAGCTTATGATTTTCTCTGATGAAGCAGGTTTTCATTCCCATGGGATATTGAAGAGGCAGGTTGTTAGGCCCATGAGAAATTCTCTCTAGGTGAGAGAATTGGTGGGAATTGATTTCCAAAAGGTGCAAGCTGCAGCTACAGGGATATGAGACTTCATGTTCAACCTGTTGTTGAAGCCTCAGAAAGGAAGTGGAGCAACCGACGGACTATTGAGCAGAGAAGGGGCACACTTATTGGGTTTGTATAGGCATGTGGGGAATGAGGCAATGTATGATGTTAGTTTGAGTTGGCACCTGCGAAGGATTTTTTCATGTTGCCTTAGATACATCAGCCCAGTTAGGAATTCCTTTACCCATATGGAGTTTAGTCCCAGCTCGGGGGTGACCCACTGCTAAGAATTTTGAGCAGTGTGATCTAAGGCTGGGAGGAACGTGGAAGGTCTGCATGCATTTGGTGATATTTTATCAAGATAAGTGTCAATTGTATGTTAAATTATGTGTTGCATTATTATTTATGCGTTTATTTTTATGAATTTTTCCTGTGTATGTTTCATGTTTATTTTTATTATTATTATTTATGAATCTGTGTATTTATAGAGTATTTGTATATTTTAATTCGGTATCAAAGTTCGTATTTTTGGTTGGCATAGCCCAGTTGGTTTTTGGGGATGCTACAATGTGGTATCAGAGCTCCAGTTTTCAACATTGAGCCTGGATGGGGCCGAGCAAGATGAATGTTGAAGTGAAATTTCACAAATAATTGATTTCGAAGTGGCCAAATTTCAAGTTACAGTGTGTCCATGGTAAAAATCAGAAGCAATTGCATGGAATTGGGAAAAACCCCCAATTGTTGTTGTTAAATTCATGTGGAATTTGAGAAATTTGGCTAAGTGGTGAGATATTCTTAATTTTATATTTTTTCTAGAAAATGTAGACCTGGAATTGGTCGAATTTGAAGTTACAGGGAAGCCATGATGGATGGAGCAATATTGGTTGAATAAACTATCAATCCATGAATGAGTTTGGAAATATTCGTACCAGGAATGTCAACCAACAATGATTTGTTGTTGTAGAGGTTGAATTGGTGTTATCGGAGTGAAATTGAATAAATTTCATAGTTATAGAATGTCCATGGTGAAAATTGGGAAAAGTTTGGCAAAAGCCCCAATTTCTGCAATGGAATTCACTAGGAATTGATGCGCAGAAAAATGAAGGTGCACAGGTGTGTGCACTAAAAATGCATGATGCACAGTGAAAATATTGTGATGTGTGGAAAACAAGGATGTGTGGTTGTGCCCGCTAAAATTTGGCGCTGCGGAGTACAAGTTCGGATGCGCGAAAAAATATTGGTGCACGGGTGTGCGCACTTAAATTTGGCATTGTGTGATGCAGAGTTGGTAATGCGTGAAAAATAAGGGTGTGCGGTTATGCACACTTAAATTTGGTGTTGTGTGGTGCATGTTTGGTAATGTGCAAAAAATAACGGTGCATGGTTGTGCGCACCTAAATTTGGCATTGCATGGTGTAGAGTTTGTAATGCGCAAAAAATAATGGTGCACGGGTGTGCACACTTAAATTTTGCGCTATGCAATGTAGAGTTGGTAATGCATGAAAAATAATGGTGTGCAGATGTGCACACTTAAATTTGGTACTGTGTAAAGTAAATCTGGTGAAGCGTGGAAAAATAATAGTGTGCATATGTGTGCACTAAATTTAGCACTACGCGGTGCAGAGTGGGTGGCGCATGCATAATATTGGTGTGTGCGGTTTGCACACTAAAAACTAGGAGAGCACAGAGGAAAATTGTTGGTGTGTGTGCAATGTTGGTATGTAGTACATGCACATTGAATATTCACGCCACGCGACGGTTTAATTAATGGTGTGCGTGGAGTATCGGTGTGTGGTGTGAGTGCACTAAACCTTTGCATGGTGCGACGTGTAGAGTGAAATGAGCATGGAATATTAGCATGCGACACAAAAATTGCACGCAATAGGTATTAGTGCATGAACCAAAATTGCGTGCAGTAGATATTAGCATGCGACACAAAAGTAGTGTGCACCAGATATTGGCGCGACAGAGAAGTGTTCCACATTGGTTATAGGTGTGTGGAGCATGCACTACCTTATGCTTTTGTTGTGCATGCTAAATATGGGTGTACATTTTCAAATTAGTGCACGTGAATTCATTGGATGTTCTACAACAATAGAAAACCAGTGAAATTCTATGACATTTTATATTGTTTCAAGGTCATGTTTTTGCAACACATTTTTTAGGCCCTAAACAGTGTTTTTATCTACTCAAAAACCACGAGAAAATAGTGTACACTTTGTACCAGCATACACTTTAAATTTTCAACTCAAATGAAATATCCCAAAGAGATTTTTCTAATGGTGTAAACCATTCGTCAAATGGAGCTTTTATGAGGAAGTTACAGGACAAACAGTGGAGGGTAAATTTTAAGACCCGGTTAACTTAGAAGAGCCATAACTTTATACTCTGGAATCAGATTAAGGCACGAGAGTAGTATATAGAAATATATTGAGACATAGAACACATTCATGGAGATGAATTAAAATTCTATGCATGTTAAGAAATTTTAAGATGGCACAGAAGGTACCTGTAGCATTCAAGGCCAAAAACACTAACTGACCTAGAACTTCAGCAGGTTGTAACTAGCAACCCAGAATCCAAAAAGAGGTGAAACTTGGACAGACTATCCAAAATATGTATATGAATAAATCCAATTGAGCTCCTACCAAAAATACAAGGGAGCAGGTGAAAAACGCATAATTGCAGTTCAGATTTGCATTGAGTTGAAAGTATGAACAGAGGAATTAATGGACAATTTTTCAAATAACCATAACTTTCTTCTCAAGACTCAGAATTGAGCATGGAAGAAGGTGTTGGAAAGATATTGGACAATATAATATAAATATTCACCAATAAAAGTTATTTGTGCAATCAATTTTACAATAAATCATAATAAATAATTCTAATGTAATATTGAACCAGAATTGTACATAATTTCATGAATTGTTAAATTATTTAGCCTAACAAGTTTTATTGGTTGCACATTTTGCAGAGTTAACAACAATTAGATCAGAACAAGATCAACACAAAGCTCAGAATCATGGAATATGCACAAGGGGATTACATCCATGAAAATGAGGCTAGAGGAATGTATGTCGATATGGGTAATGAATATCCAAATTCAAATGGACATGGAGAAGGAAAGGAAGACAGCATGAACTTGGTAGAAACCATAAAAAGTTTGCAAAAGGATGTCCAAATTTATAAATATGATAATGAGAGGATTATGAAATCCAAGGAGTAGCAAGAGGGATTCAACATAAATTTAATGCGGAGCTTGGACAGAATAGAAAAAAATATGGATAAGGAGATTGACTCAAGCAAATCAGGAAGTCACGGGTCTCGTGATGAGAAGAGAAGAACAAGAAGTGTTGGCAGACATCGTTATCACTCCCCAAGGAATTCCACTAGGAGAGAAAAAAGTAGTTCAAGTCCATCCCCAATCAGGAAACATAAGAGGATGTCTGGGGTGGATGAGCTACAGGGAGAAATGAACAAAATAAAGGCTCCTACTTTTGATGGTGAGAACAAGAAGGATGAGGATGCATAGACATGGCTCCTAGGAATGAGGAAGTATTTTCAATTTCATAATTACTCTTCACACACAGAATGAATAATTTCCATCTATCATCTCAATGGAAAGGAATACATGTGGTGGGACCAATTTGTACAGGGGCAACACATTGATGAGAAAAATGTTACTTGGAGGGAATTCAAGAGGTATTTTCAAAAGAAATACTTGACTAAGAGATTCTATGACAAGAAAGGAGTTACATAGATGAATAGATGACCATACATGAATATGAAAGGAGGTTTTTAGAGTTGTTGAAGTATGTTTCTTTCATCAAGGATGAGTCGGTTAAGATTCAAGGGTATTTGAATGGGATGCCATCATTTGTCAGTGACTAGATACAATATGATGATCCAAAAACATTAGAGGAAACCTTAAAGAAAGATAAATTCCTTTATGATCAACATAAAAGAAGGCCAACTTTCCAAAAATCTTGGGAAGACAAGAAGAAAATAAATATGGAATAAAGGAAGAAGGGGACTAAGCCACCTTTCTTCATAAATAATTCTCATGAATAGCCAGATTCTAGAGAACCAAGAAAGACTAAGATAGTGGGGAAAATACTAAGGTATCCACCAATTCAATGTTGGGGTTGTGGAGGATACCATATGTACATAGATTTCCCCCATGGAGGTGAAAAAATGAGGATTATTCACAATATACAAAAAGCTAACATAGTGGAATACATGGGCAGAAATGTACCTAGGATCTACACAACCCTGGACAATAAGCAAGTTAAGTTTTAGTCACATATGATTGAAGTGGAAGGTAAGATCAACAACCAAACCATTGTTATTTTAATTGATTCAAGAGCTAGTCATAGTTATCTAGATCCTAATATGTTGGAAAGATTTCATTTTCTAAGAAGCAAGCTTGGAAAATCTTGGTTGGTGTGGTTGGCTACCAGAGCTAAAAGAAAAATTAATGAGATGGTTAAGGCATGTCCAATGGACATGAATGGACTCAAAACCAAGGCAGATTTAAACATCATACCTTGGGGTTCCTATGACTACCTAATTGGTATGGATTGGTTGGACTAACATCATGTTGTCCTAGAATGTTATAATGAGGAATTTCCTTGCTTGGATGAGGAAGGGAACTTAACAACAGTACATGGAATTCCCAGGGAAATAACCATCAGACAAATTTCAGCATTGCAATTGAAGAAAAGTTACAGAAATGGGTGTCAAATATTTGCAGCACATATGGAAGAGACACCTAAAAATAAGGTGCCAAATATTGAAGATTATGTAGTTCTAAAAGAGTTTGAAGATGTATTTAAATAAATACTAGGATTTCCCCCTAAAAGAGACATTGATTTCTCCATCAATCTGATGCCTGGAGCATCCCTAGTATCCAACACCCCTTACAGGACGAGTACACCAAAATTGAAGGAATTTTAAATGAAACTTGAAGAGCTTCTGAAGAATGGGTATATATGCCCAAGTGTGTCACCTTGTGATGCCCCATTATTATTTGTGAAGAAAAAGTATGGAACATTGATACTTTGCATTAACTTCAGGCAGTTGAACAAGGTAAATGTGAAGAACAAGTATCCTTTGTCAAGGATCGATGACCTCTTTGATCAACTGAAAGATGAAAAAATATTCTCCAAGATTGATCTCGAGTCAGGCTATCATCAAGTAAGAATTAAAGAAGAATAAATTAGAAAGACTGTCTTCTAAACAAGGTATGGCCATTATGAATTCACAGTGTTTCCATTTGGGTTATCAAATGCACCAGTTGTCTTCATGTGTTTAATGAATGGTATTTTCATATAATACTTACATAAGTTTGTCATTGTCTTTTTGGATGAAATTCTTATGTATTCTAAGTCAGAGGAAGAGCATGAGAAACATTTGAGGATGGTATTAAAAGTATTAAGGGATCATCAGTTGTATTCCAAGTTGAGCAAGTGCTCATTCTATCATAAGAAAATTCATTATTTGGGACATATCATTTCAAAGGAAGGGATAGCAGTGGATCCTAAGAAGATAAAAGCCATTAGAGGATGGCCAGCACCAAGGAATGTCTTTGAGGTAATATCATTCATGGGACTTGAAATTTACTATTAAGTTAGTCTCATATTGTGAAAAGAGTTTCCAACACTTGAAGAATTTATTAACAAGTTCTCCAATACTAAGGATTTTTTATCCAAATGAAGACTTCATTGTATGCACCGATGCATGTAAAGAAGGGCTTGGTGGAGTCCTTAGTCAGAATGGGTATGTGGTATGCTATGAATCAAGTAAGTTGAAGGATCATGAAAGTAACTATGCTACTCATGATTTGGAGTCGGCGGCCATAGTGCATGCCTTGAATATGAGGAGGCACTACCTCATCGGAAAAATATTTGAGTTGAGGACAGACCATAGTGGTATAAAATATTTATTTGGATAGCCAACCCTAAATGCCAAGAAAAGTAGGTGGTTAACATTCCTCAGTGAATATGAGTTTGATATAAAGAATATCAAAGGGAAAGAGAACAAGGTAGTTGATGCACTTAGAAGAATGGTGCATGAGTTATATGCTACAACCATTAACATGTACCAATCATATTTAAAATACAAAATCTTAGAGGTTGTGTTAGAACTCAGTAATTTATTTGGGTTGCATCAAAGAAATGCCAAGGTAACCTACAAACCAACTTTAGGTTGGATTTTGACCCTTCCAACTAGAGAGGGCTCTCTCAAACATGTAGATACTGAAAATACTCAAAAATGATTTGGCAATGGACACACGGAGGTCAGATTCTGCAATAGGACAAGTTTGTTTAGGTTTTTAAAAGGTTTGGTAGGGAAAACAAGAGGAATAAAACATTGGGAAATGGGGTCAAATCCTGAGATATACTATGAATATTAATACAGCTCCAACCCCTTTCCCAAAATACAAACAGTTACAAATAGAACATGACACATTTTAACTGATCCCCTGTTTTTCAGGAGAAAAAATAGGCTTCAAACCTCCACCCGTAATTATCATACCAAAATAGTTGTATAAAATATGATAACGTTTTTTGTAAGTAAGCATGTTCCAAATAAAAACCTCTCTCATTTTCTTGAAATTCATCTCCAGCTGGTCGGAATACGTGTCACAAAAACATGTCTCGAATAGGAAATCATAATTGAAAAATATGGCTCCAAGATTCCTTCGAATATCTCAATATGTGACACCTATGTGAAAAATGAACAAGGTTAATATTCGTGGGTCTGTGCTTAACAATAACCTCCTTTGAATTTTTAAAATTCATTCTGGTTCATCTGTAAATCATCTTGTAAGTCTCAACTGCTGCGAAAACGGACTGCCACATCCTCTTTGAAATTTCATTTGTGCTTTTTTCAAATCTAGTTTTATTTATCCATATTCTCCTTAAATATTTGGGAATAATATATTTGAATAAAAATAATTCCCAAATATTTTTTATCCTGTAAAATTAAATTTTCGTATTTTAATTCATGCATGTGCTTTTAAAAAACCATGTATTGCTTGCTTCACATGGTTTTGAAAACCATGTCTTGGTTACCATCTTTGGTAAAATATTTTTAATCCTCTTCTTTTACTTCTGTAAAAAAAATTGGATAAATTATCCAAATCTTCTATTCACGTGCATTTTCCCATTTAATTCTTTTCCATAGAAATAAACATTAATCTCTCTGCTCTGTAAAATTTAATTTTTACCTCTGTGAAAATTTTCCACCGTGAGAACAATTTTATTTATTGAAAATTCCATGAAACGCACTCCTGGAAAATATGTTGCACATTTATGAAACCAAACCATATAGTAAATTCTTGCAATAGTATTGTGGGACTTGGGAAGAGTGGTTTTACCCCACACTACTCTTACCTATGAAATGCATCACGTAAGAACACGTGTTCCAACACCAAAACAATGGTTTGGATTTCAGGACCACTTCAAAAAATTGACCTCTGTTTACTTTCAACCCCCGAAATGGATATGTGCCTTCCATCCACCCTTTGACTTTTCCACTTAGTTTGAGATTCGTGCCCATGATTTGACGTGAGGTCATGAATTAAATATTGGATTAAATATTAATATAAATGTTTTAATATAAAAATATTTATATTAATAATTATAAACCTTTTTCCATTTTTCTAAGGACTTGGGCATATGAGGCTCATCACATGACTTTGTGGATAGGATAAGGGATCTTAAGCTTAATAAAAAGATATTTTTAATTTTCAACCGGAGTATGATAATAAGGTTAAAAATGAATGAAGTGATGGAATCGAGGGATTTAGATAAGCATTAACGCTAGATATAGGTTTGGGATATTTGTCAATTTTGACTCATGGAGGACATGAATATTTTGGATGATTAGTCGAGTGAAGGATTTAGGTGATGGGATATTGACGGAGCTAGTGAAAAAATTTTAAAATCTGAGTGGAAAGATAACAAAAGGACAAGATTCTTTGGAAAAATTAATACAAATTAGCATGTGATAACATTGGCTCCAATGGGGATGCTATCCTCCTAGAGAGGTAGCAAAGAAATCGTAGACACGATGCCTGACCCATTGGTTTGCTCCCAAAACATGTGTGTACCCTGCTTTGACCTGTCACCAGTATCCATTGAAAACCCAAGTCTGTACACTTCTCTCAACTGAAAAATGAACGCTAAATACACTACTACAATCTGAATGTACACACTGTTGAAAACCCAAACTGAAAACTGCTTGACCGACAAGCTTATTTGCACACTCCTATATACTCTAAAATTGTTGAAATGAATACTCAATCAAGTGATGCTAAAGTTCCAATGCATCCAATCAAGCAATCAGCTTCTTGATTGTCCTTTGCTCACATTTTTCTTAAGAAGACAGACAAATGTAACAGATGGCAGCTGAAAACAAAAATTGAATCCAAAATCTGAGCTTATGAATGAAAAAAATTCCTCCTTCACTAATGAGTGTAATAGGATGGCCAGAGGATATTGAAACCATGAAAAATCATTTCTTCTTGATGAACAAAAATAGAAAGACAAGACTCTTTCATAAGTGTTTGTTGTTCTTGCTCTATTTCTTCAGTTCTAAGAAAAATGTCAAATGAAATGGAAGCAATAGGTTTGTCTACTCTTTCATGCATATCAACAAAAATATTCATACATTCTTGAACATATTCAAATATGACAGCCATATTATTTGCATCAAGGCTATCCTCTTGTTCATCAAACAATTATGATTTGGTTTTATTAACCTTCTGGAATTTTTCTTGAGGACTGGCATTTTGACTTTCAAATGAATGAATGGAAATAATTTCCTTCTCATAATATTCTTGCAAATATGAAAAGTTAATAGCATGAACTATTTCATAGTCTAGAGTTCCCATGGATGCATTTTCAAAACCATGATTTTCAAAGGAATCAAATAAAGCAACTACCTCTTCATTATCTTTCTATATTTCTGATTGAAAAGTGGCATACAATGTTTTGTTGTTTTCTTGAAAATATATGTCATTTGTTTGTTCACTGCTTGAAGTCTCCATAGATGCAGTTTCAGAATCCTCATCCATGTCTAGGCCTCTTAGAATTTGAACAACCAAATCATTCACATGGGAAGAAAGACAACTTTGAAACACTTTGTCTTGCTGGAAATCTTGTTGAATATCTTCATCAAGTTCAGGAGAAGGAAAATGACTTTTAACAACAATTTCTTGATTATCTTCATCTTCATCTTCATCCAAAGAAGGGGCTACTATTTGTTTTGGGGATGAATATTCATAAAGGGATTATATGATTTCATCATTCATACACCCTTCATTACCAAAAACATTTTCAAGGTACTTAATGAAATGTTCACAAAATTCACAACAATCTTCAAACACCAAGAATGAAGGATTAGATTCTCCATAATACTTAAATAATGTTGTGTGGAAATCCTTAAGAGATTATAAGATTTATGGTTTTAAACCTTCATACCATAATCTTACTTTCCTCTCTAGAGTAGCCATAAACATTTTCATCAAACAATCCTCATGAAATTCAACCCCCAACTTACATATGTGCATGTGAAATCTAATCAAGTGCAATGCAACATCATTTCCTTTCCCATATTCAAATTTAGGCATATATTTTTGCCAATCTATGTGAGGAATATGATTTGGAAAGCTAGGGATATGAGAGTGATTAATTGGAGCATACTTGGCAGATCTGTGATCCATCTTGAAGCAGTGCATTCATCAATAAAATCTTTAGACTACTGAGTCTTTGGACAGTGGAGTAACCATGAAAATTTTGAATTCTAGATTCTTGAAAATAGAGTCATCGGGTGAATGATGTACAACCTTTCTATGTTTGAATAATTTTCACCATCAGTACTCAGATCTGAAATTTTTCATTTATCTTAGGGAATATTTCACTTTCATCCCCGGCAACGGCACCAAAATGTTAGCACTCGGTAATTTCTTTGGGCTGCATCAAATAAATGCTAAGGTAACCTAAAAACCAACTTTAGGTTGGATTCTGACCCTTCCAACCAGAGAGGGCTCTCTCAAACATGTAGAGACTAAAAATACTCAAAAAATATTTGGCAATGGACACACAGAGGTCAGATTCTGCAATAGGACAGATTTTTTTAGGTTTTTAAAAGGGTTGGTAGGACAAACAAGAGGAATAAAACATTGGGCAATGGGGTCAAATCTTGATATATACTATGAATATTAATACAACTAATGTACTCCCGAGGGAATGGAGGCAAAATAATCATATCCTTCATCAATAAATAGTATTTAGATGATGGCAAGACAGAAAAGAGAAAACCCCATTACAAATGAGAGCATCAAACAAAGATGAATTCTCAATTGTAACTTTAGAAGAGATAACATAAGGTTGACTACAATGAACAAAGCACTTAACAGGCAGTGAATTCTAAACCTATAATCATTAAACAAGACAATTGCATTAACCATATGAAAGGATCATCTATTAGGGATGAATTCCAATCATGTACTCTTATCTATGCTTAGAAGAAATAACATAAGTGAAATGAATGTGAACTAGAGGAAAACACACTAAAGAATACACCGTGATGAATCTCGGCTATCAGAGAGCAATGTACTAATGTATTAATTCATAAGGACATTTTGAGAAATTTACACACAGTCCCTTCACCTTCCTGGTTGAAATTCCCCACCCCCCCCCCTTTCTCTACTCTTTTACAATGAAATATATATCACTAAAGGCCCCTTCTAGCTCACAATTTTGAACTCCAACCCCTTTCCAAAAATAGAAACAGTTATAAATAGAACATGACAAGTTTTAACTAATCTCCTATTTTTTGGGGGAAACAATAGGCTTCAAACCGCCACCTGTAATTCTCAAACCGTAACAGTTGTGTAAAATCTGAGATCATTTTTTGTATATAAGCTCGTTCTGAAGAAAAACCTCTCTCATTTTCTTGAAATTCATCTCCAGCTGGTCGGAATACGTGTCACAAAAACATGTCTCGAACAGGAAATCATAACTGAAAAATATGGCTCCAAGATTCCTTCAAATGTCCCAATCTGTGACACCTGTGTGAAAAATGAACAAGGTTAATGTTCTTGGGTCCATGCTTGATAATAACCTCATTTGAATTTTGAAAATTTATTCTGGTTCATCTGGAAATTGTCCTGTAAGTCTCAACTGCTACGAAAACTGACTACCACATCCTCTCTGAAATGTCACTTGTGCTTTTTTCAAATCTAATTTTGTTTATCCATATTCTCCTTAAATATTTGGGAATAATATATTTGAATAAAAATAATTCCAAAATATTTTTTATCCTGTAAAATCAAATTTCCATATTTCAATACATGCATGTGGTTTTAAAAAACCATTTATTGTTTGCTTCTCGTGGTTTTGAAAACCATGTCTTGGTTACCATTTTTGGTAAAATATTTTTAATCCTCTTCTTTTACTTCTATAAAAACTTTGGATAAATTATCCAAATCTTCCGTTCACGTGCATTTTCCCATTTAATTCTTTTCCATAGAAATAAACATTAATCTCTCTGCTATGTAAAATTTAATGGTTACCTTTGTGAAAATTTTCCACTGTGAGAACAATTTTATTTATTGGAAATTCCATGAAATGCACTCCTGGAAAATATGTTGCACATTTATGAAACCAAACCATATAGTGAATTCTTGAAATGGTATTTTGGGACTTGGGAAGAGTGGTTTTACTCCACACCACTCTTACCTCTGAAATGCATCACATAAGAACACGTGTTCCAACACCAAAACAATGGTTTGGATTTCGGGACCACTTCAAAAAATTATCCTATGTTTACTTTCAACCCCCTAAATGGATATGCGCCCTCCATCCACCCTTTGACTTTTCCACTTGGTTTGAGATTCGTGCCCATGATTTGACGAGAGGTCATGAATGAAATATTGAATTAAATATTAATATAAATATTTTAATATAAAAAATATTTATATTAATAATTATAAACATTTTTCCATTTTTCTAAGGACTTTGGGCATATGAGGCTCATCACATGACTTTTTGGATAGGATAAGGGAGCTTAAGCTTAATAAAAATAATATTTTTAATTTTCAATGGGAATATGATAATAAGGGTAAAAATGAATGAAGTGATGGAACCGAGGGATTTAGATAAGCATTAAGGCTAGATATAGATTTGCGATATTTGCCAATTTTAACTCATGGAGGACATGATTATTTTGGATGATTAGTCGAGTGAAGGAATTAGGTTTTGGGAGCTTGACGGAGCTGGTGAAAAGGTTTTAAAATTTGAATGGAAAGATAACACAAGGACAATATGCTTTGGAAAAATTAATACAAATTAGCATGTGATAACAGGCTGCAAAGTCATATTTTCAATACATGGAAATAATAACAAAATTATAGCAAGGTATTTTGCAGCATAAAATTGAAGACTATAAGCTAGAAAATGATGAAATTATCAAGTACAGGGGCAGAATTTATGTGCCAAATTCCCAGGAATTGAAAAATATGATATTGAGAGAAATGCATAATGTACCTTATGTTGGGCACCCGAGTTATCGGAAAACTATTGCAGCTATCAAGAGCCAATATTATTGGTCGGGCTTGAATAAAGAAGTTGATGATTTTATTGCCAAGTGTTTGGAGTGTCAAAAGGTCAAGGCTGAGAATAGACACCCAGTTGGTTTGCTAGAGCAATTTCCCATTCCTGACTGGAAATGGGAAGTTGTAAAAATGGATTACATCACCAAACTTCCCAAAACAAGAAAGCAGCATGATTCCATCATAATAGTGGTGGATAAGCTTACTAAAGCTGCCCATTTTATTCTAGTAAATATCACTCACAAGGAATCCAACATTGTTCATATTTATATGAGATAAATTGCTCAACTACATGGTATACCCAAGACAATTGTGTCTGACAGAGATCCAAAATTTACACCAAATTTTTGGACATGATTATTTAAGGGATTTGGAACAAATTTGAATTTTAGCACAACTTATCATCTAGAGTAAGATGGGAAAATAGAGAGGGTTAATCAAGTGATTGAATATATGTTGAGGATGTATGTGATGAATAAACCATCAAAATGGGAAGACTACCTACACTTGGTAGAGTTTGCCTATAACAATGGGTACCAAGCATCTCTAAAGATGAGCCCATTTGAGGCACTTTATGCAAAATATGCAACACACCGTTAAGTTGGGACAACCCAGTGGATAGAGTAGTGGTTGGGCCAGAATTACGCAGGGAATTGGAAGAGAAAATGATGAAAATAAAACAAAATTTAAAGGTTGCCCAAGACAAGAAGACAATCTATGTTGATAAGGGAAGAACTCATGGGGAATTTAAAGTGGGTGACCATGTATTCTTGAAAGTAAAATCCAACAGAATTTCTCTGAAGTTGGGAAATTGTTCAAAGTTGGCAGTTCGTTATTATGGTCCATTTGAAATCCTAGAGAGGAATAGGCATGTAGCATACATGCTTTCCTTCCCTACATAAATGTTTATTCATAATGTATTCCATGAATCATTGTTAAAAAAGTATATACCTGATGTTAATCATGTCATTGATTGGAATGTGATTCAGGTGAATCAAGAAGGCACCTTTCAAGTGCATCTGGTGTGCATATTGGACCGGAAGATCAAACAACTCCTGAGTCAAGCCATAGAGCTAGTAAAGGTCCAATCGACCTAGTACGAACCTAAAGATGCAACTTGGTAGCACGAGGATGCTATGTGGGTAGAATACCTGCATCTTTTTGAGGATTTTTGAAATTTTGGTTGTATATGTGTATATATTCCATTGAGGACAGTCCATAAATAAGGAGGAGAAGAATGTAATACCCCTAGGTCGAACCTGACTATAAATGTACATTTGTATATAAGTTGGTTAGTTGTTTGTAGCAAGTCTTGGAATCAGTTTTGTAAGCACCTTCCATAATATAGTGTGCATATGTATTGCGCACTAAAAGAAGAAGTTTGCACATCCTAAGATACCGCACACAGAAACTTAAGTACATGATCTTGAGGCCAGAGAGCCTTTGTGTATATGTTCATGTTTTTTAGGCTAGTGAGCCTGGATACAAAAAGAACAATATGTTTGTATTATGAATGTAAATCACATGAAAATATTAATTAAAAACACATCACTACAGTAGACCAACCATGTAAAAGAGTATGGGGGGATAAACTCCACTAGATAGGGAAAGGGGGATAAAATTTAAGGATAAGGGGCTAAGCTAGGGAGCTTAAGCCAAAAGGAAAATTATACTAATATTCCTTAAAGTATAAAGTATGGATAATTATTTGATCCTAAGTTCTAAGGATGGGGACAAGTGGGCCAAGGTAATTCTCAGCATGACAAGTGTCAAGTTGGGAACATGCATACATATAGTTTGGACTTAGTTCATTTTCCATCATTCCACCATCATTCACTCACTCATTTTAGCTTTCCTTCGTACCTTCATGTTACTCTCATTGTACCTGTATTGTACCTATGCATGTACCATACTCGTACATGTACTTGTACCTAGTTAGCTTAGGAGTTGTACTGAAGAAGTAGATTGTCAGGCCTGTGGAATATTGAAGAGGAGGTTTTTCAGGCCTATGAGAAATTATCTCTAGGTGAGAGAATTTTTGGGAATTGATTTCCTGAAGGTGCCAAAACGAAAATACAGGGCTCTGAGACTTCATGTTCAGTTTGTTGCTCAAGCTTCGGAAAGGAAGTGGGGAATTCGAGGGATTGTTGAGCAGAAAAGGGGCACACTTCCTAGGGTGGGACAAGCATGTGGGGAATGAGGGACTGGAGGTTGTTAGTTCAATTTGGCACCTATGACAAATTTTTTCCTGTTGTCTGAGATACATCATCATGGTTAGTTATTCCTTTACCCGGGTGGAGTTTAGTCCCAACTCATGGGTGACACACTACTAAGAGTTTTGATCAGTGTGGTCTAAGACTGGGAGGAACATGGAAGGTCTGCATGCAGTTGATGATATTTTTATCAAGATAAGTGTAAATTGTGTGTTAAATAATGTGTTGCATTATTATTTATGCGTTTATTTTTATCAGTTTTGCTTATGTGTGTTGCATGTGTATTTCTATTATTATTTTGTATGAATGTGTATTTGCAGAGTATTTGTATGTTTTAATTTGGTATCAAAGTTTGGATTTTTTGTTGGCATAGCCCAGTTGGTTTTTTGGGATGCTACAATTCTTGACCCACCAATCCAACCCTGCCTTTCCCTCCTCTTAATATCTAGAAACTAACACGAGAAGAAATGGTTGAACACCAACTTAAGTGTCTTCACTACACTATGATGAAAAATATTTACCAAGGCATAAATGTAAGGAGAAAAATCTTTTTATGGCCATTTTGAAGGACATTTCAAAAGAGGATGGTGATTTTTCCCCTGCCAAAGCACTATCCCAGGTCAATGATCCTAGCTCACCCTTTGATCTACCAAAAGTTAAATCACTCGTATCTTTGAATGCTCTCACTGGTATATCCATTCCCAAAACCCTTAACTTAATTGGCTATCTCAATAATTAAACATTCATTATCCTTATTGATAGTGGTAGCACCCATAATTTTATTCATCGTCAAATTTCCCAAGAGACCCTTTGTTATATATGTGTAGTCAATAGCTTCCAAATCATGATTGTTAATGACAATTCCACAAAATGTGGGGGTTGTTGTGAAAATGTGCACCTACAAATGGGTCATTATCACTTGAAACCCACATGCTTGCTATCGACATGGGTAGTTGGGACATTGGTCTAGGTGTTGAATGGTTACGCACATTAGTCCCTATCACCATGGAATTAAAGGAGCCATGAGTTCCTAGTAGGATGGAAGACAGTACCAGTTCCAAGGCATCACGATAGGTTCTGTTAGCACTCTGTAATTTGCCCAAGGCTGTGGAGGCAGTCACAGAGGTAACATCAAAACCACTTCGAGTCAGGGATCTAGCCCTCCAAGACTCAGAGAGGGATCTATCTGTCTGATATAGCTTTGTTTGAAGAGAATATTAGGCTAGCTATGTAGAATAGGCTTATTTTCTATGGATTTTGAGTTGGTTTGGTTAAGGCATAAAAGGACCATTGGGAAACATGGAGTCAATGATAAAGACGATAAATGAATGAATAACTAAAACAAGGTGTAACCAGGCAAGATAATCATGCAAGTGGATTATTTGATCTTATAGAATGGGAAAGGAAGAAAAGATTTGGATTCATTTCAAATGTAGAGCAGAGTACAGCTGAATTCTACACTTCAAACTTGGAAGAAAACATAAAGATTGCATTGAGCCAGCACAGGGTGTCAAGAAAAAATCATGTACATTACCTTCTCATAGACAATATAGAAATAAAAGTGTATGAAATAGGAAAATCATGAGGTACATGAGGGAAAAAACTTCACCACTTAAACACAACACAGGAATCTGGAAAAAATGCCTTTGTATTCATTCATAAAGTCATTTACAGACTATTGATCATCTTTACAAAACAGAAAGCCATGTTTCTATATTATCTCCCCATCTGGTACCTCCAGGTTGAACCTCTTTACATTAAAATCCTCCAAATAAATAGGATAGATCTCCCAACCAGTTTTGTTAGTCGGTTTTAATCGCCTCATCCAAAAATAGCCACAAATCCCCAAAAATCCTGAACTGTCCACCATGAAAGATGGGCCTAATTTCTGCAAAAAAGGGGTCCGAAAAGACATCTATTTCTCTTCAACGCTGACACCTAGGAAAAACTTGAAGGAGGTTATTGTAGATGGGCATGTTCTGGACAAAAAAATCCTTTGGTTTCACCAAATTCTCCTCCAGCTAGCCGTAACAACTCCTGCAAGATCGGGATTGTAACAGAAAAACCAAAAATCCGAAAAAAGAGGCTGAAAGACAGCTTTGATTCTCCTTGCTCATGGCACTTGTGAAAAAAATGAGAGATTTTTTTGTTCTTCATCCCATGCTGAGAAAAAACCTCTCTCGGATTTTGAAAATCCATCTTCATTTGCCCATAATTCGTTTTGAAAGAAGACGTACCGAAATAGGCAAAAATGGCAAAAAATGAGGAAAGTGGTTTTTTTTGGGATGGGTGGTATTCTGGACCCCCCTGAGGTGGTAAGCAGTTTTTTTGGGGGGGCGGTCCGCTGACATGTGGGGGTGACACCTGTTCAGTGGGTGGTTTTTAGAAACTACCATTCTGGACCCCCCCCCCCCCCCCCC
>ML776765.1:368423-401424 GCA_009831015.1 Picea engelmannii | reverse complement strand
TGGTGAGGGGGGGTTCCGAAAGTTTTATGACCATGGATTTGTTTTTTATGTGATTTTGATTTGATGTATGCGGGAGTTGGGGGTGGGTAGGACTTAGGATAGTGTTTTTTAGTTTTTTAATTTTTGTTTTTGTTTATGTGTTTGTTTTATTGTGTTTTGTTTTGTTATATTATATTTTTTAGTATTGTTTTTATTATTTAATTGTTTTATGTTTTTGTTTTAATATTTGTTTTATTATGTTTTTTGTTATGTTTTAATTGTTTTATTACCCTTTTTGTTATATATTTTATTTTTATATATGTTTTGTGTTTTTATACTTTGTTTATTTTTAATGTAGGTTTTGTTTATTAGTTTTTATTTATTAGTTTTATTATATGTTAGCATTTTAATTCTAATAAACTAACTTAACTATTGACTTAATTAATTAACAATTGATTAATTACTAACATGATAGCTCAATTATTAATTAATTAATTTATCATTAACAGGTCTAATCATAACTATTAACCTAATGTTTTTATCTCGAGTTTGTTTATTTGTGGAGGGGTAAGATTGGCGAAGGGGTGAAGGAATGAAGGGTGAGGGATTGACAGGCGCAGCGTGGATGAAGGATGTAGAATGGAGCAGAGGAGTGGGCGCAATGGATGGATGACACGTTGGGACAAGGCCAACCAAATAAAAATGCCTCAATCTGGAACCCCCCCCCCACCGTTAAAGGCAGAAGGGTCGGGGGACTATGGAATTCAATCTCAGTTGTTGATGAAAGCGCTGGTGCTTCAGCCGTTCAGATGTGCACCTTATTTATACCCGATTCCGGACCTCCCCCCCCCCCCTTCAATTAAAGGTAGAACGATCGGGGGGGGTAAGGAAAAGCTTATGAACCGTAGATCTCAGCGCTAGCCTCTAAACTATTCATTTATGCATTGTCTTTACTCTGTGAGCGTAAAGTCATATTTTCTCCAAAACTCAGGATAAGCGCATTATGTGGATTTTGTGCACTGTTTCCCTTGCTTTTGTCTCCATGGGGTTAGGAAAAACCACTCAGGTTCAACAACCATGAATTTTCTTTTCTTTTCCTTTCCTTGAAAATAATTTGTAGAGATGAAATATTATTTGCAAACCAAAATACACCTAGAGTGAAAAAATTTCCAGTCACCAGATGATACTATGAATTATAGGGTTATAATAGTAGCTCCACCTGGGGATGGCAGTTTCTTTCAAGAGGTGTCAAGAACCACAGACCTATGAACATGCAAACCGGTGCTTTATCCATTGGGTTGATCCCAAAATCTTATTCTGCAACCTGTACCTGTTTTGATCTTGCAACTAAAACCAAATCAAATGAACACCACTGAAAAAGAGATGCTTAGAATGTTGAGCTTATTCAAATTCTCCTACCTACCCTATGCTACTGATAGTTTTGTTAAATCAAATAATAAAAAAATGCCAATGAAGCCAATCAAGTAGCTTCTGAGACTAGTGGACTGCTTGAATGCTTGTTTGCACAGTCAAAAAGGCAGCCTGACCCTTTGCCCATAGATTCAAAACTACAAAGTGTAATGGTCGTTGCTGAAAACATGATTGATCTTTACAATAGAGACCTCGACAATCTTGAAGAACAAAAGTAATTCCAGAGATAGATTGAGGCTCTATAGTGAAAAGATTCTCCATATAGATAGCTATAGGATCAAGGTAGAAATGACATGTTTCTTGATTTTTGGATTCTTCCAAGTAAGCGACATGCTCTGGCACTGTATCTATGTTATTTTCATCCTCATGCATTTCCTGACATGGCTGCAAATTTTCTGATGGGTTTTGAAATGATGCTTCTGCTGAAAAAGACAATGAAGCTGACTGCCTGATCATGTCAATATCATAACAGCGTTTTATCCCATAGTTAAATGATGGAAAAAGACTTTGACAACACAGGTCATCCAACACATCTGATATTGGATCCTGTAGAAATTGAACTGACTGTTGCATTGATTTCACTACAACTTCTTGATTTTCTGTGTACTTATCCTTTAGCATATACTCAAGATTCTTTTTCAAAAACTGAAATGAATTAAAGCATAATGGTACAGAGTTGTTTTGAATTAACTCAGAATTTGCCTCAGGCTTTAATCTTTCCTCTGAAATTTGAAAATCAAAGTTGGTAAATGGATGCAACTCTGGATTTAGAACAACCTCCACATCCTTAATGGCATCTTCAACTAATTGATCAGGGAAATTTCTGTCTTCACTATTTACAACTGGCCTAGAGTTTCTTTTTAGAAATTGAAAAGATGAGAAACATAAGGGCAAAGATTTTTCCCTTACTCTGAAATTTTTTCTCTCTTCCTCATCGCTGTCATGACTGTTGTGCAAGGACTGATTGTCATATCCGAACTGTAAATGATATTCTTCCTCCCATTCATATGTGGTTGATTTCTTTGAACAATCCACATCTATTTCAGCCTCATGCTCATCATCATACTGATCATACTTGGGTGGATTATCCAAGTGAGGAATGTCATCAAACATGCACATCATATCAGCTGGTTGTTCCTCTGCAAGTTGAGATGGAGCTTCATCTTTGACTGTGTTGTGAATTGAATACATGAAAGAATCATTATCCAAACCATGGTACCAAGGATGAGAAGCAAAATGTTTGGGAACAATGACCTTTTCTTTCTCTACAATCAATGGAACATGGTGTCTTTGGACAACAAGCTCATCTTTCATGTTGATCCTCTGCATCATCTCTTCCATGGCACTAGCCAAAATATCCAATTTAGCTTCTGATGACTTCAGCTACTCCTTTTTTGTTTTGTCTTTTCTCACTGCTTCTAGCTTTGCCTTCCTGTTCAGTAGGTTAGCTTCCACATCGATTGCGACACTTTGCATTTCTTCTAGGGTTGTAGTGTCTCTTTCTCTTAACTAGAATGTCATTTCTGGATCAAAGGCTTCTGGGAAATGCAATTTAGATAAACCAGGAGGTGGCCTTACATCCACACGTATTGAATGATACACCTCATTGAACCTGGTTGAGAACTGTTGTACTGTCTCTCCGGGCTTTCTTTTCAAGTGGTCATATTCTTCTAGGATGAAGAAAACATTTCCCATGATCACCCATCTATCTAGGAAAACTAGCACAAACTGATGGAAATTGTTAATGCTTGCAGCTGGGAGATTTTTAAACCAGTTCTTGACTTTACCTCCCAATGATAGAGAAAACATTCTGATGCAGACATCATCATCTTCTACCTCATAAAGGTCAAGGAAATCCTCAAGGTTTTGAATATGTTTTTCAGCAGTGATCTTCCCATTTTCTCCATCAAACCTGGGCATATTATTGATGTAATTGACAGGGAGGTCATGGAGAATAGGAGGAAAATCTAGAGGCTTGTATCGGTCTGGGACTTTGGAAAGTACAGAAGGTGAAGAAAGAGGCTTACAACCATCCATAGGTTTAGCAAGAATAAGAGATAAAGCAGGAGGCTTATGTCTCACTAGGGTTTCTACAGGTGCATCTGGGATGTGCATAGGTGTATGAGTATGTACATAATCTACAATTTGGGGTTTAGTCTCTTAAGGCTCTTTAGGTTGAAAATGATCATCCTGAATTTCAACAATATACTCTAGACCAGGATCATGATAAGAGAGAAAGTAATTGCAGATGAAACCAACAATATCATGAATACAATTTGAGCTTGAGTACCTAGTCTTTCTAGGTTGCTTGGTCATGCTTCAGGTTCTTCCTCCAGCGGAGTCTTTGAATCGGCACTGTCTGGAGTTGGTTGGAGTCACCAGGTGAATGATCTCAGCCTTCTGGTGTTCGATCACTATCCACCATCAGTGATAAGATATGGAGATTTGAATTTCACTACTAGGGAGAGCTCCCTAGTACGGTCACCATTCTCTTAGCGCTCTGTAATTTGCCCAAGGCTATGGAGGTAGTCACAGAGGCAACATCAAAACTGCTTCGAGACAGAGATCTATCCCTCCAAGACTCAGAGAGGGATCTCTCTGTCTGATATAGCTTTGTTTGAAGAGAATATTAGGCTAGCTATGCAAAATAGCCTTATTTTCTATGGATTTTGAGCTGGTTTGGTTAAGGCATAAAAGGACCATTGGGCAACATGGAGTCAATGATAAAGATGATAAATGAATGAATAACTAAAACAAGATGTAACCGGGCAAGATAATCATGCAAGTGGATTATTTGATCTTATAGAATGGGAAAGGAAGAAAATATCGGGATTCATTTCAAATGTAGAGCAGAGTACAACTAAATTCTACACTTCAAACTTGGAAGAAAACATAAAGATTGCATTGAGCCAGCACAGGGTGTCAAGAACAAATCTTGTACATTACCTTCTCATAGACAATATAGAAATAAAAGTGTATGAAATAGGAAAATCATGAGTTACGTGAGGGAAAAAACTTCACCACTTAAACACAACACGGGAATCTGGAAAAAGTGTCTTTGTATTCATTCATAAAGTCATTTACAGACTGCTGATCATCTTTACAAAACAGAAAGCCATGTTTCTATATTATCTCCCCATCTAGTACCTCCAGGTCGAACCTCTTTACATTAAAATCCTCTAAATAAATAGGATAGATCTCCCAACTAGTTGTGTCAGTCAGTTTTAACCGCCTCGGCCAAAAATAGCCACAAATCCCCAAAAATCCTGAACTGTCCACCATGAAAGACGGGCCTAATTTCTGCAAAAAAGGGGCCCGAACAGACATCTGTTTCTCTTCAACACTGACACCTAGGAAAAAACTGAAGGAGTTTATTGTATATGGGCATTTTCTGGACAAAAACCTCCTTCGGTTTCACGAAATTCACCTCCATCTGGCCGTAACAGCTCCTGCAAGATCGGAACTGTAACAGAAAAACCGAAAATCTGAAAAAAGAGGTTGAAAGACAGCTTCTATTCTCCTTGATCATGGAACCTGTGAAAAAACTGAGAGAGGTTTTTGTTCTTCAGACCGTTCTAAGAAAAAAACTCTCTCTGATTTTGAAAATCCGTCTTCATTTGCCTAGAATCTGTTTTGAAAGAAGACATACCAAAATAGGTAAAAATGGTGAAAAATGAGGAAAGTAGTTTTTTTGGGGATGGGTGGTATTCCGGACCCCCCCTGAGGTGGTAAGAGGTTTTTTTTTGGGGGGGGACCGTTGGCATGTGGGGGAAACACCTGTCCGGGGGGTGGTTTGTAGAAACTACCATTCCGAACCCCCCCCCCCCCCNTAAACTCCAGATGGTGAGGGGGGGTCCGGAAAGTTTTATGACCGTGGATTTGTTTTTTATGTGATTTTGATTTGATGTATGCGGGAGTTGGGGGTGGGTAGGACTTAGGATAGTGTTTTTTAGTTTTTTAATTTTTGTTTTTGTTTACGTGTTTGTTTTATTGTGTTTTGTTTTGTTATATTATATTTTTTAGTATTGTTTTTATTATTTAATTGTTTTATGTTTTTGTTTTAATATTTGTTTTATTATGTTTTAATTGTTTTATTACCCTTTTTGTTATATATTTTATTTTTATATATGTTTTTTGTTTTCATAATTTGTTTATTTTTAATGTAGGTTTTGTTTATTAGTTTTTATTTATTAGTTTTATTATATGTTAACATTTTAATTCTAATAAACTAACTTAACTACTAACTTAATTAATTAACAATTGATTAATTACTAACATGATAGCTCAATTATTAATTACTTAATTTATCATTAACAGGTCTAATCATAACTATTAACCTAATGTTTTTATCCCGATTTTGTTTATTCGTGGAGGGGTAAGATTGGCGAAGGGGTGAAGGAACGAAGGGTGAGGGATTGACAGGTGCAGCGTGGATGAAGGATGTAGCATGGAGCAGAGGAGTGGGCGCAATGGATGGATGACACATTGGGACAGGGCCCGCCAAAGAAAAATGCCTCATTCTGGACCCCCCCCCCCCACACCGTTAAAGGCAGAACGGTCAGGGGGGTGCGGAATTCAATCTCAGTCATTGATGAAAGCACTGGTGCTTCAGCCATTCAGATGTGCGCCTTCTTTATACCCGGTTCCAGACCCCCCCCCCCTTGCCGTTAAGGGTAGAACGGTCAGGGGGGTCCAGAAAATCTTGTGAACCATAGATCTCAGTGCCAGCCTCTAAACCGTTCATTTATGCGTTGTCTTTACTCTGTGAGTGCAAAGTCATATTTTCTCCAAAACTTAGGATAAGTGCATTATGTGGATTTTGTGCATTGTTTCCCTTTATTTTGTCTCCATGGGGTTAGGAAAAAACACTCAGGGTCAACAACCATGAATTTTCTTTTCTTTTCCTTTCCTTGAAAATAATTTGCAGAGATGAAATATTATTTGCAAACCAAAATACACCCAGAGTGAAAAAATTTCCAATCACCAGATGATACTATGAATTATAGGGTTATAACAGGTTCCTCCAAGATCATAAGTTCACATTGAATGGAGAAACTCCTCAAAAAAGGTCATTCTGAAATTAATTCCATGCCATTCAAGAAGTCTATACTCCCTCACATACTATTCATCCTGAGATGCATCTTATCCTCTCCAAACACCACTTTGTTTTTTAAAACCCTTAAGGAATCCCACCTTCCCATGGCCCCGATGATCATTCCATTCCACTTGTCCCTTGTTGTCTTCCTCCCAATGTCCACCCTATCGTCACCAATTTTCCCAAAAAAATGAAATTGAAAAAAATGTTCAAGAATTGTTAGTTTCAAGTGTCATCCATCTTAGTACAAGCCCTTATTCTAGTCCCGTAGTCATGGTACTCCAGAAAGAAGGAACCTGGCGCATGTTCCCTAATATTCGATCCCTCAACAAAATTACCATCAAATATAAATTTACCATTCCCATCATTGATGACCTTTTGGATGAACTAAGTGGTTCTCACCTATTTACCAAACTTGATCTATTTTATGGCTACCACCAGATACGTATGAAGGAGGAAAATATTCCCAAAACTAGTTTTCGTACTAATGAAGTTCATTATGTGTTCTTGGTCATGCCCTTGAGATTGTGTAATGCACCCTCCACTTTCCAAAGCCTCATGAATTATGTCTTCCACCCTTTCCTCTGTCCATTTGTACTAGTCTTATTTGATTATATCCTCATTTATAGTAAAAATTGGCAATCCCATATTGCCCATGTGGATCAAGTCTTACAGTTACTGTCTCACCATCAACTCTTTCTCAAACATTCTAAATATGTCGTTGGATCTTCTGAACTAGAGTACTTGGTCCATGTTGTTGGTAATGATGGTGTATGTGTGGATCCTAATAAAATTGAATCTTGAAGGATTGGCCTCACCCTAAAACTCTTAAAATTTTATGTAGTTTCCTGGGTTTAACTGGCTATTATAGAAAATTTGTTCAAAATTATTTCAAAATTGTAGCCCCGCTCTTTTTTCTCCTTAAAAATAATTCTTTTGGTTGGAATATTGTCACTAATCAATCATTCCCAGCTTTGATAGAGGTTATGTGTACTACTTGTTTTCTATCACTTCTCGATTTCACAAATAACTTTGTTTTGGAATGTGACGCTTCTAGTAAAGGCATTGGGGAAATTCTCATGCATGATGGAAGATATTTGGCCTTCACTAGAAAACAAGTTTCTAAGAGACACTTGGAAAAATCCACCTATGAAAAGGAAATGATGGCTATTTTGCATGCGGTGGATATCTGGCATCCTTACTTACTTGGTAAACACTTCCAAATTAAAATTGATCATTGTAGCCTCAAATATTTTTTGGAACAATGAATTTCATCTCATGAGCAACATAAGTGGTTTGAACAAAATTTTTGACTATGATTATGAGATCATTTACAAGAAGGGAAAGAAAATGTGTTTGCTAATGTTATTTCTAAGAAATATGAAGAAGAAAGATCCCTCTTTTCACTCCCCTTCATTGTAGTTGATTGGTTAAAGGTCGTTCACTAGGAATGGCTCCAAGATCCCAAAATTTCTAGTTTGATACAACAATTGTAACAAGACCCTCATGCATCTTCGATATACGCTTGCCAAAATGGGGAGCTTCACTATAAATCTTGCATGTATTTGAGAAAACAATCACACTTTAAATCCACTATGTTCTATGAACTTCATGCTTCTCCAACAACAAGGAATTTTGGCTTTCACAAAACATAGGACGGGATCAAACATTCATTTTTCTAAGAAGGAATGAACTAGTACATCCACACTATTGTGGCAGAATGTGATACTTTCCAGCACAACAAGGGAGAAACAATCAAAACTCCAAGCACACTACAACCTCTACCTATTCCACCTGCCATATGGACAAATATATCTATGGAATTCATTATTGGCTTACCCAAATCGAGCAATAAATCAATCATCATGGTTTTCATCCATCACCTTTCTGAATACTCTCATTTATGTGTCCTCCAACACCAATTCAAAGCATACACATTGGCTCCAATTTTTATGGATGGTATCTTCAAATACCATGGAATTCCCCACTCTATAGTCTCTGACTATGATCCAACTTTCACAAGAAACTTCTAGCAATAATTTTCAAGGCTCCAGGGCATCCAATTGAATCTCATCACTACCTATCATCCCTAGACCGATGGTAAAACAGAAGCTGCCAAATGTGCTTGGAGGCATATTTATGGTGCTTCACTGTTGAATAACAATATTAATGGGATCAATGGTTACCGCTTGATGAATGGTGGTACAGTACATCTTACCTTGGTGCTACTTGCATGATTACATTTGAGGAGCGTTTTAGTCAAAATACACCCTTCGTATTATCTTATCTATCTAGTGTCTCCAAGGTTGAGGAGGTTGAAAGAACCCTTACAGTCCAAGCTAAGGTCCTATGTACCCTCAAAGATAATTTGGAGTTGGATCATAATCACATGAAGCAAAAATATGATCATTTTCATTATGGACATTGGTTTTCTAAAGGAGATCAAGTTTTTCTTTATCTCCAACCTTATAAGAAAAATTATTTCAAAGACGACACTGGCAGAAAATTTCTCCCAAGTTTTACGACCCTTATACAATCCTCAAGAGTGTAGGGCATGTGGCTTACAATTCATCTCTTCCCAATCACTCTAAGCTCCATACATTCATTCATGTGTCTTTCTTAAAGAAGGTGATTGGACCCAAGCGATAGCTACAAACTAGTCTTCCATAATTGGATGAATAACGATCCATTTGGTTGGAACCACAAGTATTCCTATCCCAATGCAAGCATCATCTCTGTCCGTGCACTATGTTAGCGCTCTGTGATTTTCCCAAGGCTGCCGGGGCCGTCACAGAGGTAACCTCGAACTGCTTGGAGTCTTGGATCTAGCCCTCCAAGACTCAGCGAAGGATCTCTCTTTTCGATTATACTTGGTTTGTATGGGATGGATTATAGGCTAGCTATGAAAGTAATGAAAGTATGGGGTTGGATTTTTTAAATGGTTGTTTTGGGACAGCAAGAAGGGCCATTGGGCAAATCGGGTCTGCACTTAAATATGTGATTCATTCTTAGATCTAGACAAAGATCTTACACAGGGCAAGGTAGTGGAAATGTTGGATCGAATTAAGCTTTGATGGTGTCAATTTGAGGAAGAACTAGGGGAGAAAAAATCCAAGCAAAGGAGCAGCTAAGAATTCCTGAACTGAGCTTTAGCAGAAAAACATAAAGATTACCAAATGATCAGATGCATAGCATTTCATCAATAAATTATGCTCTATTACTTTCATTTGATAATGAGAAATTGAAAACAAAGGAAATGATAATAGGAAAACACTCAACAAAGAAGGGAAACGCCACCAACACCTCCGCACAAGAATCTTGTAAACAGCATGTCTATTACTGATCGGTCATCTAAAGATTACAGAAAGAGTTCTCTGGCCAAACACAACCCACTATCTAGCAAATAAAATTAAAACCACAGGTCTAACCCTCTCCTACTCAGCCTGAACCCTATTCTGTCTTTTACATGTGTATAAATAAGAAAAGATATCTTAGTCCTCTCACACTCAAGCTTATAACTCTACTCTCTAAAAATAGAAAAGCAGTTACAAAGATTGACACCTGTAGACTATTTCTAAAACAAACAAAACAGCAAATCCAAGAAAAGTCGAATTCCCAACTGATGCTTGAACATCTGAAGTTTGTTAAGGTTTGTTGGCAAATGGAATCTAATAGCATCACAATAAATAAATGCAGCAGCAGTCGAATGCCTGAGGTTGTTTGAGGTATGTTGCTAGTTGGAGGATCAGTGTTATAACCTTTGCCATGTGTTCCCTGAAACTCAATTCCTTGTCTGCCATATGGTTCAAACGATGCCTAAAAGCTGGGATATTTCGCCATTTGTCATTCATGAAATTAAATTGCCACTGGTCGAGCTGCCATCTGCTCTAATGGCATTGCATCTGTTTAAAAAGTCTGCTTTAAGATTGAAAATTTCTTTACTGTCGCAAGCACAGATGAATGTTCAAAGTGCGAATGTGGAGTAGGCCCATTTGGCTCATGGATGACTATTCCTTCCACTATGTTCTTCTTCTTGAGGCGGGTGCTACCACCTTCCTTGTTGAAGGGAAATTGCATGGGTCCAAATGGAGAATCCATATCCAAATTTCCCTTCATAGCGTATCCAGCACCCTTTCCTCTAATCCCAAAGCTCTGCTAAATTATTTTGTAGGGGCGTTCCAGACAAAAGCAGCTTATTTTCAATAGGAAAGGTTTTCAATTCCCTCAACAATTTGCAGTTGGAATTTTTAAATCGGTGTCCCTCATCAACAACTAAATATTTCCAATCATAGCGAGCCAAAGCCTTGCTATCATTCATAACAACCTCATAAGAAGTGACAATAACAGGGAATGTTGGACCCACTGTTTGAGGCATGTGGATATTCCTCAGCTCTTGTCATTTAATTTTAGATCCATGATAGATTGTAGCATTCATGCTTGGGACAAACCTATTGATTTCATTCACCCAATTGGATAGAGTAGAAAAAGGAGCAACTACTAAAAAGGACCCATGCATGCCCATCCCTTTCAAATGAGCAAGAAGACCAATAGTCTGAACTGTCTTTCCTAGACCCATTTGATATGCCAGGATTCTGTTGAGCCCATTTTGCCACAGAGAAATCAACCACTTTACACCCTTAATTTGATAGGACTTTAACCTTCCCCCAATCAATAGAGGAACAAGTTCCATCTATTCTTTCCAGTTCTTCTCCTCCTCTATTAAATTATTAGAAGCGTGAACTGGGGTGTTTCCTATGCAATTCTTAGTCATGGCAACAATATCATTTTTTGACTTTTCTTTGTCTGATAAGAGTCTGCATTGGTAGCCACCATCTTATGCTTTCGACCCCTACCACTTTTCTTTACTGCACTTGCTTTTGCATTGCCATTCTCACTTTGAATAAATGTGATGTCATCCATCTTCTCAAGAAGAAACTCTAAATAAAGTTGAGTTTGGCTAAGAAGATCATCCAATTCGTTACATAACAAATGATCCATCTGTGAAGTCCCATTGCTCAGTTGCTTTTCCATTTCCTTCTTTTCTTGCTCAGCTCGTTTCTCTTCCATGGCCATATCCTCTGGAATTTCCAATGCTTCACCATGAACTGATAAATCATTATCCTCCACATCAACAACTGGCACTTCACTTCCAGACATTCCCTCATCTTCTAAAACAGACATTGGCGAATGTGCATCTTTTTTCAGACTGGCAGCTGAATCTTTCTCCTGATCATATTTGGGAGCATCAGGCCTCCTCATAGTGCCTGCTCTGTATGTTTTAAACTTATCACACTCCTCAAATTTGTATATCCTGCCTGTCATCTGAGATCCTCTGAGGAAAATATATTTGGCACCTTCTAGAGGTTTCTTCTGGCTATCGGAATTGATACTCTGCCATCCATCATCAACTATGAGAAACCTAGGAGGGCACCCACCATCTACAAACTCCTTCACTCTTTCTTCAAAGATTTTACTTTGGTATTTCTTAAATTGCACAATGCGATCAACAAAGGTTTCTCTTGCCAAACAGAGTGTGTTGAAATACTCTTCAAAATTGTTCAAAAAACAAAGTTCCAGATAGCAGAATTCAAACCCTTTTATTCACTCTTATTAATAAATTCCAAATCTTTGAGTTATGACTTCAAAGAGTGTGCTGACTGCTGCAACGTTCTTGGTAAACGACCGAGTAGTCGAGACTCTTCATCATTTTCTTTTTCTGTAATGCGTTTTACGATCTCCATTGGTGAGGGAAACGAGGGGATTAACATGAATTCAATGTTTTACAACCCTAGCCCCCATCCATGATAAAATTTATGAATACTTTGTCCCTTTTCTATGATGACCATTGCAACCTGATCTTACATGCTACTGCTCTTCGTGGGCGCATGCAGCCTGCGCATCTGCAACGATATCACATTGTTTGGACACCTGTACAGTAACCTTGGGGCATGATCTCCACTACACATGGCGTATCAAAATCTGGGCCTACACACGTTGACTATCATCGCCTAGATAATACATGATGCATAAAATCTGGTCAACACCAGGGTACACATAGTAACTCTGTGTTTTTATTTTTAAAGTCTTTGGAATTAATCCCACATTCAGGAGAAGAGAACACAAATGAGTGTTGATATATGCCAATAGCTGCAAAGTATTTCGATGAAGTGAGCCCAAGGCTATCTTTGGACTTTGGCGCTGGCACTGGCTTGTCTGTTTGTTGTCGATTCATGAAATGGCGCTTACCCTCGATGTTGAGTATTCGAGAGGTTGGCCCTAGGCCAATATAATTTTTTGCCAAAATTATTGTCAAAATATTTATATTTTGATAAACAAGACAAAAACTCTGCATAAAGGCCGAGGGGCCAATTTTGGCTAAAAAGACCAAATTTTGACGAACAAACCAAATTTGTATTTCCCCACAAGAATTAATTTTTTCCATTTCAAACCAATTCACAATTTTTTGCTAAAAATGCACCGGAACTCGCTTTGAAGCTCGTGCGCAGGAACTCATTTTATGTTTGGTCAATGTCGACCGCTTTCTACTGCCTTCGCCATGCGTCATGAGAAAAAACATAATGCCTGAAATAGATAGATATTATTCAGAAAACGGATTCCGTATTATATAGGGTTCTAACATAGGCTCCACCTGGGGAAGATAGCTCCGAAGGAGATGTCTAGAACCGCTGAACTCTGAATTTTGTCGACCATCTGATCATTGGGCTGCCTCCAGAATGTAAACTGAAAATAAAACTATGAATGGATAAAAAGAAAAGTGTTCATCATGTTGAGCTTATTGACGCATTCCTACCTACCCTACTTTGCTAACAGTTACTACTTCAATCAGGTAATGAAAAAGTGCCAATGAAGCCAACCCAGCAGTTGATCCCATGATTGGGTTTCCTCATCATGCTTGATGAAAATCAAGGCTGAAATATGTACTGGCAACTGGTGACATATTTGGTCCTTATAGAGAATACACGTTTGAAAACTTGAGCTAACATAAACCTCCATGTAATCTGCTATAGGATCAATTAAAGCATGATGCATGATATTCATTCCTAGATCTTCTATGACTAGTATATTAGTTTCATCCTCAAAATCAAACCATGCATCTACAACTTCAGCCTTATACTTGAAAACATAATCATCATCAATCTGCAAATCAACAGGTAGTACGATTTCCTCTTGCTTTGGAGAAGGAAGATTTTCCAAGAATTCTTTGAGATCTAGGAAATTATATGACTGAATTTGAGAATCCAAAAGTTCAATATCATTTTCGAACTTTTCAAAAACTAGCTCAAGAAAACAAATTTTACTTTTAGGAGGAAATTTTCTCGAGTCCAAAATACGAAACACAATTGTTAAAAAGTCTTCGTCAATGTGAAATTCTGCTAACTCATTTCTAAATTCTTCTATGGCTTCACAAGATATAGGATTTACCACATACCCTGTCATCTTGAATCATCATCAAGGCTTTGAAATCTAGATTCTTCAGCAGTGAAGTTGCTTGTGAAATTTGAAGCTCAGGATCTTGAACAATGGAGTCGCCAGGTGAATGGTACAGCCTTCCTATGTTTGGCTTCTGTTCACCATCAGAAGTCAAATCTGAACTTGAAGTGCACCTCTGGAGAATTCCCCAGGGGAGTCGCCAAAATCTTATCACTTTTTAACTTGCCCAAGGCTGCGGGGGCCGTCATAGATGTAACCTCGAACCGCTTGGAGTCTTGGATATAGCCCTCCAAGACTTAGAGAGGGATCTCTCTTTTCGATTTTACTTGGTTTGTATGGGATGGATTTTAGGCTAGCTATGAAAGTAATGAAAGTATGGGGTTGGAGTTTTTAAATGGTTGTTTTGGGACAACAAGGAGGGCCATTGGGCAAATGGGGTCTGCGTTTAAATATGTGATTCATTCTCAGATCTAGACAAAGATCTTACACAGGGAAAGGTAGCGGAAATGTTGGATTGAATTAAGCTTTGATGGTGTCAATTTGAGGAAGAACTAGGGGAGAAAAAAGCCAAGCAAAGGAGCAGCTAAGAATTCCTGAACTGAGCTTTAGCAGAAAAACATAAAGATTACCAAATGATCAGATGCAGAGTATTTCATCAATAAATTATGCTCTATTACTTTCATTTGATAATGAGAAATTGAAAATAAACAAAATGATAACAGGAAAAAACTCAACAGAGAAGGGAAATGCCACCAACACCTTCGCACAGGAATCTTGTAAACAACATGTCTATTACTGATCGGTCATCTAAAGATTACAGAAAGAGTTCTCTGGCCAAACACAGCCCACTGTCCAGCAAAGAAAATTAAAACTATAGGTCTAACCCTCTCCTACTCAGCCCGAACCCTGTTCTGTCTTTTACATGTGTATAAATAAGAAAAGATAACTCAGTCCTCTCACACTCGAGCTCATAACTCTGCTATCTAAAAATATAAAAGCAGTTACAAAGATTGACACCTGTAGACTATTTCTAAAACAAACAAAACAGCAAATCCAAGAAAAGTCGATTTGGCAACTGTTGCTTGAACAGTTGGAGTTTGTTAAGGTTTGTTGGCGAATGGACTCTAACAGCATCACAATAAATAAATGCAGCAGTAGTCGAATGCCTGAGGTTGTTTGAGGTATGCTGCCAGTTGGAGGATCAGTGCTATAACCTTTTCCATGTGTTCCCTGAAATTGAATTCCTTGTCTGCCATATGGTTCAAACGATGCCTAAATGCTGGGATATTTCTCCATTTGTCATTCATGAAATTAAACTACCACTGGTTGAGCTGCCATCTGCTCTAATGGCATTGCATCTGTTTAAAAAGTCTGCTTTAAGATTTAAAATTTCTTTACTGTCACAGGCATAAATGAATGTTCAAAGTGTGAATGTGGAGTAGGCCCATTTGGCTCATGGATGACTGTTCCTTCCACTCTGTTCTTCTTCTTGAGGCGGGTGCTGCCACCTTCCTTGTTGAAGGGAAAATGCATGGGTCCAAATGGAGAATCTGTATCCAAACTTCCCTTCATAGCATATCCAACACTCTTGCCTCTAATCCCAAAGCTCTCCCAAATTATTTTGTAGGGGCGTTCCAGACAAAAGCAGCTTATTTTCAACAGGCAAGGTTTTCAATTCCCTCAGCAATTTTCAGTTGGAATTTTTAAATCGGTGTCCCTCATCAAAAACTAAATATTTCCAATCATAGTGATCCAAAGCCTTGCTATCATTCATAACAACCTCATAAGAAGTGACAATAACAGGGAATGTTGGACCCACTGTTTGAGGCATGTGGATATTCCTCAGCTCTTGTCATTTGATTTTGGATCCATGATAGATTGTATCATTCATGCTTGGGACAAACCTATTGATTTCATTTACCCAATTGGATAGAGTAGAAAAAGGAGCAACTACTAAAAAGGGCCCATGCATGCCCATCCCTTTCAGATGAGTAAGAAGACCAATAGTCTAAACTGTCTTTCCTAGACCCATTTGATCTATCAAGATTCCGTTGAGCCCATTTTTCCATAGAGAAATCAACCACTTTACACCCTTAATTTGATAGGACTTTAACCTTCCCCCAATCAATAGAGGAACAAGTTCCATCTGTTCTTTCCAATTATTCTCCTCCTCTGTTAAATTATCAGAAGCGTGAACTGGGGTGTTTCCTATGCAATTCTCAGTCATGGAAATGATAGCATTTTTTTACTTTTCTTTGTCTGATAAGAGTCTGCAGTGGTAGCCACCATCTTACTCTTTCGACCCCTACCACTTTTATTTACCGCACTTGCTTTTGCATTGCAATTCTCACTTGGAATAAATGTGATGTCATCCATCTTCTCAAGAAGAAACTATGAATAAAGTTGAGTCTAGCCAAGAAGCTCATCCAATTTGTTACATAACAAATGATCCATCTGTAAAGTCCCATTGCTCAGTTGCTTTTCCATTTCTTTCTCTTCTCGCTCAGCTCATTTCTCTTCCATGGCCATATCCTCTGGAATTTCCAATGCTTCACCATGAACTGATAAATCATTATCCTCCACATCAACAACTGGCACTTCACTTCCAGACATTCCCTCATCTTCTAAAATAGATATTGGCGAATGTGCATCTCCTTTAAGACTGGCAGCTGAATCTTTCTCCTGATCATATTTGGGAGCATCAGGCCTCCTCATAGTGCCTGCTCTGTATGTTTTAAACTTATCACACTCCTCAAATCTGTATATCCCACCTATCATCTGAGATCCTCTGAGGACAAGATCTTTGGCACCTTCTAGAGGCTTCTTCTGGCTATCGGAATTGATACTCTGCCATCCATAATCAACTATGAGAAACCTAGGAGGGCACCCACCATCTACAAACTCCTTCACTCTTTCTTCAAATATTTTACTTTGGTGTTTCTTAAATTGCACAATGTGATCAACAAAGGTTTCTCTTTCCAAACAGAGTGTGTTGAAATACTCTTCAAAATTCTTCTAAAAACAAAGTTCCTGATAGCAGAATTCAAACCCTTATATTCACTCTCATTAATAAATTCCAAATCTTTGAGTTATGACTTCAAAGGGTGTGTTGACTGCTGCAACGTTCTTGGTAAACGATCGAGTAGCCGAGCCTCTTCATCATTTTCTTTTTCTATAATGCATTTTACGATCTCCATTGGTGAGGGAAACGAGGGGATTAACATGAATTCAATGTTTTACAACCCTAGCCCCCATCCATGATAAAATTTATGAATACTTTGTCCCTTTGCTATGACGACCATTGCAACCTGATCTTACATGTTACTGCTCTTCGTGGGCTCATGTGGCCTGAGCATCCGCAACGATATCACATTGTTTGGACACCTGTACAGTAACCTTGGGGCATGATCTCCACTACACATGGGGTATCAAAATTTGGGCCTGCACAAGTTGACTTTCATCGCCTAGCCAATACTTGACGCATAAAATCTGGTCGACACCTAGGTGTACAGAGTAACTCTGTGTTATTATTTTTAAAGTCTTGGGAATTAATCCCACATTCAGGAGAAGAGAACACAAATGAGTGATTATATATGCCAATAGCTGCAAAGTATTTTGATGAAGTGAGCCCAAGGCTATCTTTGGAGTTTGGCGCTGGCGCTGGCTTGTGTGTTTGTTGTCGGTTCATGAAATGGCACTTACCCTCGATGTTGAGTATTCGGGGGTTTGGCCCTAGGCCAATATAATTTTTTGCTAAAATCATTGTCAAAATATTTATATTTTGATAAACAAGACAAAAACTCTGCATAAAGGCTGAGGGGCCAATTTTGGCTAAAAAGACCAAATATTGGCGAACAAACCAAATTTGTATTTGCCCACAAGAATTAATTTTTTCCATTTCAAACCAATTCACAATTTTTTGCTAAAAATGCATCGGAACTCGCTTTGAAGCTCGCGCGCAGGAAATCATTTTATGCTTGGTCAGTGTCGAGCGCTTTTTTCCACCTTCGCCATGCGTCATGAGCAAAAACATAATGCCTGAAATAGATAGATATTATTCAGAAAACTGATTCCCTATTAGATAGGGTTCTAACATAGGCTCCACTTGGGGAAGATAGCTCCGAAGGAGATGTCTAGAACCGTTGAACTCTGAATTTTGCCGACCAGCTGATCATTGGGCTGCCCCCAGACTGTAAACTGAAAATAAAACTATGAAGGGATAAAAAGAAAAGTGTTCATCATGTTGAGCTTATTGGCGCATTCTTACCTACCCTACTTTGCTAACAGTTACTACTTCAATCAGGTAATGAAAAAGTGCTAATGAAGCCAACCCAACAGTTGATCCCATGATTGGTTTTCCTCATCATGCTTGATGAAAATCAAGTTTGAAATATGTACTGCCAACTGGTGACATATTTGGTCGTTATAGAGAATACATGTTTGAAAACTTGAGCTAACATAAACCTCCATGTAATCTTTTATAGGATCAATTAAAGCATGATGCATGATATTCGTTCCTAGATCTTCTATGACTAGTAGATCAGTTTCATCCTCAAAATCAAACCATGCATCTACAACTTCAGCCTTATACTTGAAAACATAATCATCATCAATCTGCAAATCAACAGGTAGTACGATTTCCTCTTGCTTTGGAGAAGGAAGATTTTCCAAGAATTCTTTGAGATCTAGGAAATTATATGACTGAATTTGAGAATCCAAAAGTTCAATATCATTTTTGAACTTTTCAACAACTAGCTCAAGAAAACAAATTTTACTTTTAGGAGGAAATTTGCTCGAGTCCAAAATACGAAACACAATTGTTAAAAAGTCTTCGTCAGTGTGAAATTCTGCTAACTCATTTCTGAATTCTTATATGGCTTCACAAGATATAGGATTTACCACATACCCTGTCATCTTGAATCATCATCAAGTCTTTGAAATCTGGATTCTTCAGCAGTGAAGTCACTTGTGAACTTTGAAGCTCGGAATCTTGAACAATGGAGTCGCCAGGTGAATGGTACAGCCCTCCTGTGTTTGGTTTTTGTTCACCATCAGAAGTCAAATCTGAACTTGAAGTGCACCTCTAGAGAAGTCCCCAGTGGAGTCGCCAAAATGTTAGCACTCTGTGATTTGCCCAAGGTTGCAGGGGTCGTCACAGAGGTAACCTCAAACCGCTTGGAGTCTTGGATCTAGCCCTCCAAGACTCAGAGAGGGATCTCTCTTTTCGATTTTACTTGGTTTGTATGGGATGGATTTTAGGCTAGCTATGAAAGTAATGAAAGTATGGGGTTGGAGTTTTTAAATGGTTGTTTTGGGACAGCAAGGAGGTCCATTGGGAAAATGGGGTCTGCGCTTAAATATGTGATTCATTCTCAGATCTAGACAAAGCACTTACACAGGGCAAGGTAGCGGAAATGTTGAATCGAATTAAGATTTGATGGTGTCGATTTGAGGAATAACTAGGGGAGAAAAAATCCAAGCAAAGGAGTAGCTAAGAATTCCTAAACTGAGCTTTAGCAGAAAAAATTAAAGATTACCAAATGATCAGATGCAGAGTATTTCATCAATAAATTCTGCTCTATTACTTTCATTTGATAATGAGAAATTGAAAACAAAGGAAATGATAACAGGAAAACACTCAACAGAGAAGGGAAACGCCACCAACACCTCCGCACAAGAATCCTGTAAACAACATGTCTATTACTGATCGGTCATCTAAAGATTACAAAAAGATTTCTCTGGCCAAACACAGCCCACTGTCCAGCAAAGAAAATTAAAACTACAGGTCTAACCCTCTCCTACTCAGCCCGAACCCTGTTCTGTCTTTTACATGTGTATAAATAAGAAAAGATATCTCAATCCTCTCACACTCAAGCTCATAACTCTGCTCTCTAAAAATAGAAAAGCAGTTACAAATATTGACACCTGTAGACTATTTCTAAAACAAACAAAACAGCAAATCCAAGAAAAGTCGATTTGGAAACTGTTGCTTGAACATCTGGAGTTTGTTAAGGTTTGTTGGTGAATGGACTCTAACAGCATCACAATAAATAAATGTAGCAGCAGTCGAATGCATGAGGTTGTTTGAGGTATGCTTCCAGTTGGAGGATCAGTGCTATAACCTTTTCCATGTGTTCCCTGAAACTGAATTCCTTGTCTACCATATGGTTCAAACGATGCCTAAACGCTGGGATATTTTTCCATTTGTCATTCATGAAATTAAACTACCACTGGTCGAGCTGCCATCTGCTCTAATGGCATTTCATCTGTTTAAAAAGTCTGCTTTAAGATTGAAAATTTCCTTACTGTCACAGGCACAAATGAATGTTCAAAGTGTGAATGTGGAGTAGGCCCATTTGGCTCATGGATGATTGTTGCTTCCACTGTGTTCTTCTTCTTGAGGCAGGTGCTGCCACCTTCCTTGTTGAAGGGAAATTGCATGGGTCCAAATGGAGAATCCATATCCAAATTTCCCTTCATAGCGTATCCAGCACCCTTGCCTCTAATCCCAAAGCTCTGCCAAATTATTTTGTAGGGGCGTTCCAGACAAAAGCAACTTATTTTCAACAGGCAAGGTTTTCAATTCCCTCAGCAATTTGCAGTTGGAATTTTTAAATCGGTGTCCCTCATCAACAATTAAATATTTCCAATCATAGTGAGCCAAAGCCTTGCTATCATTCATACCAACCTCATAAGAAGTGACAATAACAAGGAATGTTGGACCCACTGTTTGAGGCATGTGGATATTCCTGAGCTCTTGTCATCGATTTTGGATCCATGATAGATTGTAGCATTCATGCTTGGGACAAACCTATTGATTTCATTCACCCAATTGGGTAGAGTAGAAAAAGGAGAAACTATTAAAAAGGACCCATGCATTCCCATCCCTTTCAGATGATAAAGAAGACCAATAGTCTGAACTGTCTTTCCTAGACCCATTTGATCTGCCCGGATTCCATTGAGCCCATTTTTCCACAAAGAAATCAACCACTTTACACCCTTAATTTGATAGGACTTTAACCTTCCCCCAAGCAATAGAGGAACAAGTTCCATCTATTCTTTCCAGTTCTTCTCCTCCTCTGTTAAATTATCAGAAGCGTGAACTGGGGTGTTTCCTATGCAATTCTCAGTCATGGAAACGATAGAAGTTTTTTGAATTTTCTTTGTCTGATAAGAGTCTGCATTGGTAGCCACCATCTTACACTTTCGACCCCTACCACTTTTCTTTACCGCACTTGCTTTTGCATTTCCATTCTCACTTGGAATAAATGTGATGTCATCCATCTTCTCAAGAAGAAACTCTGAATAAAGTTGAGTCTGGCTAAGAAGCTCATCCAATTTGTTACATAACAAATGATCCATCTGTGAAGTCTCATTGCTCAGTTGCTTTTCCAGTTCTTTCTCTTCTCGCTCAACTCATTTCTCTTCCATGGCCATATCCTCTAGAATTTCCAATTCTTCACCATGAACTGATAAATCATTATCCTCCACATCAACAACTAGCACTTCACTTCCAGACATTCCCTCATCTTCTAAAATAGATATTGGTGAATGTGCATCTCCTTTAAGACTGGCAGTTGAATATTTCTCCTGATCATATTTGGGAGCATCAGGCCTCCTCATAGTGCCTCTCTGTATGTTTTAAACTTATCACAATCCTCAAATCTGTATATCATGCCTGTCATCTGAGATCCTCTGAGGACAAGATCTTTGGCACCTTCCAGAGGCTTCTTCTGGCTATCGGAATTGATACTCTGCCATCCATCATCAACTATGAGAAACCTGGGAGGGCACCCACCATCTACAAACTCCTTCACTCTTTCTTCAAAGATTTTACTTTGGTGTTTCTTAAATTGCACAATGTGATCAACAAAGGTTTCTCTTTCCAAACAGAGTGTGTTGAAATACTCTTCAAAATTGTTCTAAAAACAAATTTCCAGATAGCAGAATTCAAACCCTTTTATTCACTCTCATTAATAAATTCCAAATCTTTGAGTTATGACTTCAAAGGGTGTGCTGACTGCTGCAACGTTCTTGGTAAACGACTGAGTAGCTAAGCCTCTTCATCATTTTCTTTTTCTATAATGCGTTTTATGATCTCCATTGGTGATGGAAATGAGGTGATTAACATGAATTCAATGTTTTACAACCCTAGCCCCCATCCATGATACAATTTATGAATACTTTGTCCCTTTGCTATGATGATCGTTGCAGCCTGATCTTACATGCTACTGCTCTTCGTGGGCGCATGAGGCCTGAGCATCCGCAACGATATCACATTGTTTGTATACCTGTATAGTAACCTTGGGGCATGATCTCCACTACACATGCTGTATCAAAATCTGGGCCTCCACACGTTGACTGTCATCGCCTAGCCAATACTTGACGCATAAAATCTGGTCGACACCTGGGCACACAGAGTAACTCTATGTTTTTATTTCTAAAGTCTTGGGAATTAATCCCACATTCAGGAGAAGAGAACACAAATGATTTTTGATATATGCCAATAGCTGCAAAGTATTTCGATGAAGTGAGCCCAAGGCTATCTTTGGAGTTTGGCGTTGGCGCTGGCTTGTGTGTTTGTTGTCGGTTAATGAAATGGCGCTTACCCTCGGTGTTGAGTATTCGGGGGGTTGGCCCTAGGCCAATATAATTTTTTGCTAAAATTATTATCAAAATATTTGTATTTTGATAAACAAGACAAAAACTCTGCATAAAGGCCGAGGGGCCAATTTTGGCTTAAAAGACCAAATTTTTGCGAACAAACCAAATTTGTATTTGCCCACAAGAATCAAATTTTTCCATTTCAAACCAATTCACAATTTTTTCCTAAAAATGCACCGGAACTCGCTTTGAAGCTCACGCACAGGAACTCATTTTATGCTTGGTCAGTGTCGAGCGCTTTTTTCCGCATTCGCCATGCGTCATGAGAAAAAACATAATGCCTGAAATAGATAGATATTATTCAAAAAACAGATTCCCTATTATATAGGGTTCTAACATAGGCTCCACCTGGGGAAGATAGCTCCGAAGGAGATGTCTAGAACCACTGAACTCTTAATTTCGCCAACCAGTTGATCATTGTGCTTCCCCCTGACTGTAAACTGAAAATAAAACTATGAAGGGATAAAAAGAAAAGTGCTCATCATGTTGATCTTATTGGCGCACTGCTACCTACCCTACTTTGCTAACTGTTACTACTTCAATCAGGTAATAAAAAAGTTCCAATGAAGCCAACCCAACAGTTGATCCCATGATTGGGTTTCCTCATCATGCTTGATGAAAATCAACACTGAAATATGTACTGGCAACTAGTGACATATTTGGTCATTATAGAGAATACATGTTTGAAAACTTGAGCTAACATAAACCTCCATGTAATATTCTATAGGATCAATTAAAGCATGATGCATGATATTTGTTCCTAGATCTTCTATGACTGGTAGATCAGTTTCATCCTCAAAATCAAACCATGCATCTACAACTTCAGCCTTATACTTGAAAACATAATCATCATCAATCTGCAAATCAATAGGTAGTACGATTTCCTCTTTCTTTGGAGAAGGAAGATTTTCCAAGAATTCTTTGAGATCTAGGAAATTATATGACTGAATTTGAGAATCCAAAAGTTCAATATCATTTTTGAACTTTTCAAAAACTAGCTATAGAAAACAAATTTTACTTTTAGGAGGAAATTTGCTCAAGTCCAAAATACGAAACACAATTGTGAAAAAGTCTTCGTCAGTGTGAAATTCTGCTAACTCATTTCTGAATTCTTATATGGCTTCACAATATATAGGATTTACCACATACCCTGTCATCTTGAATCATCATCAAGGCTTTGAAATCTAGATTCTTCAGCAGTGAAGTTGCTTGTGAAATTTGAAGCTCGGAATCTTAAACAATGGAGTCGCCAGGTGAATGCTACAGCCTTCCTGTGTTTGGCTTATGTTCACCATCAGAAGTCAAATATGAACTTCAAGTGCACCTCTGGAGAAGTCCCTAGTGGAGTCACCAAAATGTTAGCACTCTATGATTTACCCAAGGCTGCGGGGGCCGTCACAGAGGTAACCTTGAACCTCTTGGAGTCTTGGATCTATCCCTCCAAGACTCAGAGAGGGATCTCTCTTTTCGATTTTACTTGTTTTGTATGGGATGGATTTTAGGCTAGCTATGAAAGTAATGAAATTATGGGGTTGGAGTTTTTAAATGGTTGTTTTGGGACAGCAAGGAGGGCCATTGGGAAAATGGGGTCTGCACTTGAATATGTGATTCATTCTTAGATCTAGACAAAGATCTTACACAGGGCAAGGTAGCGGAAATGTTGGATCAAATTAAGATTTGATGGTGTCGATTTGAGGAAGAACTAGGGGAGAAAAAATCCAAGCAAAGGAGCAGCTAAGAATTCCTGAACTGAGCTTTAGCAGAAAAAAATAAAGATTACCAAATGATCAGATGCAGAGTATTTCATCAATAAATTATGCTCTATTACTTTCATTTGATAATGAGAAATTGAAAATAAACTAAATGATAACAGGAAAACACTCAACAGAGAAGGGAAACGCCACCAACACCTCTGCATAGGAATCCTGTAAACAGCATGTCTATTACTGATCGATCATCTAAAGATTACAGAAAGAGTTCTCTGGCCAAACACATCCCACTGTCCAGCAAAGAAAATTAAAACTACAGGTCTAACCCACTCCTACTCAGCCCGAACCTTGTTCTATCTTTTACATGTGTATAAATAAGAAAAGATATCTCAGTCCTCTCACGCTCAAGCTCATAACTCTGCTCTCTAAAAATAGAAAATAAGTTACAAAGATTGAAACCTGTAGACTATTTCTAAAACAAACAAAACAGCAAATCCAAGAAAAGTCGATTTGGAAACTACTGCTTGAACATCTGGAGTTTGCTAAGGTTTGTTGGCGAATGGACTCTAACAGCATCACAATAAATAAATGCAGCAACAGTCGAATGCCTGAGGTTGTTTGAGGTATGTTTCCAGTTGGAGGATCAGTGCTATAACCTTTGCCATGTGTTCCCTGAAACTGAATTCCTTGTCTGCCATATGGTTCAAACGATGCCTAAACGCTGGGATATTTCGCCATTTGTCATTCATGAAATTAAAATGCCACTGGTCAAGTTCCCATCTGCTCTAATGGCATTGCATCTGTTTAAAAAGTATGCTTTAAGATTGAAAATTTATTTACTGTCGCAGGCACAGATGAATGTTCAAAGTGTGAATGTGGAGTAGGCCCATTTGGCTCATGGATGACTGTTCCTTCCACTGTGTTCTTCTTCTTGAGGCAGGTGCTGCCACCTTCCTTATTGAAGGGAAATTGCATGGGTCCAAATGGAGAATTCATATCCAAATTTCCCTTCATAGCGTATCCAGCACCCTTGCCTCTAATCCCAAAGCTCTGCCATATTATTTTGTAGGGGAATTCCAGACAAAAGAAGCTTATTTTCAACAGGCAAGGTTTTCAATTCCCTCATCAATTTGCAGTTGGAATTTTTAAATCGGTGTCCCTCATCAACAACTAAATATTTCCAATCATAGCGAGCCAAAGCCTTGCTATCATTCATAACAACCTCATAAGTGACAATAACAGGTAATGTTGGACCCACTGTTTGAGGCATGTGGATATTCCTGAGCTCTTGTCGTTCGATTTTGGATCCATGATAGATTGTAGCATTCATGCTTGGGACAAACCTATTGATTTCATTCACCCAATTGGATAGAGTAGAAAAAGGAGCAACTACTAAAAAGGGCCCATGCATGCCCATCCCTTTCAGATGAGCAAGAACACCTATAGTCTGAACTGTCTTTCCTAGACCCATTTGATCTACCAGGATTCCGTTGAGCCCATTTTGCCACAGAGAAATCAACAACTTTACACCCTTAATTTGATAGGACTTTAACCTTCCCCCAATCAATAGAGGAACAAGTTCCATCTGTTCTTTCCAGTTCTTATCCTCCTCTGTTAAATTATCAGAAGTGTGAACTGGGGTGTTTCCTATGCAATTCTCAGTCATGGCAATGATAGTATTTTTTGACTTTTCTTTGTCTAATAAGAGTCTGCATTGGTAGCCACCATCTTACGCTTTCGGCCCCTACCACTTTTCTTTACCGCACTTGCTTTTGCATTTCCATTCTCACTTGGAATAAATGTGATTTCATCCATCTTCTCGAGAAGAAACTCTGAATAAAGTTGAGTCTGGCTAAGAAGATCATCCAATTTTTTACATAACAAATGATCCATCTGTGAAGTCCCATTGCTCAATTGCTTTTCAATTTCTTTCTCTTCTCGCTCAGCTCGTTTCTCTTCCATGGCCATATCCTCTAGAATTTCCAATGCTTCACCATGAACTGATAAATCATTATCCTCCACATCAACAACTGCCACTTCACTTCCAGACATTCCTTCATCTTCTAAAATAGATATTGGCAAATGTGCATCTCCTTTAAGACTGGCAGGTGAATCTTTCTCCTGATCATATTTGGGAGCATCAGGCCTCCTCATAGTGCCTTCTTTGTATGTTTTAAACTTATCACACTCCTCAAATCTGTATATCCTACCTGTCATCTGAGATCCTCCGAGGACAAGATATTTGGCACCTTCCAGAGGCTTCTTCTGGCTATCAGAATTGATACTCTGCCATCCATCATCAACTATGAGAAACCTAGGAGGGCACCCACCATCTATAAACTCCTTCACTCTTTCTTCAAAGATTTTACTTTGGTGTTTCTTAAATTGCACAATGTGATCAACAAAGGTTTCTCTCGCCAAACAGAGTCTGTTGAAATACTCTTCAAAATTGTTCTAAAAACAAAGTTCCAGATAGCAAACTTCAAACCCTTTTATTCACTCTCATTAATAAATTCCAAATCTTTGAGTTATGACTTCAAAGGGTGTGCTGACTGCTGCAATGTTCTTGGTAAACGACCGAGTAGCCGAGCCTCTTCATCATTTTCTTTTTCTGTAATGCGTTTTAGGATCTCCATTGGTGAAGGAAACGAGGGGATTAACATGAATTCAATGTTTTACAACCCTAGCCCCCATCCATGATAAAATTTATGAATACTTTGTCCCTTTTCTATGATGACCATTGCAACCTGATCTTACATGCTACTGCTCTTTGTGGGCGCATGCAGCCTGAGTATCCGCAACGATATCACATTTTTTGGACACCTGTACAGTAACCTTGGGGCACGATCTCCACTACACATGGCGTATCAAAATCTGGGCCTGCACACGTTGACTATCATCGCCTAGCCAATACTTGACGCATAAAATCTGGTCGACACCTAGGCGCACAGAGTAACTCTGTGTTTTTATTTTTAAAGTCTTGGGAATTAATCCCACATTCAGCAGAAGAGAACACAAATGAGTGTTGATATATGCCAATAGCTGCAAAGTATTTTGATGAAGTGAGCCCAAGGCTATCTTTGGAGTTTGGCGTTGGGGCTGGGTTGTGTGTTTGCTGTCGGTTCATGAAATGGCACTTACCCTCGGTGTTGAGTATTCGGGGGGTTGGCCCTAGGCCAATATAATTTTTTGCTAAAATTATTGTCAAAATATTTATATTTTGATAAACAAGAAAAAAACTCTGCATAAAGGTCGAGGGGCCAATTTTGGCTAAAAAGACCAAATTTTGGCGAACAAACCAAATTTGTATTTGCCCACAAGAATTTAATTTTGCCATTTCAAACCAATTCACAATTTTTTGCTAAAAATGCATCGAAACTTGCTTTGAAGCTCACGCACAAGAACTCATTTTATGCTTGGTCAGTGTCAAGCGCTTTCTGTCACCTTCACCATGCATCATGAGAAAAAACATAATGCCTAAAATAGATAGATATTGTTTAGAAAACTGATTCCCTATTATATAGGGTTCTAACACACTAGTTGGGAATTTTTAGTATAACGGATGGATACACCACTCGAGGATGCCACATCGGATCTGGTCACCATTCTCCAACAATTCCCACATCTCAAGCCTTGAGAAAAGGTTGTTATTTAAAGGAGAGGGCATTTTAAGGTCCTAACCTCCCTAACCCCTCAAGTATATAGAATAATATGTTTTTTTATGTAACGAAGGCCATCATTGTCAATTTGGTTTAGCTTGAGTGGTTTGTGCTAAGGGTTGTTTTCCCCCCAACCAAGGTTTAATTCCCGTAATTAACATGTTGGGCTCTTAAATGAGCAAGCTATTGAAAAATCCTCGGATTTCTACAAAATTTGGTTTTCCCCGAGTATCGTCCTCGAAAAGAGGGGAGGTGCCTGGTGGGTTTCCCCAAGCTCTATTCCAAAGTAATAAATAAATAAATAAAGGCCATCATTAGTAAATAAGGCTTATCTAATAATGAGAACGCATCTAATGTAAGAATACTTACTAGAAGGTTCCTCCTCTAGAAAGTTATTCCTCTAGAATTTTCTCTAAAAGATAGAAATAGTATAAATAAGGGAAGAAAGCATGGAAAAGGTTGTCTTGGAAATCATTTGTACTAGATATCTGCTCTATTGGAGGTTTCCTCCTCAAAGAGGCATGTGAACTTTTCTCTCAATATAATAAAGATATCATCATTTGGATCTATATTTTCATTGTGCTTATTGTTTCATCTCTTTATGTTAACTAATTTTGGTAATAATTCTACTATTTCTCTGCATATTTCCTTCCGGTATCGTACAAGTTTGAACAGAAATATATGAAGATAAATTGTGATAGTTAAAGAACAAGTTTCTTGGCAAAGAACCCAGCTAATCATTCTAGGATGAAGCATATTGATGTACAATACCATTTTGTAAGAGACATGGTGGAAAGTAAGAAGGTGCTACTCAAGAAGGTAGACACTTTGGAAAACATAGAAAACTCTTTGACCAAGTATGTGAGTGTTGTGAAGTTCTCTTGGTGTAGAGAGGCAATGGGAATTATTTTCCTGGGTTAGCGAACAAAATTTTAGGATTCTCCTGTATCAACAAAGGATACAACAAGTGGGATATGTTGGGTTGTTGTATTCTTTGTAGTGGAAAATAGTCTAACCAACTAGATAGTTAAGGTAGATTGAATGGAGTAAAGATTGACTGATGGTCAAGTCAAGTCGATGGTTGGATGGTCAATTGGTAGGTCGAAGTCATTTGATTGGGAATCGACAGGAAGGTTGAAGTTCAACCGATTAGAGGTCAACTGCATGGTCAACTGGTAAGTAGTCAACTAGAATTCAACTGGAGATTGACTAGTTTGTAACTAATGTAACATACCCAAACTTAACTGAGGAACATTACTAGTGAAATACACATAAAAATAAAAATAAAATTGCTAACATATCATGTAGCTTACTAGATACAAGAAAACACAAATATTTAACCATTTTCTAATACCATTATTTAAATGCATCTACAACGTGCTAACTATTAGGAATGAAAATAATAAATTCATCACAATATCATATAAATATTTATCATACACATAGTTAATGCACAACAATTAAAACTCATAATGCAACACAGAAAATAGATAAAACACTTATCTTTCTAAAGCAGGTGTGCAACTAGTTGCTTCGGATAGACATTCCACGCAACCATAGATTTAATGTTCCAAATCAACAAAAAGTCACCCCCAAGCTGGGCTAGGAATCCAAAAAAGAGGGTGTCTCTCACTATCCACTCATTTCTCAGATTATCCCACAACCCATTGGCATTCTCCTACAACTATCTCAAATTTCCTCCAGCTCCCTTCCTCTTGACCTTCCCAAGCCAAGGAGTGTACCCCTTCACTACTATTATTTCATTGGGCATCCCATTTGTTTATCAGGGTCTCTCTATCACATGTAACCAAGAATCTCACTACTAGGAACTCAAGAGAACTCCCTGCTAGAAAAAAAACTAGGAAAACAACAACAACAAGATTTCTACTCAAGTGCAACCCACACATGAGTTCACTCTTCAGGCATGACAACTTAGTTATTTTGCAAGCTTGAAAATTTTCCTCTTTAGTATTTAGCTCCAAAAACACTCTAGAATTATCCTAGCCCTCTTGTTCTAGATCCAACACTCTTCTTTTTTTTATTCTCTCCTCCTACGCATGAAAAACGTGACCATATAAAAATACCCCCTTCTACCATACAAAATTCCTCTATTTTTCTATTTATTTGACTCACATCCATCCCCAAACTGATTTTACTCATCCCCATGCTCCCAATAACTATGGGATGTGACTCCTCACACCCACTCTGTTACAAGTATTCAATGATTAATTTCTTCCACACTCAAGGGAAAATTAGAAGGTTCACTCAAAACATTAAAAATAGGAAAAGGATATTGGGAATTAAATACATGGACAAAACCCCCCTTTCTAGACCCATCCTCTCTTGTGAATTACTCATCCCGCATCTATGTCCATGTTCCCCAATAGTTGGCATCACATTTTTATTTAACAAAATTCAGAAATACAATTTTCATATCACATTTATTGGGCCTTATCCATTCATTATATCTACATTAAGCATTAATTAAATTTGGGATTATAGTGGGGGTGTTAAAACCAACCGATGGTCGACTAAGTATTCAATTCTAACATAATCTTGAGATTCTTGGGATTGCATCCAATCGTTTGTATGGAGCTGTAGAAAACATTGGGTGCCATAACTTAGGGTTGTGTATGCAATAAAGCCTATAAATATGGAATCATGTAATATTGTAAAATGTTAATGCTTAGAAATCTTTAGAATTGTAATGGTCATGTAGATGTAAGTTGATTTGGCTACAGGGGTGTTCTTGTGTAAATAAAGAGAGTAGGATGACAATTGTGTCTTAGGTGTAGAGCAAATTTACTCATGTAACTCTTTATCCTATGAATGAATAAGACAACAAGAGAGCAGGATACATTCAAGGAATGTTGGTTTTCTTAGTTAAGGGTTTCTAGGGTAAAACATATGTTTAATATGTGATTGCTATTGATTATTTATGTTTTACTCTTCCTTCTCTTTCCTAGTTTATTTAGTTTGATTGTTATTTATCTACAAATAAGGGATATTGAACTGGGTCAAAACCAATGTCCCACTCTTTTAAGACCAACCCTGAAGAGCCCCATCCCCATTTCTACTTAATAATGGTGGGCAAGTCCTCCCTCTCCCGAAATTTAAAGCACAACCACCCTCTAGCCATTTTATGGAATTCTGGTTTATACCCCAGCACAAGATTTTATTTTGCATCAATCCAACCCCTTATGGTTTCCAGCCACACCAACTTGTCGTAGAACATGCCTACTACAGTATTTCCTAGGAAATCAAGAATAGATTCTAGCTTGACATCTTCACCCACCACCATTTTACTCCTTTCACTTCGTGCCCGAAACACCTTTTCTTCGACTTCAGGTGTCCCAAAAAAGGGATAGAATTATGGGCTTCCCCTGAACCCTTCGGACAGGAGGGAGATGGATCAGTTAGTGGAGGAATCCTCCTAGCATGTGGGTGTTGGATTACTGAGAGGGGGGGTGAGTCAGTAATAGAGTAATTATAATCCTTTTTCTTCAAATGTTATATCAATGTAGAATTATTATCCAATAATGAACAGTAAGAAATAAACAATCACACACATACACAGTACACCAGTATTTTACGTGGAAAACCAAATCGGGAGAAAACCACAGAATTCTTTTTCTTATATGTCTTGAAGGATTACATTCATTGGAAGAAACAACTTCCTTTGTTTTCCATCTGCAACTGGAAGGAGGCTCCAACCCCCTAGTTTCTCAGGCTACAACCTGAGGGAAGCTCCAACTCCCCAATTCTTTGGCTACAACCCCCTATGTTCTCCGGCTACAACCGGAAGGTGGCTACAACTACATGTCCTTGCCTCATCCTGCCACCCTAAAGTAGAGGTAGAATGATGGAACCACTGTCACACTATCACTATGAGATATACACTATCACTATGAGATATACCACTGTAAAAATGTACCAATAAATCTGAACCATGCATCAACCTATACCTCAACCTGTAATCAACATGTACCATAAACAAGTGCATCAACCATGCACCAACCTGTACCAAACAACCTGTAATCAACTTGTACCATAAACAAGTGCATCCAACCATGTACCAAGTATGTACCAATCATGTGTCAACTACTCATCAACTATGACTCATCAATATGTACCAACATCATCAACTATACACCTCGTGTATGTGCCAACTCATCAACTACTTGTCTCAACCATGTACTCAACATGTACCTCAACCAAAAGCCCTCATCAATTTCATCATCCAAATCTGATTTGTAGCTCTATAATAGACCTGTTGTATATGATCACATTCCTACAAAACTTCCTTAACTTTAACAACAAGAGACTAACATTTTCATCAAACTTTTCTTTAGTCTCACATGCCTAGTTTTGGATTAATCAACAACCCTAACTTGAAGTAATCATAACTTTGAACCTGTAATGTATAAAGATTTGAAACAGATACACAATTTTCTTAAGTGTGATTTATGAAATTCCTCTAGGATTCACTACTTGGAACCTCTCAGAAAAGGAGTTATAGAAAAAATGGCATACCTTGTTGAATTTTGGCTTATTCTAGAGACCGAACTTGTAGAGTGTTCCCCACATGAAATATTCATTGAATTGATATTAAAATATTACAAAACATACTACATACTTTACCCTAACCAACACATTTTGTATCACTGAATTTGGATCTGTTATGAAGAATTTATAACGTTTTTACCCGAAACACCTGTTTTTGACTAGTTTCAGGACTAGCCACAAACCCTATTTTCCATGAAGTGTAACTCCAAAAATACAACGACCCACAAGATGAAATTTTTACCACAAATACTTGAGTATTTTATCTCAATGGAATGGAAATTTCATGGTCTGAATCATTATATAAAAAGGGTTATATCAAAAATGGTGAGATGACCTGTAAATAACATACCTTAGAAAGCACCATCAAAAGAATTTATCCTTCCTTGCATTTCGGCCTTCTTTTCTTCACCTTCCCTCATAAATTTGGATTAGATATCCTTTTTTAC
>ML776765.1:259874-346631 GCA_009831015.1 Picea engelmannii | reverse complement strand
TTCAATAAAATAGAATAAGGCGGATGTAAGAAGACCTAATAGAAGCTTCCGCTTCTAGAAGGATCTTCCTCTAGATGTTTCTTTTTAGTATAAATAGGATTCGAGGGTATGAGAACCCTAGCTTGGATATTATTGTAATAGAGCACTGCTCGATTGGAGGTTGGCCCCTCGAAGAGGCCTGTGAACATTGCTATCTGATTTAAAGTGTTATTTTTGTTGCTATTTCATATATCATTTCTGTGTATTGTGAATATTATGCTGGATATTTTACTGTTATTCTGTCATTTCTAGCATTTCATTTATGTTCTGCATATTTTATAGATCTGGTATCTTGCAGTTGACTTGCATCCAAAACTAGGCAAACAAGGACTACAAGCATGTTATTTCTATTCATGTGTTAGGGTTAGATATCAAATACTATGTATAAATCAAAGAAAATACATAAAACTTCATCATTTGGGACAGGGAAAAGAGATTCTTTTATCCATCAAACAAAGACTGAAACTTGCAATCTGTGTCGGCCACCATTTTGCGAACCTAGTTTGGGCTCCTCTTTACTATTATCCTCTATCAATCTTATAATCACCTCAAGGGAAGGGAATGGATTTAATGGAAGAAGAAGGGGGTGAAGAGGGAATGTTGAGGTAGTATCTCATAAAAGGTAGCAAAATCTTGGGCAAGGAAAGAAAGTGAAATTGGGTAGAGTTTCATTGTTCTTATGCTTATATGTAAAATTAGGCTCCAACACCTCCTTGTAAATGACAAAAGTATGGTTATTTGATTGGGGTATGGGCTGTATCAGGTGAATTGTTTGGGAAACCTCCAATAGCCCGTGAATTCCACCTAATTCATTACAACTTCTTAATTTTTGTAACTTTTGCAAGAATATGTGGGTTGTTTAGTGTGCAGCAAGCGTATGTACGTGGGTTGTCTAGCATGTAGAAAGCCTATGTACATGGGCTATAGTGGTGTAGGGCGTGTACATGCTCTAAAAAATAGTTTTTTAAGAAGAGCTCCTCAGCAGTGCTTTGGAAAAATATGCAAGTAAGAGGGCCAAGGCCATGTATACATGAATAGGGAATTTTACGGATATAACAGATGCCCCCTAATGTATGAGGTCAGAAGAGAAACTGATGGTCGAAATACATTACAACATCTTTACCAATGTACAGAATCGAGTGAGCATGGGACCATATTTCGGGAGGTGCCATCTACAAAACAATAATTGTCTCTCTGAGGCGGCCATACCCATGCTTGGTATGAATCGAATCATGGCTTCCAATCAAATACAATGCAAATCCATGTCATATAACTATATAAAGTGTAGTCGTGAGCAATACATAATGGATCTACATCTCAAAATCGGTCGAAGATATACAAGTATAATATGCATCTTCAAGAAGCTAATGACACCTACAGTTGGAGATGAGGTCTTCATAGCTTGAGAAGTGACTTCAAAATATTCAAAACTCATGTAGGAGTACAATGGGAGTGTATAACTCACTACCCTGAGGTCTTCGACACTCCGTCGGGAAAATACATGAGGATCTCGATGATCAGGCAAAGAACTTCGTTGATTTTGAATATGGACTTGACTGGACTCTCAAGATGGCTGACTCATGAAATTCAAGAGACAAACTGTAGAAACATCAACTCAGGTTGGGTAAAAATTCCCTTGGACAAAAGAATGAAAGATGATTAGACTCAGGAAGAATGACATTGACATAAGTTGGTGAAGCATGAGACAACACAAACTCTCCATGTGTTTGGAAGAGTAACCAAACAAAGGAGGACAGAGTTCTATGTAACGAGAACAACTTCCTAAGGTCATACTAGATCCCAATGCTTGATGAACAAACGAAAGAATGTGATTTTTCCAAGGGTGACTCTCTTTGCTGCCGAAAAAATAATGAATATTTCTCGTCCCCTCTTTTTGGAATATTTGATTTTTTTGTCTTTTTAAATTTTTTAGAGAGCTTGAAAAAGAATAAAAGAATTCTACGTTATAAAGGAGGAACAAGTGTCACAAGAAAGCATACTAGTTCCAAGCACATGGAACATACTAATGCTCAAAGTAAGGAGACACGTGCAAGAAAAAGGACACTCGGGGAAAATTCCTACATGGATCTACACGGAGCCGGCATTAGGCCAAAGATGAAAATATGAGACCCGCAAATGTTATTAAGCAAGACACAATGAGACCCCTTCTATGTAATTTTTACGAGCCCAGAGAAGGTAAGCTCGGTAATTTTTTCATGTTTAGAGAGTCTGAAAAAACGTAAAAGAAGACTCCAAGGAGTACCTTTTTCGGAGATAGTCTAGTCAGTTCGAAAAATGGTTAAACTTGCACCGAAAATACATCTATTCAAAACCATTTTAACGAGTGTGATAAAGACAAGATTGCTCAGCAATCTTTTCAATTTTAAGGAGTCTAAAAAGAGATTAACTATGGACTCACAACCTTTTTCTGAGTTTAGTCTCCTTATCCCAAAAAAATATAAAAGTAACTAAGGAGAACTCTCCCGGCGAGATGAATCTCTCGAGGCGTACCTTTTTCTGCTATAATCTATGGGCTAGAAAAAGGGTTAAACTCATGCCAGTAGATGTTCTTCTGGACCAACTTAATGAGTGTGAAGGAAAAAGGTCACCTGGTGATCTTTTCAATTTTAGGGAGTCTGAAAAGAGCTTAACTATGGACTCTGAGGGGGTTCCTTTTTCATAAATAATCTCCAAGGCCCAAAAACAATGATAAACCAAAACCAAGGAGAATGTTCCTTTTTCGAAGATTTAGTCCCTTAGGCCCGAAAAAGGGTTAAACTTATGCCTGAGAATACTCTTCTAGTGAACCAAAGTTCCTGGAGCATACCTTTATTCGTAAAATTAGCCATTCGAATCGAAAAAGGGGTAAACTACCACCGGACAGATGTGCCTTCAAATTTGATTTTGGTGAACGTGAAGGACAACAAGAACGCTCGGCAATATTTTCATTTTTAGAGAGTCTGAAAAGGGCTTAAAGAAGACTCCATGGGGATACTTTTCTCAGTTAATCCAGACCATATCAAAAAGAATAAATATAGTCTCATTGGATGTTGCTTTCAAATTTCAAAGTGAGGTTGAAAGACAACAAAGCATTCTCATTTGGGAGTCTTGAGGGTAAGGCCTAGAATGATGGTGCATCAAAAGAATGAGGATTTATCTTGTAATCAATACAGTAATAACAAGGACTCCCAAGCCTATAGTCATTACTGACAGCATGGATGCCAACGTTTCAAGGATCTACCTAGGGAATCCATGTAAAGGTAGGCTCTACCACCTAATTACGACACTTCTAGAGAAGCAATGAAGGTTTTGTGTCACACTTTGGTGGGGTTGATCCTATGGAAAAGAGAAAAAGACAAAAAGATGCATAAAGTGGAAATGAAATCCTAACTTATATGAAAAAACTTGGAAAAAATGACTTTAACCAAAGGATACCCAGAAAGTGACCCATCCCAAAAATTACCAAACCAAAGGAAAAAGAGTATCGAAACGACCAATAAGAAACTCGGAAGTGGAGTAGAGTGATCACCAAACCAGGAAAATGAAAAAGGGGAACAAAAGGGGGCAAAAAAGGCCAAAATTTTCTATAAATAGAAGTTGATAGATCATTTTTACCATTTCAATTTGAAAATCAACCAAAAGGTGAAAAGACCCCTTTGTTGAAAGAGTAGATTCTAGGAGCTTTAGTGGACAAAACGACCTTCTGCTTGGACCAAGTAAGTACAAATCACTCATACTTGCAATTTAATTCATTTTTTATGCTTTAATTTTATGTTTTGAAGAAGGGCGCTCTTGTAAAAAGAGTGACCTTGCGTGTACACGAGTTGTCCAAGGCCAGCTCGCGTATGTACTCGAGCAGGAAACCACTAGCCCTAGTACATACGTAATTGTGTACAAAACAGCCTGTGTACAACTTTGTAGACCTTGAAAAAATAAAAATGCAAGTACTAACTCTCCTCCATTTTTCCATGAAATAGGATGTATGTTCACTAGAGGGAGAGAGAGAATGAGGATATTGATGTTTTGGTCGAAGAGGACCCTATAGCCATTGTCGCACTGAAATAGTGTGGGTTGTGGAAGTTCTTCCAGTGTTCGTTCATGAGAGCACAACCTAGGTTGCTCAATGATCTTGTGGAGTATTGGCATATTGATGCAGAGGCCTTTATGTTAGAGGGTCAATCACTGACCCAACCACAGAGGATATATATGTCTTAACTATCCTCTCGAGAAGAGGGGAACCAGTTAACTTGAGGACATTTCCTCCTAGGCCTTTCAACATCAAGGATTACATTCGGATGTACTATGAGGTCGACACTAAGAAGGTAGGTTATCAGGTTCCAATCCACAAGATCACCAGCCTTTCTCTACGTGTGATCTTAATTTTGATTGGGTGGATTATTGGATCTGCATCCCTTCACCAAGCCTCCCGAGCACATATGCATTGTGCCATTCAGTCTTTGGAACAACCATATTTGACTGGAGTACGACCATGCTGGTATGCATGAAGAGATAGTTGACAGAGTGTCGGTGACGTACTAACAAGAACTTCGGGTTCGGAACCATTTTTTTCTCCTTATTCATTGAGAGGGTGCCCAGTCTCAGTCCCAGAGAGATGATACATGGGCATGTAGCCTCCTTCCCAGCAATGAGCAGGTGGGCAACATTGTTTCCTAGATAGGGTGGAGGGAGGACCATAGAGACCTTTGATGATAAATTTTTTGAGTGGTGGGCACACCAGATCCCGGTGATTGAGGATTACCCATATGCAGGGATCAACTTCAACAGAGACCCAGACATGCTTGTACCTCCCACCGATGTGTGAGGCAAGATAGGTAACATACTTTTTAAAGTTTATTTAGTTTTTTAATTTTTGTATATACCATTTTTATGCATGTATAGAGTACTAACTTTTGTATATGTTATGTACAGATGTGGGGCATGTGCGACCAGTGGACTTCGCTAGGACTCGGCAATGTCCTTGACCTGAGGCAAGACCATCAGCTGCAAGGGGACCCCCAGCCGGAGAGGATGATAGAGTTCTGTGATGAGTGGAGTGCAACCTCACTGCGCTCACTCATGTTGTACCTATGGTTAAGATTGAGGATCTCCCCCTTATTATGCATCCTCATGTGGTAGGGGTGCCTCGGACTTGGGTCCAATTATTCTAGTGTTATGTCAACGTCATCGTACACTATATCAGGGCCAATAGGCCCTGTCTTTAGATAGCATAATATTGTTGATGTGCAGAGGGAACTTTTTGCACTACATGTATTTTTTGAGGGCATAATCCCAACGATGTATATTTAACACTTTTGAGGCTTTCATGCCCACCTATGTACTCATGACATTGTTTTTTAACATTATATATATTTTTTCTTATGGATGAAATTTTTACAAATGTATTTACATGTGTATGTGTGTGCAACATGCCAATCTAAAATTTGATTAGCTAGCACATTTGTTAGATGATTAAATCTCCTAGGAACATGGATATACGTAATGTAATCAAAAGATCATTCTAAGAGACATACCCTAAGGAATCGTCGATGCAAAGTGGTATCATAAACGTGGTAAACCCCATTTAATTGGGACACAACTAGTTGAGCATCTAGGTAGACCCAGAGGTGAGAAATGTCATGTGACAAAGCATCACGAACAAATTCTATCACTGCACTGTAATCGACAACATTGTTTGTAGCGTCACCTAGACAATACCTCCAGAAGATAGAAATTGGCCTCTAGGTGTGAAAATCACCCAAGCTATGGAAGCAAGCCTCTGAGTGTGTCGGCTAGCACTATCCACGAGCCCAAAATAAACCTCCGATTCACTTGACATCTTCCACAATGAAAAAGAAGACATAAATAACTACACGTCCACAAACACGTCCACAAAACAAAAAAGACAAAAATGTATAAGAAGTTATACATATATATACAAGAAGTCACCCAGGTGACCAACCTAAGAGTATTACTTCTTAAGGTATATCCCATTTCTAGGCTCTGCCAAGTCATTTCCCTCAAAATTAACCAGACGGTAAGTGCCCTTCTCCAAGACCGCTTTCACAATGAACGGTTTGAACCACATGGGTTTGAACTTTTCTGCCCCCAGGGGAACCTTGTCTTGATCATAGACCAAGAAAAGATTGCCTTCGGATAAAATACGAGGATGAACAGACCGATCGTACTAACACTTGACTCGTTGCTTATGATCCTCATTGGCTAAGGCTGCATCACAACACTACTCATCAAGTTGCTCGAGATATAGTAGGTGTTCCTCAAGCAATGAAGTGTCCGACAGTAATTCCATTGCCAATTTTAAAAAAGAAATCTGACACTCAATAGGTAAGACTACTTCCAGCCCATATATGAGTTGAAAAGGTGAAAAAACAGTGGCAGCCTTCATAGACGTTCGGTAGGCCCACAATGCTAAATATAACATCAAATGCCAATTCGACTTGGCAAAATTGATCGTCCTCTGAAGAATAGTCTTGAGAGACTTATTCATAGCTTCAACCTAACCATTCGTGTGTGGGTAATAAGGTGATGAATGTTCCTGCTTGAACCCAATATTTGACATTAATTCAGACATCATTTATTTTTGGAAGTGACTGCCATGGTCAGTGAAAATCTTCTTCGGGATATCGAACCTTTCTACTATCTGATTAAAGATGAAAAGAGCTACAATTTTGTCATCAATACTAAACATTGGCATAGCTTCAACCCACTTTGTGAAGTAGTCTACTGCTACAATTATATAATGATGCATGCGTGTTCAGGCTGGGTGACATGTAGTAAAATCAATCCCCCACTTGGTGAAAGGACCAACAGCAATGACAGGAAACATAGGCGCAATATGTGCCCGCATCTTCTGACAGAAGATCTGGCACGAGTGGCACTTCTTGACTGCCTCAACAAAATATTTGATTAACGAGGGCCAGAAGTAACCTGCACATAGAATATTTTGGGTTGTTTCCAACCTAGACAAATGACCTCCACATGCTCCAGTGTGGAAGTCATTCAAAATGATCTTTGCTTCTTTGTGGATAAGACATCACTGAAGAATGCAATCTATGCCTTGATGATACAAAGTGTCATCGAGTATAAGATAGTTTCGAGCCTGATGTCAAATTCGTCGATGTTCATCGCAAGAAGTAGAAGCAGGGCACTTCAAAGTCTGGAGATACACAAGTATATCTCCATACCAGGGGTTCGAGCATGATATCACTAGACTAGACCAGAAGTTTTGAAATGAGTTCAGCAAAGACCAATGACTTTTTGGATTTCATAGAAACAAAATCCAAGTAAAATTATTATAAGATGACTATCCATCTACCGATATTTCTACCAATGACCCATCATGTTAACACATATTGAAAATGGTTGAAGATGGCATTGACGGTGGTCTTGCGAAGAAAAATGTAGTGATGGAACCGTTGGACAGCATGAATAGTTGCCAAAGCAAGTTTCTCAACATGAGAATAGTTGAGTTCTGGTCCAACCAGGCCTTGGCTAAGGTAATATATAACGTTCTCTTCGAGAAAAACATCCTCTTGAACCAAGACCATGCCAATGGTCGACTCCGCAGCAGCCAAATACAACAAGAAATTTTTTTTATAATCAGGAGGTTGGAGCATAGGGGTACATGTTAGGGTACATTTCAACGCTTCACAAGAATGCTAAGCAGCTTCATCCCAATAGAATGGGACCCCTTTTTCAAGAGATGCATAAACCCTTTAGTGATATCGACGTAATTCATGACAAAACACCAAAGAAAATTGACTTTCCCCTGTAAGCTATGAAGCTGGGGTATCGTGCATGGGGGAGGCAATTAAACTATTGCCTCAACCTTGATAGGATCAACCATGATCCTTGTTGTTGATACAATAAAACCTAAAATATGGCTTGACATCACGTAGAAACTGCACTTGTTAGCATTCAAATGAATATGATAATAGTGACATCTCTTAAAGATCAGTCGAAGATGGGCAAGATGATTAGATCTCTTGCGAGAATGGGATGCTAGATCATCAATATATGTCTCGACTATGTGTTTGAGTTCATGAAAATCGAATGACATGGCCTGCTCAAAGGTGGCTCCAGGATTCGTCAGGCCAAAAGGCATCTTACGATACGCGAATGTACCCAAAGGACAAATAAAAGTTGTTTTATGTTGGTCCTCAAGTTTGATTTGAATCTGATCGTATCCTGAGAAACCATCCGTGAATGAAAAGACTTCACAGCCTATGCATTCATCGACAATCTAATCGATAAATGGGGTAGGGAAATTTTCTTTCAGACAGGCCTTATTCAAATCACGGAATTCCATACACACGTGAATCGTGCCCTATTTCTTGTTAACCGGAACCAGGTTTGACACCCATTCTCTTAATTGTACATGGTAGATAAAACCGGCTTTGAGCAGTTTTTCTACTTTTGCCTTAATTGTTGTCATTTTTCAAGGATTTACCGGACGAAACTTCTGTCGAACTGGATTAGCATCAGGATAAGTCGTAATTTCATGCTCAACAATTCGTGGGTCGATGTCTGGCATTTCCTCGTAAGACCGGGCAAAAAATTCACAGAACTCTTTGAATAAATTGGTGTAAGTTTGAATCTCTTCAGGGGAGAAATCCACTCTGATGAAAAAATTCTCCAAAATTCCAAGGGTTTTGGAGATATCGATTGGAATAGTTGTAGAAATACTTGCCATTTTACCCTCGGCATAAACTCTATGCATATCCATAGGATTGAAAGGACAAGGATTATCTCCATTCACGGTCAAAACAAATTCTCCCACCTCTATTCTCCTTAACTCGGGAAGGAAGTAAGATCTATGATGTAGATCATCCCAAGGTCTATAGAGACCATTCATTGCCTTGAGAATCACCTCATCGGAGGGAAATACCAAGTCTAAAGGATCTTGAGTGGAAAGAAAATATTGAGCCCAAATAGGCTAGAGAACTGGATCTAACTCCTGTGAGGAATCCGGATAGGGGTTGGTCGAAGTCTGCTGGACAATGTTGTATGCAACCTCAGTCGTGGATAATGGCATGGCCATGCCACAATGCCCTATCCCCTCTATAGAGGTCGATGGGGAAGGTAAATTCCAAATATTTTTAAAGTAGTTCATTTGAAACGACGATAATTGTAAAATTGTAGCCCTCGGCTGGTCGGGAATAGCCAATATAAGCCTTGCATTGCTAGAAGGCAGTGGGTAATCAAAGGTTCCCATAAACAATGGAAACAAACCAGCACCTAAGTTGACAGTGTTAGGCTACGGATTATCAATCATTGGGATCATGGAAGCCCCCGATGAAGGTTCAGGACGAGAGAATGACAATTGGTCGATGGTCACAATCTAGCCCTCGTGTGGATAACACAAGACCCAAAAAACCGTAGCAACCACCACATGCATCACATAATTCCAACTCCTTCCTAACAATAGGTTGTAGTCGAGAGGTGCATCGACCACTTCAACTTCGACACACACAGTTTTACCTCCCAACTGCATGGGGAAGGAAGGATTAATTATGTTTGGTCTAAATGACCGATCGTCAAACGTCGTAAGCAAGGTAGGAAATGGAGACAAATAAGGATGGCCAATGGCCTTCCAACATGCCAATGACATTACGCAAATCGAGGCACCCTCATCAACCATGGTACAGAAAATTTTCTACGTAAAATATTTCATGGTATAATCCACTACTATTTGAAAGGCAACGTGGTGAGGAATACGGGGTTTTAAGTCGGTTGGATCGAAAACAATCACTCCTGGGTTACAATTCTCTGTCGCTCCCAAGGCGGACAACAGAGCTTTTCTCTGCGAGAGGAAACTCTGGAGGACTTCTAGAGCGAACATTGCACAAGGAGTATGTGTGATATCCTCTACAACATAGTAGTTCTAGGCGGCCCTCACATTTGGATTATGAGAATCCTTCTTAAATGCACCTTTAAATATGTGAGTCATCGTTTCTCCCACCGCCTTCTCGATTTGGAGAGGATTCGGTGGGTTAGTGGCTTCCTTGCCCTAATTGAAAGATTCTAGCATTCTATAATATCGGTCCCTAGTCGCTAAATGATCCTCAGCATTTATCATGTAAATATTTGTGGTCAGGTTATTATTGGTAGGTGCGGGAGGTCCCTAACTGCCCCCTACCATGCTTGTGGATGTTGAATCCTGAGCCATGTTTTTCCCTTGTGGAAAATGGTTCATCAACACAGTAGGTTGTTTCTGCACTAATAGATTCTAGGCTTCTCCAAGCCTAGGGCATAGATGGTTCAGATAATCTTCTGTGCAGAGATTACACGGATACTTTGGCTTCTTCTTCTCCATTTTTCGCCCGCCAGCATTATTGGTAGCCTTTTTATCCCTTTTACCCTTTATGTTTCATTTTTTCTTCTTTCCCTCGATCTATTGGTTGGCCTTGGGATTCATCGAATACACACTATGTACATCTGACATCTGGGTAGGGGGAACAAATGAACTCAAAGTCTAGCTGGCCATAGTCTATTGTATCGACAATTGTTGCAACTGATTCGATAACATGTCCATGGAATTAATTTGTGTTGATCCCACTATGTCGTTGGCATGGGGTCCATACTTTTGCTTGGCCTTATCGAGAGTAGACTGTGCTGCATCTAGAAATATATTATAGAGCATGCCAGACTGAGAGTAGATTAGTTCAATTTGTTGGGCTCTCATAATTGCCTCGTCTTAAGAAAACACTCTGGAAGTCGCTACGTCCTTGGATACGCATGGCACCAAAGACTTCAAGAAACACTCAAGCAAGATAGCAGAAGGTGACTTGACCTTAATTAATCTCTTTCTATGCCTCCATTCTCTGATATGATCAGAAATGTGGTCGGCCTTGGTTTGTTCAAAGTTGTCCAGCATCGTATCTCATAGGTAACTAGAAATGGTTCAAGAAGACCATTTCCAAGTCGTTGAAGCAAGAGTACCTCGTGTAATACCCCTAGGTCGAACCCAAACTATAAATGTAAATTCAAATGTACTTAACCTGGTGAGATGTTTGATATCATTTTTGTATGCACCTTCAATGGTATAGTGTGCACATGTACTGCACACTAAAATGATTAAGTGTGCACATTCCAGGATACCATGCGCAACAAACTTAAGTGCGTGCGATTTTGACACCAAATATCCTTTGTGTATATGTTGTGTTTTATAGGTTGGTGAGCCAGTTATTATAAGCTAGGAGGCTTATGAGTTCATTAGGTCGGAGAGCCTAGATGCTAAAGGCTAGTGAGCATATTTTTGCATATTTCTTATCATTAATATAATACATCATTGTGTGTAGACCAACCACGTTAAAAGAGTATGGGGGAGTAAACTCCACTAGTTAGGGAAAGTGGGGGATAAAAGTTAAGGAAAAGGGCTAATCTAGGGATCTTAAGCCAAAAAGGAATATTATATTAATATTCCTTAAAGTATAAAGTATGGATAATTATTTTATCCTAAGTTCTAAGAATGGGGACAAGTGGACCAAAGTAGCTCTCAACATGACAAGTGTCAGTTGGGAACATGCATACATATAGTTGGGACTTAGTTCATTTTTCATTCATTCATTCTATCATGATTCACTCACTCATTGAACTATCCTCTGTACCTTCCTATACATGTATCCATACTTGTACCCGTATCCTTACCCATCATGCATATGTACCTAGTTATCTTGGGAGTTGGACTGAAGAAGCAGGTTGTCAGGCCCGTGGGATATTGAAGAGGTGGGTTGTCAGGCCCGTGAGAAATTTCTCTCTAGGTGAGAGAATTGTTGGGAATTGATTTCTCGAAGGTTCCAAGCTACAGCTACAGGTCTCTGAGACTTATTGTCTAGCATGTTGTTGAATCTTGGAAAGGAAGCAGGGCAACCGAAGGACTGTTGAGAAGAGAAGGGGCACATTTCTTAGGGTGGGACAGGCATGTGGGGAATGAGGGGTTGTAGGTTGTTAGTTTGAGTTGGCACCTGTGATGGAGTCTTTCCTGTTGTCTTAGATACATCAGCCTGGTTAGGAATCCCTTTACCCGGGTGGAGTTTAGTCCTACCTCAGGGGTGACCCACTACTGAGAGTGATGAGCAGTGTGGTCTAAGGTTGGGAGGTTCATGGAATTTCTACATGCAGTTGGTGATATTCTTACTGAGATAAGTGTCAATTGTGTGTTAATTTATATGTTGCATTATTATTTATGTATTTATTTTTATGGGTTTTTCCTGTGTGTGGTTTATACATGTCTTTATATTTATGGGTATTGTCTGTCTATGTTGCATGTATATATTTACTATTATTTACATATGAATCTATGCATTTACATAATGTAAATATCTTTTTTAAGTTTTATATATAAATTTCTACAAGATTTTTTGTGTGTATATGTTTTAATTTGCATACAGTTCAAAACATTCTATGTGGCATAACCCAGTTGGATGCTAGGGATGTTACAGTATGGTATCAAAGATCCAGTTTTCAACACTGAGCCTGGATGGGCCGAGAAGGTTGAAGTGAAGAGAAATTTCATAGAGAATTGATTTTAAAGTGGCCAAATTTCAAGTTACAGAGCGTCCATAGTAAAAATTAGAAGCAATTGTGTGGAATTGGGAAAAAGCCCCAATTTATGTTGTTAAATTCATGGGAAAATTGAGAAATTTGGCCAAGTAGTGAGATATTATTAATTTAGTATCTGTTCTAGTGAATTTAGACCTAGAATTGGTCGAATTTGATGCTAAAGAGAATCCATGATAGATGGAGCGATATTAGTTGATTAAAATTCTTAATTCGTGAATTGAGTTTGGGAAAATTTGTTTCAGGAATGTCAACCAGCAGCATTTTTTTGTTGCAGGGGTTTAATTGGTGTTATCAAGCTGAAATTGAACAAATTTCATAGTTGCAGAATGTCTATGGAGAAAATTGGGAAAACATTGGAAAAATCCCCAATTTATGCCATGAAATTCATGAGGAATTGATGCACATAAAAAGGAATGTGTGCAGGTGTGCGCACTAAAAATGCATGATGCGCAGTGAAAATCTTGGGATGTGTGGAAAATAAGGGTGTTTGTATACGCATGTTAAAAATTTGGTGTTGTGCAGTGCAAAGTGGTAATGCACGGAAAATATTGGCGCACGAGTCTATGCACTTAAATTTGGCGTTGCATGGTACAAAGTGGTAATGCGCGGAAAATAGTGGTGTGCAAGTCTGCACACTTAAATTTTGTGTTGTGTGGTGCAAAGTGGTAATGCGCAGAAAATATTGGCATGCAAGTCTGCGCACTTAAACTTGGCATTGCGCGGTGCAAAGTGGTAATGCATGAAAAATATTGGCGCGTAGGTCTGCGCACTTAAATTTTGCGTTGCGCACTGAAAAGTGGTAATGCACGGAAAATATTAGCGTGTGGGTATGCACACTTAAATTTGGCGTTGTGTGGTGCAAAGTGGTAATACGCGAAAGATAATGATGCACGAATATGCGTACTAAATTTAGCATTGCAGATGGAGGATTGAATGGCGCACGTGGTGTGCCTTGTATTGACAGAATGCAAAGGAATTTTGTTGGTGTGCATGCAATGTGCGTATATTTTGTCGCACAATAGTTTAGTTAATCGGGCTCGTGGAGTACTGGTGCACGGTGGGGCGTACTAAAATTTTTCATGGTGCAGTGTGTAGAGTGAAATGTGCGTGGAATATTAGCGCACGACACAAAAATTGTGCACAATAGGTATTAGTGCATGAACCAAAATTGTGCACGATGGATATTGGCGTGCGATACAAAAGTAGTGCGCACTAGTTATTGGCGCGACAGAGAAGTGTTCCACATTGGTTATAGGTGCGTGGAGTATGCACTACCTTATGGTGTTGCTACGCATGCTAAATATGGGTCTACAGGTTCAAATTTATGCGCATGAAGTCATTTGGATGGTCTACAACAACAGAATACTAGAGAATTTATATGACATTTTATATTGTTTGTAGGTCATCTTTTTGCAGCACGTTTTTGAGTCGCTAAACATGGTTTTTTTGGAGAAGTCTATGGAAATCTATTGAACCATAGAAAGCATTCCTATAGCTGAATTAAATTTTGTGCATGTTAAAAATGTTTAAGATGGAAAACAAGGTACCTGTAGCATTCCAGACCAAAAACACGAATTGGCCTAGAACTTCAGCAAACTATAACTAAAATCCCAAAACCAAGAAAGAGGTGAAACTTGGAAAAATTGTCCAAAATATGTATATGAAGAAACCCAATTGAGATCCTACGAAAAATCCAATGGAGGAGGTGCAAAAATGCATAATTACAGTGTAGAATTGCACCAAGTTGAAGAGTGAACAGAAAAATTAATGGACAATTTTAAAATAACCATAACTTTATGCTCAAGACTCAGAATTGTGCATGGAAGTGGGAATTGGAAAGGTATTGGACAATAGAATATAATTATTCACCCAGAAAATTGATCTGGGCATTCAATTTTCAGGAAATCAGAAGAAATAATTATGATGCAATATTGAACCAGAATGGTTCATATTTTCGTAAAATTGTTGAAACAATTATCCAAGAAGATGATATCAGAGGTATGGATGTCCATATGAGCATTGAAGGAACAAACGCCAATGGATATGGAGAAGGAAGGGATGAAAACATGAATATGGTAGAGACCATTAAAAAATTACAGAAGGATGTCCAAAGCCATAAAGATGATAATTAAAATCTTATGAAATCCAAGGAGAAGCAGGAGGAATTCAACATGAAGTTAATGAATATCATGAACATAATAAAAAATAAATTTGATAAGGAGAGTGGCTCAAGAAAATCAGTAAGTCACAGGTCTCCTGATGAAAAAAGAAGAACACAAAGTGTTAGCAGACATCACCATCACTCCCCGGGGAATTCAAATAAGAGATCACATAGCATCTCAAGTCCATCCCCTGTCGGGAAGCATAAGAGGTCTAGGGTGGATGAGCTACGAGGAGAAATTAAGAAAATCAAACCTCCTACATCTGATGGTGAGCACAATAAGGATGAAGATGCAGAGACATGGATGTTGGGCATGAGAAAGTATTTTCAATTGCATAATTATTCTTCTCATGAAGAAGGAATAATTTCCATCTATAAACTCAAGGGAAAGGAATCCATGTGGTGGGATAAGCTTGTGCAGGTGCAGCACATTAAAGAGAAAAATGTTACTTGGAGGGAATTCAAGAAGTATTTTGAAAAGAAATACTTGACTAAGAGATAATATGAAAAGAAAATGAAAGAGTTCTTTGAACTCAAGCTTGGGAGTATGACCATAGATGAATGTGAAAGAAGTTTTTTAGAACTATTGAAGTATGTTTCTTTCATCAAGGATGAGACAGTTAAGATTCATAGGTATTTAAGTGGATTGTCATCATTCATCGATGAAAAAATACAATATGATGATACCAAAACATTGGAGGAGACCATAAGGAGAGTTAAATGCCTATATGATCAGCAAAAAGCAAGGCCAACTTTCCAAAAATCTTGGGAAGACAAAAATAAATTCAAGATGGATCAGAGGAAGAAGGGAAATAACCCATCATTCTTCAGAAATAATCCTTAGGGACAGCCAACATCTAGAGAACCCAGAACGACTGAGATAGGGGGTCAAAGGCCAAGGAAACCACCTATTCAATGTTGGGGTTGTAAAGGAGATAATATGTTTAGAGATTGTCCTCACAGAGGTGAAAAAGTGAGGACTGTTCACAATGTAAAACAATCTAAAATAGTGGAGGACATGGGTAGAATTGTACCAAGGATCTATGCATCCCTAGACAACAAGAAAGCAGAGTATCAGTCACATATGATTAAGGTCGAAGGTGGAGCAAGAAGGCACTTTCCAAGTACATTTGGTACGCATTATGGACCAGAAAATCAAACATCTATGGAATCAATCCATAGGGCTTGTAAAGGTCCAATGGACCCAGTATGGTCCTGAGGACGCAACTTGGGAACATGAAGATTCTATGCCAGAAGAATACCTGCATATTTTTTAGGATTTTTGAAATTTTGGTTGTATATGTGTAGATAATGCACTGAGGACAGTGCATAAATAAGGGGAGGGGATTATAATACCCCTAGGATGAACCCCAACTATAAATGAAAATGTACTTAATCTGGTGAGTTGTTTGATATCATTTTTGTATGCACCTTCCATGGTATAGTGCGCACATGTACTACACACTAAAATGATGAAGTGTGCACATTCCAGGATACCGCGCACAGCAAACTTAAGTGCGCATGATTTTGAGGCTAGAGAGCCTTTGTGTATATGTTGTGTTTTATAGGCTGGTGAGCCATTTATTATAAGCTAGGAGGCTTATGTGTTGAATTAGGCTAGAGAGCCTAGATGCTAAAGCCCAGTGAGCCTATTTTTGTATATGTCTTATCATTAATATAATACATCGTTGCGTGTAGACCAACCATGATAAAAGAGTATGGGGGACTAAACTCCATTAGTTAGGGAAAGGGGGGGCTAAAATTTAAGGAAAAGGGATAATCTAGGGAGCTTAATCCAAAAAGGAATATTATATTAATATTCTTTAAAGTATAAAGTATGGATAATTATTTTATCCTAAGTTCTAAGGATGGGGACAAGTGGACCAAAGTAGCTCTCAACATGACAAGTGTCAAGTTGGGAACATGCAGACATATAGACTCATAGATGATTTTAGGGGCTAAATTTCGCCAATGGGCTAATTTTCCATGGTTTTTCCCAAAAACAGATTCGCCAATTTCCTTAGAATAAAATTATTTTACCTTAAAAATCGCAAAAAACTTATAGAAACTATATAAAATCCTTATAAATTTGAATATTTTTACAAAATTATCGCCAAACATTTTAAATTTTTCATATTAATGACTAGTAATATTAGCCCATGTTTCTACATTTTACTATAAATTTCCATCCTTAAAATTATCCATGCATATAGTCGGGACTTAGTTCATTTGTCATTCATTCATTCCATCATGATTCACTCACTCATTGAGTTGTCCTCCATACCTTCCTATACTTTTATCCATACATGTACATGTATCCTTACCCATACCTATATTTGTACCTTGTTAGCTTGGGAGTTGGATTGAAGAGGCGAATTGTCAAACCTGTGGGATATTGAAGAGGCAGGTTGTCAGGCCTGTGAGCAATTTCTCTATGGGTGAGAGAATTGTTGGGAATCGATTTTTGGAAGGTGCCAAGTTGTAGCTACAGGGATCTGATACTTCCTATTCAACCTATTGTTGAAGCCCGGAAAGGAAGTGGGGAAGCCGAAGGATTGTTGAGCAAATAAGGGGCACACTTCCTCAGGTGGGACAAGCATGTGGGGAATGAGGGACTGTAGGTTCTTAGTTTGATTTGGCACCTCTGATGGAGCCTTTTCTGTTGTCTTAGATACATCAACCTGGTTAGGAATCCCTTTACTCGGGTGGAGCTTAGTCCCAGCTCGGGGGTGAGCCACTGCTGAGAGTGATGAGAAGTGTGGTCAAAGGATGGGAGGTTCATGGAAGGACTGCATGCAATTGGTGATATTCTTACAAGATAAGTGTCAATTGTGTGTTAATTTATATGTTGCATTATTATTTATTTGTTTATTTTTATGGGTTTTTCCTCTATGTGGTTTATACCTGTCTTTATATTTATGGGTATTTCATGTCTATGTTGCATGTATATGTTTACTTTTATTTTCGTATGAATCTGTGCATTTATAGAATGTATTTTCTTGTTTTAAGTTTTATATATAAAGTTCTGCGAGAGTTTATGTGTGTATATGTTTTAATTTGCATACAGTTCAAAAAAAATTATGTGGCATAACCAAGTTGGATGTTGGGGATGTTACACCTTAAGCGATCGAGCTCAATAGACCACTTCACAGCACCCCCTATAAGAGTGTGTTGAAAAAGGTGCAATTGGATAGAGTCGTCCTTCAGCAATTTTGACGAGCACCACAAATGAAAATTCGTCACATGATCACCTAGATATTCGCCAAGATTGCCCTCAAATTTTGGAATATCTAAAGGAAACTTAGTCGGCATGGGGGGCCAATGCAGATCCTAACAAATCAGGTCATTCAGTAATCTCAACAAGTGTGGAAGATGTAGAGTTGCCAGAAAAGGTAGTTTTTGTTGTGAACTATTTATAGGAAAAGAGGGTCCTGGAGTTTGACTAGCACCGGGTTACTATTGATACTGAGAGGGGGGTGAATCAGTATCAAGTACAATTTAAAACCTTTTTCAATTTATACTTAAACCATTCAATTATATCCAATGAGAAATGAACAATATTATAATTTTTACACCAATACACCATAGTACACCATGCACAATATATGAGAAATAATCAATAGTTATTGTTCAAGGGAAGTAATGACTTCCAAAGATAGCTACAGCTTCCAAATGTAAAGGGAGGGATAAACCTCCAAGAGGAAGATACAATCCTCCAATATCAAGAGAGGGTTTGATTCTCCATCCTTTCCCCTTCCTTCCACCCAACAATATATGAGAGATAATAAAACTTTACATTAAATCATCACCATCAACCAACCATCACATAGAACCTGATTATGCTTCATGAGAATTCTTCAACTTCTGCAATTCTTCAATTCTTGGAATACTTTGATACTGTAGATAATATTACTCATTGTATTTTGTGAAACTTCTTCAAGTTTCACTCATTGAATCCTCCCCAAAAGGAAGTTATAGAAAGAATGGTAGACCTTATTCAATTCTGGTTTATTCAGGGGATCGAACTTGTACAGAATGCCCCGTGCTCAATATTTAACATCAGATTCTAAAATTTGCACACAAGAAATTAAAGTTCATACTCTTTCTAATGAAATTTTTCCCACGTCAATTGGATTCTCTATGAAGAAGTTATTATCGTTTTACCCAGAACACTTGTTTATTGACTAGCTTCAGGACTGGTCAAAAACCCTATCTTCCACAGAGTGTATCTCCATAATTATAGTGAATCAAGAGATGAAAATTTTACCATGGGTACCTTGACATGTCTTCTAAATACCATATCAATTCACCATCTGAATTGTTCTAGAAAAAAATTTATAGCGAAAATGGTAAGATGACTTCAAAATAACATCCTTAGAACACATCACCAAAAGACTTCATCCTCCCCTAAAATCCGGTCTTCTTTACTTATGATTTCCTATGAAATTTGACTTGTATTTCAAATGAATGTATAATGATATTTATTTATACCATTTATGTCACTTCCTTTTAACATTAGGGCCAACCTGACACTTTCTTATTTTGTAATTCTTTTCTTTAATTATTTTCAGGGCCTACATGTACTTCCTTCTTCAATTCACTTTGTCATCTTCAAAAATTCATTTCTCCTCAACCATGAGGATCCACGTGAAATTCCACATACCACTGGAAACAACATGATGTATACTATTCATCCATGGGTTTTGTATATTCATGTGATTTTTCCTTCATGTTCAAATACCTTCATCAATCTTGTGGTCCAAAACCAATGCCTAGGGTTGACATCAATGACAACAACCAATATTCCAACAATCTCCCCCTTTGTCATTGATGGCGACACTCATGCTCCCCCTATAATCATGATCCAAATTTATCTCCCCCTTTGACATAAATGGCAAAGGGTGGGGTTTCTCCCCCTAAGTTTAATGGAAAAAAGTAACTCTCTTCTTTGGGGATGCTCCCCCTGAACATGTGGCACTCAATAATACTTCATCCTTATTTTTGGTCTTTGGGACTTTTTCTTCCTTAGAATCCTTTTGTGTGGCTTATGTCTTCTCTCTCTTCTTCATGTCTAGGATGTATATGTTGTTCGGTCTTCTTGTTGCAGTTGCAACCAATCTTCCTGAGTTATTTTCTTTGATTTTACATTTTCGGGAGTCAAACCTAAGAGTGTATCTTTGATCACACATTTTACTAACACTGAGTAGATTATGATTCAAATCCTCAACCAATAGAAAATTATTTTCTTTTACATTTTTTCTTCTAAGATCTACTACACCTTCTCCAAGTATTTTGGCAGATGAGTCATCTCCAAATGCAACATTGCCACCCTTTCTCTTGCAGCTGATTATTTCCAAATCATCTCCAAATGCAACATTGCCACCCTTTCTCTTGCAGCTGATTATTTCCAAATCATCTCCAAATGCAACAAATCCACAATTATTTCCATATATTTTGTTTACACCATTCATGTTTCTTGTGTATTTGTTCCTTTCATTGATTCTGCAATTAATTGCCTTATGTCCAAAATTTTTGCAAGTATAACAATGACCAAGAAAGAAATTTTGGTACCTGGGAGTAAGTGACCTTTGTGATGTAGTCCATCTGGGTTCATGATCTATTCTTTTGTAGTTTCTTTCATACTGATTGAAGCTTCTTTGATTCCTGAAGGTAGGAGGTCTTCTTGGATATTCATCTCTTTTGTAATCATTCCTTCTTTCTCGTATCTCGATCCACTTCTCATCAACTGTCTGTGTAGATTTTTCTTCAACCTTCTTGTTGGTATTTGCATATTCTTTGTATGAAGTTTCACCCATGCATCCAAGATGTGTTGATTCTTTTGGCACTTGAGAGTTTCTTAAGCTCTTCCTCAATGAGACAACTTCTTGTTCAAGTTTCTCACAATCTTCTTCCTTCTTCATCATTTGTACCTTATTTACTTCTACTATTCTTCTTGCTTCTTCGAGTAGAGTTTTCAAGGAAACGGTTTTGCCTCTTAGTTTATGAAAGTCTTCTAATTGTTTCTTTAAGCTTACAACTGTCTTTTCATAACTACCCAATTCACTTCTTAGTTTTCTACATGTGTCTTTGAGCTTGCTATTTTCAATCTCAACATGCTTCAATTTTTTAAGATCCTCATCTTCTTGTTGAATAATTTCTACTTCATGATTTTATTCTTCTTCATTTTCATCTCTTTCAATCCTTGGATGAGGACATTCAAATTCAACATGTCCTACTCCTTCACAATTAAAGAAAAAGAGCTGACCTCTATTTGCTTCATTGAAATTTGAGATGTTAAAATTTTCTTCAACTTCTTTTTCTTCTTCTGCTTCTTCCTTTGCATAAAGGTCTTGTAGCTTGTCCCAAATATCTTTTGTTGATGCACATGATCCCACCTTGGATTTCACTGAATCTGTCAATCCATCCAGGATGATATCTATTGCCAATTTGTTATTCCTTTTTGCTTCCTTATGAGCTGCAGTCTTTGGTTTCTTTAAAGGATTGTATCTTGAAGCAACTAAGAACCAAACATCTTCCCCAAGATATTTCAAGTAAGTTTCCATCCTATTACTCCAGTATTCAAAATTTCTTCCATCAAATGGTGGAATCCCATTTGGAATGTTGTCTTCCATTTCTACTTAGGATCTTCCTTCCAATGGTTAAACTATACTGAAGGTAACCTACTCTAATACCAATTGTTGATATTAAGAGAGGGGTGAATCAATATCAAGTACAATTTAAAACCTTTTTCAACCTATACTTAAACCATTCAATTATATCCAATGAGCAATGAACAATAGTATAAGAGTTACACTAATACACCACAGTACACCATGCACAATATATGAGAAATAATCAATAGTTATTGTTCAAGGGAAGTAATGACTTCCAAAAGTAGCTATAGCTTCCAAATGTAAAGGGAGGGATAAACCTCCAAGAGGAAGATACAATCCTCCAATATCAAGAGAGTGTTTGGCTCTCCATCCTTGCCCCTCCCTTCCACCCAACAATATATGAGAGATAATAAAACTTTACATTAAATCGTCACCATCAACCAACCATCACATAGAACCTGATAATGCTTCATGAGAATTCTTCAACTTCTACAATTCTTCAATTCTTAGAATAATCTGATCCTATAGATAATATTAATCAATGTATTTTCTGAAACTTCTCCAAGTTTCACTCCTTGAATCCTCCCCAAAAGGAAGTTATAGAAAGAATGGTAGACCTTATTCAATTTTGGTTTATTCAGGAGACCAAACTTGTACAGAATTCCCCACACTCAATAGTTAACATCAGATTATGAAACTAGCACACAAGAAACTAAATTCTATACTCTTTCCAATGAAATTTGTCCCATGTCAATTGGATTCTCTATGAATAAGTTATGATTGCTTTACCCGGAACACCTGTTTATTGACTAGCTTTAGGACTACTCAAAAACCCTATCTTCCACGGAGTGTATCTCCATAATTATAGGGAATAAAGAGATGAAACTTTTACCACAGGTACCTTGACATTTCTTCTCAATAACATAGAAATTTCACCATCTGAATCATTCTAAAAAAAAAGTTATAGTGAAAATGGTAAGATGACTTGAAAATAACATACCTTAGAACACATCACCAAAAGACTTCATCCTCCCTTGAAATCTGGCCTTCTTTACTTCTGATTTCCTTTGAAAATCGACTTGTATTTCAAATGAATGTATAATGATATTTATTTATACCATTTATGTCACTTCCTTTTAACATTAGGGTTGACCTGACACTTTCTTATTTTGTAATTCTTTTCTTTAATTATCTTCAGGGCCTACATGTACTTCCTTCTTCAATTCACTTTGTCATCTTCAAAAATTCATTTCTCCTCAACCATGAGGATCCACATACCACCAGAAACAGCATGATGTATACTATCCATCCATGGGTTTTGTATCTTCATGTGCATTGTCCTTCATGTCCAAATAACTTCATCAATCTTGCAGTCCAAAACCAATGACTAGGGTTGACATCAGTGACAACAACCAATCTTCCAACAGTTACTAGGAAAATTTGGACTGTTGGTCAGGGTTTTGGTAAAAATCATGGCCTTGACCAGCATAGGAAAACTATGTCTATTGGGGTATCATCGATTGACTCCCGAAATTAGACGACATAGCTTGTGCAAGGATTTCTCCTTGCATTGTGTTTCAAGGACCTTGGAAGAGGATGCCCCTAGTCGGTCTGATGAGCATGGGTATTGAGCCTTTCCTGGGGTTCCATTGAGTATGGAAGGGGTTTCCCCCGACCGACATCCCCTGCAAGGGAAATGATCCCAACCAAGGATTCCAAAGACCTTGTGTGGTGAAAACTCTAGTCGTCGCTCCCTGTGAAGGAATAGTACCTTGCACTAGGTTCTATTGACCAAAGTTGGGGTTTCCCCTAGTCAAGATGGCAGCAGAAGAAAAATTATTATTCCAAAACACATCAAACAAAGAGAACGGCATAGATCCCATCAGTTTTGTATAAGACGAAGGTCCTAAACTGCCTCCACCAAACAAGATATAACCAGCATTTGGCTCGATTGGCTACTGAAAAGCACCACCAATCGAAGGGGATGGAGAAGGTATATGACCCCCACCGTAAGGGATATCATTAAAAGGGACAGAAGCTCCTTTGGTTGACCCTTGCATGAGAGCGTTCGAGCTCCCTTCCCCCAAACCCATGGTCTGTAAGGTAGACTAAGTAAGAATCGAGTTTGTATCAAACTTGAGCATCTTGTATGAGAAGGGAGGGCCCATTGCACTCTAAGTAAATGGAACAGTGGTCGAAGTTGATAATGGTATCGGACTGTTGCTTGAAGTTGAGGGAGTCGAGACCACTGTGGTCCTGACTGGAAAAGGTGGGAGAGGAGGTAGGAAACCCCATGAACTAGTTGTTTTAATGGGAGTATGTGGACTCTTGGATGAAGTAGCAGCATTCGCTTCCATTTCCGCTCATAGGAATAGCTTGTGCTTAGAATATGTCACCTTAGGAGGGACAATTTGAATCAAGATCGGCGTCGACAAGTTGGTAATCGAAGGGTTGGTTGGCCCAATACCTTCAGTTTCAAGGTCAGAGATGGTGGATTCCAATGGAGTTGGAAATTCTCCTCATCAAGCCAGCTCAGGCATAGATTCCTGCAGCCTGGTCGCTTTGAACGACCCTTCTTTATCAATTCTTTTCCTTAACGGTGGTGGAGGCAGCTCTAAAGTAACCGGTGATAGGCCCTGAAGCCTTCACGACCAACAAAGTTGTTGATATTCCACTTTTTTAAATGATCAAATGACACAGTAAGTCTTGACTAGGATAGAACACAAAGCACACACTAAAATGTTTCCCAAAGATAAATCAAGCAGTTGACTATCTAGTGGGAAGGATGGTTACACCAATCGGCACTAGAGAAACTAACTGGTGTAAGTGAAACTCGAAAATGGAAGAACCCTCTGGTTATACTCTGTGAAGCACGATTCGACATCCGCCCTGGGTACCATGGTATACCCCTGCAGTCACCTGTGTAAGTCCATAAAATAGGACAACTAGGGTGTCAGCTCGTAGTCAGTTACCAGGAAGGTACGGTCGACATTTGGGCAGATCGTAATGAGAAGGATAACAAGTCTGAAGCCCTTCAAGGGTATTGAAATAAAATGGTCTAGAAGACAACTGAGGATCTCTAATGGATTCAAGGTCCACAAAACTCCATAGGAAAATACGATCGGTATTGTTCTCGAGAAAGACCCTCAATATACAATCCCCACTACGTTCGGTCTAGATTTTGAGGGGTTATCTCCTCTTCCTTTTCCTCACACAACCTCATGTTTACCCCCTATTTTAGAGGGGGGTCATAGCTAACTCTTACGACACTCGACTTAAATCACTCCCTAAATCAGACTACAATGTTTGTTTTAAAGTGGCTTGAAGAGTTTCCTCTTCACACCTAATTCAAGACCCTAAAACCCTAAACTAATTTGTGAATCCTACAAACAGAAAAGTCTAATGTATTTTAGATTAGGCATTAATTTTAAGGCTCAATTTACTCCAAAGGTATGGTAGTGAAATTGATGGTGTTTTGAAGAGATGAAAAAGGAATAGAACTTTAAAGCACTTGAAAGAAAAAATTACTTTGAAATTAAAGCAATGCTTGTAAACAACTCTTTGTAAATTCAACTTTTCTAACTGAAATTTCAAGATCTTGTAAATGAATAAATCCTAAAACTTGTTTTTCTTTGACTACAAACTACTTATATTTCAGAAAATTGAATAGAACTTGGAAATAAAGACTCTTTTTCCTTTTCCAAATAATAACATAAACTACTTTACCAAACTAAATGCAAGAAAATAAATTCTTTTTTTTTTATTTTTCGAACTGCTTTAACGAGAAAAAACTGAAGTAAAAAATTTGTTTTGTTTTTACAAAGCAAGAAACAGGGACAAAGAGAAAACTGAAAACAAGACTGATAAAGACCCTAAGCCTACTGTGAATTGCATGGATTCAACCAAGAAACCAAAAGGTGGATCTAAGACTTGACAGCTCACTCTAAACCTTTTAGGGAAAACACAAGAAGACTAAGGAAACAAGTAAACTGGAATATATACCCAAGCTATGGCCACAGACAAAGACTTTAGCCGATTCAAGAAATCCTTGAGAAGTATGAAATTATATTAGGAAAGAGGCAAACTCCCTCTTTATTAAAAATACTTTCATGAAACAGAGATGTGGTTTGTTGCATCAGTATCCTGCGTATGTACGTGGGTCATTTACTGTGCAGAGCGCATATGTGCATGGGCTGACCCAAAACAAGGTGTGTACACCTCTGAGTCTTTTCAAAAATAAAAATACAAGGCGGATTTACAGGGCAGGGAAAGCTAGTATGTATCTTGAAGGTGACCAGAACCCCTTGGAAGACTCAGTAAACTTGACTGAAACTTTAAAGGAAAACTAAAAACCAATAAATCAACCCAAAACCCCTTTAAAAACCCTAGAGAGATACCCAGTATGGTCGCCAATTCTACTAGCAGGAAAATCTCCCCTTTAACTATACCAGGGTTTAAGATATAGACAAAGTGAATGATCATCTAAAAGTAAATCTAGTTTCTACTCTACCCAAAACATACCAAAACAAATGAAAAGAAAGAAATAAGAGAGAAGATTGGTAATTTTACCTTTTATCCCATGTCTAGTGATGATATCCTCAAGCTCTGTAGTTCCAAAGACTGCAAGTATCCTCGCAAGGCTAACGTACATCCAAAAGTAGGAAAAAAGGACTACAAGCATGCTATTTCTATTCATGAGTTAGGGTTAGATATCAAATTCTATGTATAAATCAAAGAAAATACACAAAACATCATCATTTGGGATAGAGAAAAAAGATTCTTTTATTCATAAAACAAAGACTAAAACTTACAATATATGTCGACCATCATTCCGCGAACCTGGTTCGAGATCCTCTTTACAATGCTCCAAGTGCACTTTCAATAGGCCTCTTCTTTCAATCTTTTGATCACCTCAAGGGAAGGGAATGGATTGAATGGAAGAAGAAGGGGCTAAAGAGGGAATGTTGAGGCAGTGTCTCACAAAAGGTAACAAAATCTTGGGCAAGGAAAGGAAGTGAAATTGGGCAGATTTTCATTGTTCTTATGCTTAGATGTGAATGATGCCCCAACACCTCCTTTTATATGAAAAAAGGATGGTTATTCGGTTGGGGGATGGGCTATAGTGGGTGAATTGGTTGGGAAACCTTCAATAGCCCATGAATTCCACCGAATTCCCCACAACTTTTTAATTTTTGCAAATTTTGCAAGCATACGCGAGTTGTTTAGTGTGCAGCAAGCATATGTATGTGGGTTGTCTATCATACAGCAAGTGTATGTATGCGGGTTGTAGTGGTGCAGGGCACGTACATTCTCTAAAAAATGGTTTTTTAAGAAGAGCTCCTCAATAGTGCTTTGGCAAAATATGCAAGTAAGAGGGCCAAGGCCATGTATACATGAATAGAGAATTTTAGGGCTATAACACTACCACCCTAGGTTAATGTCAACTTTGTATACAACACAACTTGAATAAATGTATACACATTTTTTTTGCAAGTAATATATCTCATGGGAAATGCCTAGGAACTTTCCCTCATCCAATGGTATCCAGGGAAACACTAGATTCTTCAGAGCACAAGGTCAGGTAAACAACTCATGAATAGATCATTCATATCTCTTCAAAAATCATCTCGCTAAGAGAACACATGTCAAAAAGTGGGATTTAAACCCAAGTGGGAAGGGTAACAACTTTTCCTCACAACCCCTTGAGCTACACCCAATTGACAATAAATTTCTACACATATAAGGAAATGAAATGAATTTGATGTAATAAGTTTATTGAACAAAATTGTTTGTTATCAATGTCCTCTTCATCTTATGATCCTTTCTCATATTCACTCTATAAAAACATAATAAAAGAACATGATTTCAATAAATTAAAATATGTTAATTGTTAGAGATGTAATAAAAAACATATAGGTTAAAAAAATGTAAATTGTTAAAGATGTAATAAAAAACATATAGGTCAAAAAAATGTTAATTGTTAAAGATGTAATAAAAAACATATAGATTAAAAATTTGGAAATACCTTTTGATTCCCTTGAATCACTCTCGTCATATATGTTCATCATCATTTTATGGAATGTGCTCAATTAACATTAATTTTCATGGAATAGACCAAATAAGTACTATGAAAAATGTAGTATATTGGATTCAATTATACTCTAAATTTCACTGGAAAGTGTAGGATAAATCCTACCATGACTACCATACTTAGATTTTCTTTGTTTAAGAGTTGGTTTTGGATCACTTTCTATTTTTTGACATATTCTCTAGGAATGCTCTAATTTTATTTTTATTACACTTATCTACAACATAAACCAAAATATAACAAGTAACGACTAGAATTATAAATGGAACTCTTCATGAAATAAATACATGTTTATATATATATATATATATATATATATATATATATATATATATATATATATATATATATATATATATATATATATATATATATATATATATATATATATATATACAACTCACTTTGAGATGTTTGTTGTTATTGTCATTGTTTACTATATTTTTCCTTTTCTTCTATGACCTTCTTCATCTCTTTCTTTGTTCCTAGCTTCATCATCTGATAGTCCCTCTCCACTAGAATCCATATGATTTGTAAATTTATTACAACAAAGGCTAATTATGCAAGTACATAAAATCCATGGAATAAAATATATGTATAATTTGGCATGAATATCAAAAATACAAATGCATAACATCAATAGATGCAGAGATGCTTTATTTAATGAAAGGTGAAAAGAGCACCAAATTCAACAAAACTCCACCAAAGCTGACCAAAATTTGGCGTAAATATTTGAGTTGATGTGATCGCATCCTCCTTCAATATGAAAGTAACATTGTTTGTGGTTCGAGTATCATGTCATGTATTCCCACTCCTACTGATGGTTTATACCCATGTGAGTTACTACACACTTATTATAGTGGCATATTGCTATGTGGGAATTCATATCACATTAATAAATATTACATAGAATATAATAAGCCAACTGAGATATTATTGGATTAATGGTCATGATTATCCAAGATAACTATCGTTAGATTATTGTGCCTATGACGGAATTCAATAAAATGCCTATAATGGATTCATATTTGACCACTAATCTATGAGATATTTTTGTAAATGTGTTGAACCTGCACATAATAGATCTAGCTAAACAATAATACACACATTTGTAGAGAGAATTAGAGAAAGAAAAAGAAGGAGAGAAAGAATGGAAGAATTCTCATTAATTGTTGTGAATAATGAATAATTTACACATGATATATTATGTATAACTCAGTGAGTTCTAATTTAGGTGAACCAATGCACCATAGTGGTGGTCTAGAGTGATATGGACACACACCAGCAGTTATGGGAGTGAACTGCCACCTATTCTAGTCTCTCAGGCAGTTACGGGAGTGAACTGCCACCTAGTTGAGTTAACTAGTCAACTAGTCTTCAATTAACTGACCGAACAAAGAGTAGTGAGGAGTTATTCAGGGAATCAAGGCTAATGTGCCAATATGGTGATGATACAAAGGCAAGGTCGAATTAGCATGGTTATGATCCCAATTTTGCATGGTGATGATCCCGATGCAACATCTAAACTCAACTCAACTAGTTAAACTGAAGTGTCAACTAAAAGAGAATATTCTCCAGGTGGAATATTCTCCCCTAAAATATAGGAGACTGGATAATGACTGATTATGAATAATAAAAAAGGAATAACCTTAGGAAAAACAAATCCTAGGTGTGTGTGAAGTAACTCCAACACCCCCCTGAACATCACTATGGTGAAAATAAAGATTGGGTCCCGGCAACAAGGCCATGTTAGGTACCCAAGTACAAAAGATACACTGAAAATAAAGTGAAGAAAGAGGGAAAACCTCATGGGAAAAAACCCCCCTCAAGGTACAATGTATGTAAAAATAGGAACTCATTTGCTAGGCAACTGTGTCCTTCACTCCAAGATGACCTTGCAGAGAATGGGATTTCTACTCAGTGAAGGTATTGGTGAAAATGTTTGTCATCTGTTCTGATGAAGGATGGAACTGTAAGTCGATGATCCCATTGTGTACTAAGTCTCAGATGTAGTGCATGTGGATCTCGATGTGCTTCGTCTGCTACCTCTGAACTGGATCTCTACAGAACTTCAGAGTGCTCTGGTTGTCACACTAGATGACGATTGGTCGATGAAACTAAATGCCCAACTCAGTAAGAAAATGTTGTAGCCACATAGCCTGAATGGTTATGTTAACTACCCCTCTGTACTTTGCCTCGACTGAAGATAGATCAATGGCATCTTGCTTCTTTCTCAACCAACAGATAGGCTTGAAACTAAGACTGAGTGAGTAACCAAATGTGGAATTGCAATCAATGTTATCATCGGCCCAGTCAAAATCAGTAAAACCAATGATATCTAATGTAGATTCTGATACATAATGAATCCCAAAGGTGATGGTGCCCTGTACGTATCGAAGGATACACTTCGCAACTTTCCAATGTAGCTCATGCAGCTCCTGCATGAACCTGGAAACTACGCCAACTGCATATGAGAGGTCTGGTCTGGAGTGTGTGAGATACAACAAGATCCCCACTAGTTGTTTGTACAGTGTGTTTTCAACCAGTGGAGTCTCCCCGCCATCCTCAAGTTTGACTCCAAATAGGAAAGGAGTCAGAGAAGACTTGCAGTATGTCATGTAAAATCTCTCAAGGAGATCTCGTGCATACTTGTCTTGAGACAGTTTGATGCATGATGCATCCTGACTGATATCGAGTCTAAGGAAGAAGTGTAGTGGACCCATGTCCATCATCAAAAATATGTCATGAATAATCCTTTTGACTGCAGCAATCGTTGAAGTTAAGCAACTAGTGATCAGCAAATCATCAACATACATAACTAAAAGTAGAAGTGAATTAGTTGTCCTAAGCATGTATACATTCAAGTCTGATTTACAACGTACAAAGTTCTATGACAACAGGTAGGAGTCCATCTTGACATACCATGCCCTTGAAGCCTATTTGAGGCCATAAAGTGACTTCTTTAGTCGACAGACCAAAGATGAGTCCTGCATAAATCCTTGGGGCTGCTCCATGTAGATCTCCTCAGAGAGATCACCGTGAAGAAATGCATTCTTCATGTCCATCTGATGGACTTCCCATTCCTTGGATTCTGCAATGGCAAGTGCCAATCCTATGGAATCCATCTTCACTACTGGAGTGAAGGTCTCATCATAGTTAATACCATGAACCTGTTGAAAGCCTTTGGCGACAAGCCTGGCTTTATATCTGTTGATCTATCCATCCGCTACACTCTTGGTCCTGTAGACCCTTCTTCATATGACAATTTTCCTCCCAGAAGGAAGGGGAACCAGATCCCAAGTCTAATTCTCGAGGAGGGAGTTGTACTCCTCCTGCATGGCAGATTCCCAAAAGGGATTTCCAGCAGCCTCACCATAAGACTATGGATCTAAAGACTGAACCAAGAAAATATGCCTAGAAGGCAATAGTTCAATGGTATTCAGTGCAACAGGAGGTTCCTCAAAATCAAATCGAGACCTCCTAGTATCGGTTGGATCACCTACGATATCCCCTGCATCTTGAAGAGTAGTTTGTGCCCACTTGGGCCTCTTCTCTGGCTCTGCAACTGCATCTAGATTCTATGAATATGCATCTGACTATACTGACTCTGAATATGAATCTGAATCATCTAATTCCTCTGAATCAGAACTCTCATTTGAATAAGAGTCAGAATGTGCATGCTCATCATCTCGAACAGGTGGAAAAGTGAAGGTGTCTACATGCAGCTGCTGAGGTACATGTGAGACACTTTCCTCAAATTGGACACTATGTTCAATGATGAGCCGGTCCGAGGAAAGATCAATAAGTCAATATCCCTTCACACCATCAGGGTATCCAACAAAAATGCACTCAGTGCTCTGTGGATCAAGTGCCTTCCTCTTTTCAGAGGGAATCTGGGCCCATGCACGAGAACCAAAAATGAAAAAGTGGGTCACTTCCGGTTTGAGTCCGCTCCAAGCCTCGTAGGGGGTCTTATCCTTGACATATCTATGGGGAGATCTATTTTGGATGTATGTTTCACAGCTAAGTGCTTCGGCCCATATTCTTTGTGGTAGTGACTTTGCATGCAACATGCAAGATGCCATCTCCTTTAGAGATCTATTTTTCAGCTCAGCAACTCTATTTTGTTGCGGAGTATAGGGAACTGTGTGTTGCAACTAGATCCCTGCCTCATGGAAAAGATTATGGATCTCATGATTTACATACTCTCCCCCATTATCATTTCAGAGAAATTTGATCTTCTTTCCAGACTGTGTCTCAACCAAAGCTTTGAAATCTTTGAGGTGTTGACAGACCTCGAATTTTGGCCTGAGAAAGTAGATCCATGTAAAACGTGAGAAATCGTCAACAAAAATGAGAAAAAAACTTGATTTGCTGATAGATGGATGCGGAAAAGGACCCATGAGGTCACTATGGATCAGATATAAAGGTGCAGAGGCTCTCTGAGACTTCCCCTTGTCAAATTTCTCTTGAAGGTGTTTCCCGAGAACACATCCTTCACACACTCCCTTGGAGAAATGGATGTCTGGTAGGCCATCAACCAGTCTATGCTTGTTAAGTTGTTGCATGTATATTAAATTCAAATGTCCAAATCTTTCGTACCATATCCTACTACTTTCATCAGCATGAGTAAGCAGTAAAGTAGAATCAAGTTCAATGAATTCAGAAAATGTATACAATCTAGACTGACGATTTACCTCACCGGTAGCAACCCTGGAGTTGGTTAGCATGTCGTAGATGTCCACAGAATTTGGTGTGAATATGAATTTCATTCCAGTGCCGGAATTTTTCATTTAATACGCGGAGAGAAGGTTGACAGAAATCTTGGGAACATGCAACACATTCTCGAAGCTTCCGTTGGTGAGTTCAATCCTTCTTTTGTCGGTGAATTCGACAGAAGAGTTGTCCCCCATTAGAATGGGAGGACCTTTGCATGCATCCAAAGAAGAATATGTTTCTTTTGAGGAATCCATGTGATGCGATGCTCCTGAATCAACGATCCAAGCATCGGGAGAGGAGTTGATCGCAATCAAGGCATGGCTAGAATTGCCTTTCTTGGAATTCAGATCTTCTGGCTTATTCTTCTTGGCACCCTCAGGGATTTGATCTCCAAGGTTATTTTTTTGAAGTATTTGAGACATCAGATCTATTTACTTTTTCATGCATTTGGATTATGAATGGAATCCTTTGTGATAGTACGTGCATTTCTCTCATTTTCTTCCCTTTTCTCCTTTGGATCCGGAGGCATCAGTGAAGGGTTTTGTGTACCCTTCTTTCTTTGTATGTGCATGAGATTTACACTTATATTTATCTTTATATTTATGATATTTGTAGCTGCCATAATGCATAGTGAGTGCATGCACCCTTGGGCCTTTGATTGTTCCCATGTTGATGAGCTTGGTTTGCTCTTGTGTCAGGGATTTGATAAAGTCCTCAAGAGAAGGCATCTTCTAGGTGGATCCAAAGGTGAATCTGACAGTATGGAATGTGGATATGAATACATATAATTTAAGTCCAAGATTGGAGAGAATGGTGAGAACCATTTGTTTCTCCTCTGCCGATTTATCAACCCCGCAAGCTTTGAGTTGCGACAGTAAATTCTTGAATTTTGTAAAGAAATATTGGATATTGTCGAAGATTTTTGGATCCAATGTGAGCAGCTCCACCTCCAGCATGTGTCCCCTCATCTCATCCTATTTTCCAAATAGCCCTTCCAAGATTTTCCAGGCTTCATTGGGAGTCTTACAGGAAGATATGTGAAAAAGGAGATAAGGAGAAATAAGACTGCAAATTGTTCTGAGTTCCTCATCCATGAGATTTAAGTACTTGGATTTTTCTATGGCTGATGTTGGATCTGTATATGTATTCATGTTTAACCTATACAACCCTTTGGATCGGAGATGTATGGCTATTTTCTCCTTCCATGCAAAATAGTTGTAAGGTGTAAGAATGAATTCTTTTTGGAATTCCATCTTTCCGCTATCTTCAATCTTTTGTACCTGCAAAAATTTTTGGTGTAGCTTTTTCTTAGGAGTTCGTTGGCTCTGATACCATGTAAATGTGTTGAACCTGCACAGAATAKATCTATCTAAAAACTAATACACACATTTGCAGAGAGAATTGGAGAAAGAAGAAGAAGGAGAGAAAGAATGGAAGAATTCTCATTAACCGTTGTGAATAATGAATAATTTACACATGATATACTCTGTATAACTCAATGAGTTCGAATTGAGGTGAACCAATGCACCATAGTGGTGGTATAGAGTGATCTAGACACACACCATTAGTTACGGGAGTGAACTGCCACCTATTCTAATCTCTCAGGTGGTTACGGGAGTGAACAACCACCTAGTTGAGTTAACTAGTCAACTAGTCTTCAGTTAACTAACTGAATAGAGAGTAGTGAGGAGTTAACTAAGGGAATCAAGGCTAATGCGCCACTTTGGTGATGATACCAAGGCAAGGTCGAATTAGCATGGTTATGATCCTAATGTTGCATGGTGATGATCCCAATGAAACATCTAAACTCAACTCAACTAGTCAAACTAAAGTGTCAACTAAAAGAGAATGTTCTCCAGGTGGAATATTCTCCCCTAAAATATAGGATACTGGATAATGACTAATTATGAATAATAAACAAGGAATAACCTTAGGAAAAATAAATCCTAGGTGTGTGTGAAGTAACTCCAACACTTTTTATATCCATTGAGAGTTTCTTATCTCACTAATGATGGAAAATAATGTACACTAAAGAAACAAAAATATAACAACAAAAGACATACATATAATATTATAATATTTAATAGTAAATATTCTAGCAAAATTATCTATGAAGAATAATACAAAGCCACCGCAAAATGCATCTAGAGAGAGGTTAAAAAGGTTGGGAGAACAAGACACATTGAGTCTCTTCAAAAATATTTCACATTACATTATTAGAAATCTCATTGCATCCATTATTTACAAGGAAAAAATTGAATTCACAACATCAATTTATCCTTTGTCGAAGTCTCAAGACCATAGCTCCATGGTGATATTTCAGCCTACAATTTGAGGTTGTGACAAAGGATCAGTTATTATCCTTATTGTTAGAGGAGGTTTGGTCATGTGTTCAACTCCCTACTCTAGTAGGTCTACTACAAGTTGTGAATAGATTATTGTTACAAATCCTGAATAGAGTGATTCAAGGAGGAGAGAGGATGATCAAGATGTATGTCCTTCTATAGGACTACTCAGTTCATTGAAGATAAAGGGACCCAACATGAGGAAATTATTAGCATCTTGGACCAGGTCAACCATAAACTAGAACAACTCAACCATAAGTATGAGAAATTGATAAATGTCATATATGGGTCAACAGCAGGAACCAAGAGCCAAGAGGAACCAAGAAAGACTACTAGAGCAAAGGAAAACATAGCCAAATATTTTTGGGGGGGGAGTCACTCCGCCATTTTATATCAATGTGGATTTTAATTTTGAAGTTGAGGATTAGCATTTGCCACTCTAGGTCTAATAACTCTATTTTGTTTTCTCTTAATATGAAATGAGGGGGGAATATACTCTAAGAAACAATTATGGTCAACTAATTGTACATTTTACTATATATTATTATCACATAGAGTTTATAATATTGCATAGAATCTAATAAGCCAAGTGAGATATTATTGTATTAATGGTCACAATTATCCAAGCTAACTATCGTTATATTATTGTGCCTATGAGGAATTCAATAAGATGCCTATAATGGATTCATATTTAACCACTAATATATGAGATCTTTTTGTATCCATTGAGAGTTTCTTATCTCACCAATGATCAAAAATAATGTACACTAAAAAAACAAAAATATAACATCAAAAGACATACATATAATATTATAATATTTCATTAGTAAATTTTCTAGCAAAATGATCTATGAAGAATAATACAAAGCCACCTCAAAATGCATCTAGAGAGAGGTTAACAAGGTTGGGAGAACAAGCCACATTGAGTATCTTCAAAATAATTTCACATTACATTATTAGAAATATCATTGCATTCATTATTTACAAGGAAAAAATTGAATTCACAACACTGAGTTGTCCTTTGTTGAAGTCTCAAGCCCATAGCTCCATGGTGATATTTCAGCCTACAATTTGAGGTTGTGACAAATGGTCACTTATTATCCTTAGTGTTATGGGAGGTTTGGGCATGTGTTCAAATCCATACTCTAGTAGGTATGCTACAAATTATGGATAGAGTGTTGTTACGAAGTATGAATAGAATGATTCAATGAGGAGAGAGGATTATCAATAAGCATGTCCTTCTATAGGACTAATCAGGTCATTGAAGATAAAGGGACCCAACATGAGGAAATTATTAGCATCTTGGACCAGATCAACCATAAACTAGAACAACTCAACCACAAGTATGAGAAATTGATAAATGCCATATATGGGTCAACGACAAGAACTAAGAACTAAGAGGAACCAAGAAAGACTACTAGATCAAAGGAAAACATAGCCAAATCTTTTTGGAGGGGAGCCACTCCACCATTTTATATCAATGTGGATTTTAATTCTGAAGTTGAGGATTATAATTTTCTACTGTAGGTCTAATAACTCTATTTTGTTTTCTCTTGTTATGAAATTAGGGTGGAATATACTCTAAGAAACAACGATATAGCTGATAGGCCATGTTTTTTTTTTTTTTATGCACTAATATCAACCCCAAGAGTGGGACATACATGTCTTTAAGCAGCTCTAATATCTATTTTTTTATCATTGTGGTCAACTGATTGTAAATTTTATTATATAGTATTAACACATAGAGTTACTCTTACACACACACACATGTGTGTGTGTGGAGAAAGAGAGAGAGAGAGAGAGTTACATTGTCAAATGTTATAAAGTACACACACACGTGTGTGTGTGCGGAGAGAGAGAGAGAGTTGCATTGTCAAATTTTATAAAGTATTAATGTTTTCCTCATAAGGCTTGTAGCATATAATACCTGTATATATATATATATATATATATATATATATATATATATATATATAATATTAACCCCTCACGTCTATGGGTAACTAGAGGATTTTATTTCTTTCTTTCTCCATGATCCACATTACAAACAACAGTTTCGGTGATAACTTTTTGAATTCTTGTTACACACCTAAGTGTCACACTACCAAATGTCACACTAAAGTGTCGTAAGCGTCGTACCACCAAATGTCACACTTAGGTGTCGCAAGTGTCACACTATAAAATGTCACACTTAAGTGTCACATCTCTTACACACATAAGTGTCACACTTTACCAAGTGTTGCAACTTCATCACCATGTGGAAGTGTATGTCATAATCCCTAGACATGTTGAAGAGGAAATCTATCATTTGGAGGTCAAAATAATACCTTTTTCCTTGAGTTTTTGGCCTTTTTTGAACTTCATTGCCCCCCTGTCCATATACAAGGAGGGATAAACCCTGATCAACTCTCCTTGATTAGTTATAGGGGAGCAATTGTCTCACCCTGTGCTTAGTTATGGGTAGGGAAATGAAGTAGTTGCAACCTTCATGCCTTGTTTTGTGAGGTTGTTTATGGGATATTTCAGTTGGTTAAGGGATTGGTTCGAGTTACCCTCTATTCAAGGAAAGGTCAATCTTGTTGGTTCATCCAAATACTCATTTGACCACATCCTCTCCTAAAAATTATACTATGGTTGGTATGACTCAATGTGATGTAGGAGCATCGTAAGCAAGCCAACAAAGAAATCGCAAAGGTGAAGGACAGTTGTAATTGCACCAGTGGATGTTTTGAGAACATTTTGAATTTCAAAAGATAAAGAATTAATGAAATATCTAAAAGAATGTATTTGCATTTAGTTTTTGGATATTGTAAGCAGATCTTGAGCGTTGCTCTCATCTGTCAGATATGGAGGCATTTAATTGTAATGAATGTAAAGTAGATATCTTTTAATTTCAATTTGATAGCTTAGAGTTGTAAGAGGGAAAACTCTAGAAAGCTCCCTCGTAGGTATTGTATGGGGGGAATGATTCTCAATTGTAATCTATAGAGAAAGAGAATAGGAGAGCAGAAGAACAAAGACTGTAGGAATCCTATAAGAAGATAGTTTTTTCTATTGAACCCATGTATAGATGCACTTGGATTAATATAAAGAATCTTTGATCCAATTTCATGGTGTTTTTATGCATTCCGTTTACATCTTTGAATGCTATGTTTACAGTCTGTTTATATTCTTTGTTATGGATGTGTTTCCAATGCTATGTGTGTATATTCTCTTGATTTCATGTTGAATGTATGAAGTCTGTAAGAAGAGAAGTATAAGTTTCAATTGTTTCTCTTCCTGAGAAATCCTACAAGGAGTGCAATGAGAGTCCGCAAGAGTGCATTGATGAAGTTCTGAGTTTTATCTCAAAAAATCTCAAGAGGGATACCGTTGTTCTTATACCAGCAGAAGTGCAGGTGTAGAACAGGAGTCGTGCAAGGTGTGCACAGGCTAGTGAGAGTCTTAACTTTACCAACCAAGGAGGAAGGTTGAAGAACTATTGTTGCAGAGAAGTGCATAGGGTTGGAGGCACTAGATAACCAGAGGTTATTGTGAATGTTGCAAGGAGTGTGCGCAAGAACCCTTTTGATACCTTGAATCCATAACAAAGGTCAAGCTCAGGAATCATAGAGGATTGGGAGAATTCAAAGGAGGAACAAAGTCTGAAACTACTTCGTAGAAGTTAAGTCAGAAGAAAAGGAGGCCAAGGCAATTGGGCAGAAGTCTTTGGGAAGTTCGAATGAATGGTCGAAATTCTCAGAGGGAGAATCACGAAGTTTCGTGGGTCATTGGATCTTGCAGACCAGTAGGGAGATGAAGGTTGAGTGTCTTTCAACACTCGTAATCTCAAGAGGAATAGTGGTTGTTGGATCCAGATCAATGAGGGTCATTGATCGCGTGCTTGAATTCACCATTTCAAAAGTCAGGGCGTGGAGGACATTGTGACTCGAAGTCAAGAGTTGTGAACTCACGATTCGCGGAGTCCCGATAGAATCAGGACCGTCAGATCATGGGAAGCTCAGATTCATTGATCGTGATGAGGAATCATCACGATTTCAGCTATCGGTGAAAGGTGTATTTTCATTACAAATCACTAGTACGGAAAATCCCGAAGTGTCAAAAGATTTGGCCCTAGGTCGTAGTCGAGGGTCACGTCAAGAAATTCAAGGGGGAAAACAAAGGACCCATTATCCTTTTAGGGTTTCAAGGATTGATAAATTCAGGGAGAGTGTGTGGTCACATCAATTGGTCACGTGGATGTGAGTTGGCACTTAGTGTTTGTCCACAAAGGCATAACTCATAAGAAGGACCTGTGGATAGACACTTGTGTGTTAAGGATCCTTGTGGGGAATCAAAGAGTCAATCAAAATCAAAGGGGAGATTAAGAATGATCCTTAGACTGATAGGTCATGCAAAGCCTGTTGAGGTAGGGGTGTTGCATCACGTGGTATTAGAGCCTAGACTAGCATAAATCTTTGTTATTTGTAAGCAATATAGGACAGAGGGCAAGTTGTGATTCGAATTCTGGGAGGAACATATTTGAACAATGCTGCCCAGAAGATGTCAAGATAGACCAATGCTCGATCCAGCTGTGGAAAGGGAAATGAGAGAACTCTGTGCTCGATTATATGCTATGGACACAGCACAAAGACAGACAGTTGATGTTGGAGATGTTAGTGAAGTCAAAAGAAAAAATGAGGCTGGAGCTAGAGAAGAAGTTGTAGACGAAGATGTTTTAGAAGAACGTCTATTCAGAGTTGTTGCAAGAATACGTGCCAGATAAAATATGGATATTCCAATGTATGAAGGTAACTTAGACATTTAGTAGCTACTATATTGGTTTAGATCTCTGGACAAGTACTTCGATTATGAAGATATCGAAGAGGATAAGAAAGTCAAACATGTCATCGCTAGACTTAAAGGGCATGCATCATTGTGGTGGGATGAAATACAGGCTGACAGGCATTGCAAAGGCAAGAAAAGAATCAAAATCTAGGATAGAATGGTTGCAAAGATAAAATCCAATTTTATACCCAGGGAATACCAAATTAATCTGTTTCGAAGAATACAGAATTTGAGACAGAAAGGAATGATAATGAAAGAATACACTGAAGAGTTCTACAGGATAAACATTAGAGTTGGTCATCATGAAAATGATGATGAAAGGGTCACCAGATACATGAATGGTCTAATATATTACATTCAGGACGAGATGAGCATGGTGATGATTAGAAATTTGGAAGATGCTTATCAGATTGCTCTGAAGGCTGAAGAGAAATTGGCCCGAAAACAAGGTCAAAGAGGAAGAGGTAGAATTCAGTGTAGAGGCAAAGCAATTGCCCAAGATAGAGTACAGAAGCCTAAGGAAGAACAAAAGAAACCTCATACTCACCCAGAAAGAGGAGGAAGTTCACAGGGAAGACAATCTGCTGACAGAAATACTTTTTCGCGAGCTAGAGAAAGAGGAAGAGGCAGAGGAGATGAGATAAAGTGGTTTGTCTGTGCAAAGGTCGAACATAAGTCTTATGAATGTCCTGACAGAAAAAGAGATGGAGGAGGCAAAGCTCACATTTCATAAGTGCAAAGGTGAAATGTTGAGGTAGAAGATGTAGAAGGTGGAAGATCCTTAATGATGAGGAAAATTCTCTTAAAGCCAAAGAAAGAGGCAGAGAATCCAGTCCAAAGAAACAATTTGTTTAGAACTTCTTGCAAGACCAAGGATAGGGTATGCAAGGTAATTGTGGACAGTGAAAGAATAGATAATCTAGTCTCCACGGAAATGGTGGAAAAGTTGGAATTGGAAACAGTTGGACATCTGAGCCCATACAAAGTCTCGTGGTTGCAAAAAGGACATCAAGTAACAGTCACTAAACAATGTTTAGTTGAATTTAAGATAGGGGGTTACAGAGATGAAATCTTATGTGATGTTATACCCATGGATGTATGGCATCTTTTGTTGGGTAGACCATGTCCATATGATAGAAATGTTGTTCATGATGGGAGAAATAACATGTATACCTTAGAGAAGAATGGTAGGACGCATATGTTGTTGCCAATTGAAGATAAAAAGGTGAAAGTAGAAACAAGAAATACTATACTTCTCATGAGTGGGAAGGAGATTCTTAATGAATTCAACAAAGAAGAAGACATGCAATTTGTTGTAGTGAGAAAACCCAGAGTCATTTTGACAAGTACTTCGATAGATGATCTACCGGAGGAAATTCAGGAACTACTGGAGGAATTTGTTGATATAGTGGTGGATGATTTTCCTTGTTCATTTCCACCCATCAGGAGTATAAGCCATCACATTGAACTTATACATGGAGCAAGTTTACCAAACAAAGCAGCGTACAAATTGAAGCCATAGGAGAATGAGGAGGTCACGAAGCAAGTCCATAATTCGATGGACAAAGGACTGGTTAGAGAAATATTGAGTCCATGCGTTGTTCCAACAGTGTTAAGTCCAAAAAAGGATGGTGGATGGAGAATGTGTATTGACTCAAGAGCTATAAAAAAAATCATCATCAGGTATAGATTTCCTTTACCAAGGATGGATGACTTGATGGATTGCTTAAGTGGAGCAAAGTTTTTTTCAAAAATTGATTTGAAAAGAAAATATCATCAAATTCGAATGAGAGAAGGTGATGAATGGAAGACATCATTCAAAATGAATGAAAGACTGTATGAATGGCTTGTCATGTCATTTGGTTTGACAAATAATCTGAGTACTTTCATGATATTAATGAACGAAGTATTGAAAGATTTCATTGGTAAGTTTGTGATTGTGTATCTTGATGATATACTAATATTCAGTAAGACTGAGGAAGAACACTTGAGACATTTAACTCTAATAATGAGGAGATTGTAGCAAGAGAAGTTGTTGATAAATTTGAAGAAGTCATCTTTCATGAAGAAAGAAATCATTTATTTGGGGTTTTTGATCTCTCCAAACGAGTTGAAAATGGATCCTGAGAAGGTGAAAGAAATCAAAGATTGGCCATCGCCAAAGAACATCTTTGAAGTCAGAAGCTTCCATGGATTAGTCAGTTTCTACAGGAAGTTCATCAGAAATTTTAGTGGAATTTTTGCACCAATGATGGACACAGTCAAGAAAAGACATAAATATTTTCATTGGATAGAGGAAGTAGAGAGAAGTTTTAAGTTGTTGAAGGAGAAAATAACTAGACAACCAGTTTTGGTTCTGCCAGATTTCAGTAAAACATTCCAAGTCATATGTGACGCAAGTGGATTTGCGATTGGAACAGTCTTGAGTCAAGACAATAGACCGATTGCATACTTCAATGAGAATATGAACAATGCCAAAGTGAAATATTCCACGTATGATAAAGAATTTTATGCAGGCATACAAGCATTAAAGAAATGGAGGCACTACTTGGTTCCAATAGAGTTTGTCTTGTATAGCGATAACCATGATTTACAATTCATAACTCGACAGGAGAAGTTGAACCAAAAACACGTGAAGTGGGTTGAATATATGCAAAACTTTACTTTTGTTATAAAGCACATTTCTGGAACTTCTAACAAGGTTTTTGATGCATTAAGCAGGAAATGTTTGATTCTACAGGAGTTTCGTGTGAATACCTTAGGTTTTGACAGCCTTAAGGATATGTACAGAGATGATCCAGATTTTAAAGACGCCTATGAAGCATGTGAGAATTCAGTTCTCAGATATAGAAGCCAATGGAATGAATATTTGATTCAGAATGGATCGTTATTCAAGGGAAATCAGTTGTGTATTCCGAAGAGTTCCATGAGAGAGAATCTTCTAAAGGAAAAACATAGTGGGGGATTGGCTAGACATTTCAGCCATGAAAAAACATTTGCGCAACTGAACAACTTATAATATTGGCCAGGGATGAGAACAGATGTCAAGAAATTTGTGAACAAATGCAGAATTTTCCAACACATGAAAGGGAAAAGATAGAATACAGGATTGTATCAACCATTGCCAGTACCAGAGAGGTTGTGGGATGCAGTAAGAATGGATTTTGTGTTAGGATTTCCAAGGACACAGAGGGGTTTTGATTCCATATTCGTGGTAGTCGACGGATTCTCTAAAAGGGCACATTTCATTCCATGTAAGAAAACCAATGATGAAACTCACATTGCAAACATGTTTTTCAAGGAAGTTGTTAGACTTCACAGCTTACCCAAGAGTATAGTTTCAGATCGAGATACCAAATTTGTTGTTCATTTCTGGAGGAAAATATGGAAGAAGCTGGGAACATAATTGTATTTTATCTCATCATATCACCCTCAGACAGATGGACAGACCGAGGTAGTGAACCGAAGTCTGGGAGATTTATTGAGGAGTTTAGTAGATGAACATCGCAGTCAGTGGGATCAGATTATGCCACAAGCAGAATTTGTATATAACGATTCACCTAACAGAAGAACAAGATAGAGCCCATTCCAAATGACATATGGAATGTAGCCGAGAGGAGTATCTAAATTGAGGAACTTAGGGCGGATTGAATTCAGGAGTGTTGGAGCAGAGGATTTTGTAGTAGAGATGCAAGAGCTTCATGACAAGGTTAAGGAGCGGTTAAAGAATTCCAACCAGGAATATAAGCACAGAGTAGATTAGCACAGAAGAGAACTTCAGTTTGAAGTAGGAGATTTGGTCTTAGCTCACCTGAGGAAAGAAATATTCCCAAGGGGAACGTATAATAAGTTGAATATGAAGAAGATAGGGCCGTGTAAGATTTTGAGGAAATTTGAGGCCAATGCTTATGAAATAGAATTACCGGATGGGGTAGGAATATCACCCATGTTCAATGTAGCCTATCTATATCCCTACAGACCATATGAAGTGGGAGAAGAGATCCAGAAATAAATTCAATGATTTAAACAACTACCTGTAGCTGAAAAGATGCAGATGGAAAACATAATTGACCAGAGAGTTGGGAAGAAGATCCAAAGAAAAGAATATTTTGAGTATTTGATAAAATGGAAGGGACACCCAATTGAGGATGCCAGTTGGGAAAGTGAAGCAAATATCCAAATACATGGGCAGACAATGCAGGAGCTCATGAACAGGAGTCCATGAATTTTTCATCCAAGGGAGTATGATGCAGGAGAATCGTAAGAGAGCCAACAAAGCAAGTGCAAAGGTGAAGGATAGATGGAATTGCACCAGCGGACGTTTTGATAACATTTTGAATTTCAAAAGATAAAGCATTAATGAAATATCTGAAAGGATGTATTTTCATTTATTTTTTGGAGATTGTAAACAGATCTTGAGCGTTACTCTCATCTGTCAGATATGGAGGCATTTAATTGTAATGAATGTAAATTAGATAGATTTTAATTTCGATTTGATAGCTTAGAGATGTAAGAGGGAAAACTCTAGAAACCTCCCTCGTAGGTATTGTATGGGGGGGATGGTTCTCAATTGTAATTTGTAGAGCAAAAGAATAGGAGAGAAGAAGAGCAGAGACTATAGGAATCCTATAAGCAGATAGTTGTTGCTATTGAACCCATGTACAGATGCACTTGGATTAATATAAAGAAGCTTTGATCCAATTTCGTGGTGTTTTTATGCATTTTGTTTACATCTTTGAATGGTATGTTTACAATCTGTTTATATTCTCTGTTATGCATGTGTTTCCAATGCTATGTGTGTATATGATCTTGATTTCATGTTGAATGTATGAATTCTGTAAGAAGAGAAGTATAAGTTTCAATTATTTCTCTTCCTGAGAAATCCTGCAAGGAGTGTAGTGAGAGTCCAAAAGAGTGCATTGACGAATTTCTGATTTTTATCTCAGAAAAGCTCAGGAGGGATACCATTGTTCTTATACCAGCATAAGTGTAGGTGAACACAGGAGTCATGCAAGGTGTGCGTAGGCCAGAGAGAGTCTTAAATTTACCAACCAAGGAGGAAGGTTGAAGAAATGTTGTTGCAGAGAAGTGCACAGGGTTGGAGGTGTTGGATACCAGAGGTTATTGTGAATGACACAAGGAGTGCATGCAAGAATCCTTTTGATGCCTTGAATCCATAACAAAGGTCAAGCTCAGTAAGGATAGAGGATTGGGAGAATTCAAAGGAGGAATGAAGTCTGAAACTACTTCAAAGAAGTTAAGTCAGAAGAAAAGGAGGCCAAGGAAATTGGGCAGAAGTCTTTGGGAAGTCCGAACGAACGGTTGAAATTCTCAGAGGGAGAATCGTGAAGTTTCGAGGGTCGTTGGATCTTGCAAACTAGCAGGGAGATTAAGGTTGAGTGTCTTTCAACACTCGTAAGCTCAGAAGGGATAGTGGTCGTTGGATCTGGATCAATGAGGGTCATTGATCGCGTCCTTGAATTCACCATTTCGGAATTCGGGGCATGAAGGACGTTGTGACTCAGAGTCGAGAGTTGTAAACTCGCGATTCTTGAAGTTCTGATAGAATCAGGACCATCAAATCACGGGAAGCTCAGAGCCATCGATCGTGATGAGGAATCATCATGATTTCAGCTATTAGTGAAAGGTGTTGTTGCATTACAAATCGTCGGTACGCAAAATCCCAAAGTGCCGAAATATTTGTCCCCAGGTCGCAGTCGAAGGTCACGTCAAGAAAGTCAAGAGAGGAAACAAAGGACCCGTTAGCCTTTTGGGGTTTTGGGGATTGAAAAAGTCAGACTCATACTAGGGGTTTCAAAGTCATGAAACTCGATATACATTTTTGGTGGAGTGTGTGGTCATATCAATTGGTCACATGGATGTGAGTTGGTGCATAGTGCTTGTCCGCACAGGTGTAACTCCTAAGAAGGACCTGTGGATAGACACTTGTGTGTTGAGGATCCCAGCGGGGAATCAAAGAGTCAATCAGAATCAAAGGGGACATTAAGAATGATCCTTAGATCGGGAGGTCATGCAGAACCTGTTGAGGTAAGGGTGTTGCATCACAATGTGTATATATTGAAGGTCATGCTTGAGTGAAAGGGGGGAGAACCTAGAGCATCATACTTATGAATTTTTGACATTCAAGGGGATAGAAAGGAGAGCTTGGAGGATCTATTGCGACATCAATAGTGAGGTTGTAATTTTTGTTGGGCCCTTCATTTTTTATTTGAAGCTGTGCAAGATGGACTACAGTCCCAATTTTGGTTGAACATCAGTTGTGCAAGCTACAGAAGAAGTTGGACAGTGGAGTGAGGAAAAGTAACAGAAATTGATTGTGGAAAAGGATAGTGCAACACCAGTAGGGAAAAAGAAGTTCAACGGAACAAGAAAGCATGTGAGCCTAAAGACAGAAGATCCTACTCAGCTTATATATATGAGATGTATATGATTGTAAAATGGATTTTGGTTCTCTCTCTCAGCTCTAGGTTATTTTTGTTGGCTATTATTGATAGGGTGGGTTTTGATGTTTTCAGTCAAATGTTGTTGGATTTAGTTGAGAAAAGGTTCTGTAATTGTAATCTATATACAATTTTGGGTATATAGAGCTCAGCGACATGAGTTCGAAGCCAGAAGTAAGTACTAACTTGTATCTCTGAGATTTTATCTGAGAATTTTTTATGTTAATATATGAAGAAGGACCTAAAATTTTGAATTATGATGTGTCATTTTGTGTTTACGCTTATTCATTCTATATTTACAGTACTCCTTTATGCTTGATAAGCTCCATGTGATATCTCTGTGTATGAATGATTTTTGCAACTTAAGTATCTTTAGTTCATGTTTGTATGAGCTCAGATATGTTATGTAGTTAACTTGTCATGCGTAAGATCATGGTGAATTTTGAAGGTTCTGGGAACCCACCTAAGTATTCTCCTTTCCCTTCCCTATCCTTTTGTCTTGGTTGTGCTTTGGGTGAGACTTATTCTCTTCAAAGGAGATGAAAATTCCATTGTTCTAGAATACATGGTACCTTTTGTTGGTAACCCGAGAAGGACCCTGGTTTGATCAATTATGTACCAACAAAATGGTTCTGTTGTCAGGACCTGCATTAAAAGAGAACCTATAGGGAGGATGCTTTCGTAGATTCACAGATCTAATATTCACCAATGGTGGGAGAGAAATTTTGACACCTTCATATGGTAAGAAGTGGAGATGAGAGGAAAATCTATGAAAGATACACGGGAGGTAGTCTTTTACTTCGAAAGATCAAGCGACTAGTACGAGATATTCTGGGTTAAGTTCCAGGAAAAAATTTTCCACTGGATAGATAGACTCCAAGAAGCTCCAGAATTCCAAGAATGAGTCAAGAGGACCTGTACTTAGGACGCAGAAAATATTGCAACACTTCATCGGCTCAATCATCCAGTCATGCAAGAAATTGATTTTTGGGTCAATACCACATTATAAGGATACATTATTGAGTTTGCAGCTGAGAATCACCAATATTTTTCATGAGCAGAATTGGATTTCAAGAAAGACGCAAGGGGAAGATTGTTGAGAGAAAACCCCCTTTGGATTAAGGTTTTCTTGATGGAAGAGGGGATGTTGACTATGTCCCCGACTGAGATGGCAGTGTAAAAACCCTCGCTTGGGGTAGGGTGAGTTTGGGGTGGAGCCATGGCTTGAGAAAGGGGAGAGGGTTCTCTGACAAATGGGGGAAGCAGTAAGAAATGGACTCAATATATGAGTGAGCCTTGAAAATATCTGCCATATTTGAGAAGTGGTGGCGCGGTAAGATAAAGAAATTTGCAAAACAGTCTGAGAAGTTGCGGAAAGAATTCAGACCAGGAGAAGTAGAGGAAGGAAATATGGGGGGAATTGGACCTCCTCAGAATCTGATGGGACCCTCAACAGGACCCACGGGAGGAGTTGCGCAAGTATCTATGAATTTACCATTCCATAACCCCACCTCGTATCATGCTTTCCCAGGTACCCAAGTAGCGCCAGCAATCGATTATTGTGAGATTTTCCAAATCCATGGGCATGGACCAAGACAGTGCCCCATTATTCAGAATTATTCAACAGTACCAAATATTGTACATTCATAGTTTTTCGCATCTTCCACACATACTACCAATCAATGTATAGCATTGGATGCACTTACTGACAGGTTGGATCGAACAACATTCAAGGTGAATGAAACCCCTTAGGGACCGAGAAGAGGTCGAGGAGGTGGAGTCGGAGGAGACTTCAGAGGAGGAAGAACCAGGGGAAGAGAACCAAGTAGATTCTATAACTGTAATGAGCAAGGCCATATGGCTAGAGATTGTCCTCATATGAGGCGGCCATGGTGCTCTCACTGCAGACCCAATGGGCACACAACTGAAGACTGCCCAGAACTAATTGAAAAATGGGAAGATTGGGTACGTCAATGATGAACTAAACTCATAATTTCATAGATCAAGAGATTTATTAGGGGACAATTTCCCAACCTTAATATCATCACTCGAGGAGGGGAAAAGACTGGCGTTGATGTTGATAATTTATCTCAGATCCAGAAAGAAGCACCTAAGGAAAGCAAGTATGATCCTCTGAGACAGAATTTGTTCTTTAAAAATGCCATAGAAGTACTTCAGAATATCCCTAGCCCTGAGATGCAAGAAAAACCCCCTCAGCCTATTGTTTACCCTAAGATTTCTAAATTCCTTTCTTCACCCCCTACACTCGGAAACCTTGTAGTTACAAAATGTAGTTGACTTTTGGTTTCACTTATTTTCTAATATTCTTATGGTTGACTAGTTAACAGAAACATTTTGCAATGCACTATACCTAGTTCTGGGGAATGGAGAATAAACAAAAGTAAGAATAAGGACTAATATTCCTGAGAAGAATACTCAGAGAGTGCAGAGAAGAAAAGTATGAACTAGAAAAGAGTTTAGACTAGTAGCCCAGCTAGACGAGTTCAAGATTAAGGATGTTATGTTAGATCTAGGATTTGATGTTAACATACTGCCTAAAAATACTTGGGAAGACTTAGGAAAACCCTAGTTGACATATTCCCCAATCCAGCTAAGAATGGCCAACCAATATTGTATTCTCCCAATAGGAAGACTGGAGGATGTGGAAATAAATGTTGTGAGAGTGAAGATTGTAGTTGATTTTGAGGTACACTGTAACAGCAAGAAAAAGAGAAGATTACATAAATCCTACTTCTAATGGATCAGAAATTTGGAGGAGTATACAATCAGTGGACGGAGATTCAGAACTAGCATTTGACAGTTGGTAGCAAGGCTCATATGAAATATTTTCAAGAAAATGTGTAACTGTCAGGGAAATTAGATGGATTGGAACCAAGGTCAGAGAACACCCAATATATGATGGTACCTCAAGACTTCACAATTTTCTGGTCAACATGGAATACAAGGTAATGGAGGATCAAAGGATCTTAGTACTGGATTTAGCCCTCCAGGACACCCCTACCAGATGATGGGCCAATCACAGAGCCTTACTCGAAAATTGGGACGATGTGAAGCAAGCTATCAAATACATATTTCAATATAAGGAGCAGCTGGAATCAGATATGCAGATGAATTTCCAAGTTGCGCAATTGTTCAATGGAGATTCTGATCCTAAATCACAAATTGAACAATGTGTGACATGGTGGCAAGTTGCAGAAATACCATCTCGCTTTTGGGTTCAAGTATTTCCCCGCTCACTAGGTCCAATCTTGAAAGTTTGGTTCATGCATGAAGAAACCAAAATATAGACTAGTTGTTATCACTCCAAGAAAACACTCCCTGACTGTAAAGGGTGTAATCTTGGTAACTTAAATAGATCAATAATGTAGAGAAAAAAGGATCAAATCGGATGACATTATAAACTCATATCCATTTAAAAACCCATAACTTCACTCGAAAGACCAAGGCTTTCAACTATGATGTTTAGAAGGTTTTAATCAATGTGTGGAAACATGGAGAAGACTCATTGTGCTAACAGAAATATCTATACAATAGCATATAATATATGGCCAAACCAAATGAGTAAATACTTGCAACTTTAGCTTATGAATGCACTGATAGGATGATAGCTATCTGGCATTAAGAAAAACATAAGAAGCAAAGTATATAAGTCTAATATACCAACAAAGAGATGGGATGACAGCCTTTTTTCATTGAGTGTACATAAACTTGGAAAGAAAGGAGATGAAAACTGAACAAACAAAGTGAAAGAAGCTTAATGGCAAGATATAGTCATGGACATTTCAAAAGGATGAAATGTAAGAGTCTTCAGGAATAGAACCACAGTCCTCAGACTGTTTTCCCTCTCCTTACAATATTAAATCAACAAGATTATATAGCCTTTACAAACTTATTTCAGATCCTCAAAAGATGGATTTGATAACCACTTCTCCTATCTTTATTTTTTGGAAGATATCTATCACAAATTCGAATTTGTGATGTGCCAAGAAAAACATAATTTAGAATTTATGGAAATATGCTTCTCCAAGATTCACCTATATTTCACAAATCAAAATATATCTTGGGAAAATGAGAGATTTTATTGTATAGAATCCCGTTCTTATGAAATACCTCCTTCAAATTCTAAAAATACTCTTCCATCTCATCATAATCTGTCCTCAAAGACAGTGACTAAAAAAGGAAAAACAGAGTATTTAATTTCTGGAAATATGGGGCTCAAGGATTGAACTATATTTCACAAATAAAAATAGATCTTGGGAAAATGAGAGAGTTTGTTTAAGAGAATCCTTTTCTTATGAAATACCTCCTTTAGTTTCGAAAAATATGCTTCCATGTGATCAGGATCTGTCTCCCAAGAAGGTGACTAAAACAGGAAAATCCAGATTTCCAAATCTAGTCATATTCCTACATTTTAGGATTTGATTCCTAGAATATTTCTATTGATCAAATGAAGTGCCCCATTCACTCATGGATTATATTTGATAATGTATTTGATTAATAGTCATCATCTGATCCTAAATACACTCAACCAAGTCAAATTTTGACCTTTTGACCAAAATAATGCATTCTGGAAAATTTATGCACTTTCGGTGGCTCATTTGCCCTTGAAAATCTGATTTAGTCGTTGAAAGCCCTGATTTTCGGTGGCTCGCAACACTGTAATTTTACCACTTAGCCACCGAAAGCTAAAAATCATTTTTTGGTCTATTTTGAAATGCAATTTGATTTATGTGTTGGAATGATATAGTTTTAAACCTGTCTTTAAGACTTCATGACTTAAGATTTAAAAATAAATCTTCTCTCTAATGACTATCTTGTCATATGATGTCTCAATTATTTGGAAATCATTTTTTATCACTAACATCTGGCTCCAACTGGGATGGAGACCTTCCTGCAAGGTTTTCAAGAACCACAGATCTAATGCCTTTCCTGGAAAAATAAAATCAATAACTTATCTCTGGTGTTCCATTGGGCATGGGACCAGTGTTCCATTGGGCATGAAGTCAGTCATATCACCTCTGTCTGAAAATATTCCATGACCTGTATGGATGACCTATGTACTTCAAGACTTCCTTTATTCACACAAAGTAACTACTACATCTGCTGAAAAATGGAAGAAAATAAATGCTTGGGCAGCAAGCTTATTTCCTACCCTACTCTACCCTAACCAGCTCTGCAATTTGGTTAGGTAAAGGCAGATTTCCATAGCATCCATCCAAGCAATTTCAATACTGTAATAATCTCATATATCCTATTGATCAATACCTGATGTTTGAAATGAAGTAATAGTGAATAAAATTTATTTACACAACCAAACTCAGCAAGAAACATGTGCAAGCTGAAGAAATCTGAAACTTTCAAATTTTCTAAAATGTATGATTCTATGAAGGCTACCACTGGATCTTTGAAACTGAATTCAGAAACCTGCTGATCTTTAGGAAAAAATTCTACCTGTACAACTGCTTCTCTGCTAGAAGATTGATTATCTTCTTGTTCTTTTGTGATCAGTTTGTAATCATCAAAAACTATGACTTATTTTTCAAGACAGTACTCAGAAGATGATGATTGAGCAGTGTTTGAATAACAAAGATTATGATCAGTTGTAAACATGTAATTGTCTATACAATCATTAGTTATCATAGGTTCAACTGGTTTTGTAAACTGATCATAAATTTTACATGAATACCTGTCTATGGAATACTCTACAAATGATGAAGAATTTGATTCACAATATGAAATAATTTTAGCTACTTGTTGTTGTTTTGAAACTGCTTCATACTCATTATCTTCTTGCTCAAAGTTTGAACTATACTGACATTCTGCTAACTCAAGTAGATAATGGTTTTCAACATCAACCTGCTCTGGGATTCTCCTTGAAGCGCAAATGTTCTCTTCCACATCTAAAGCATCTTCAAACAGAATATTTAATGATGAATATTTCCTTTCCAGCAAAAGAAGGGAAAGTTTTGAATGCAATCCCATAACATACTGTATCATGGCAATTGTTTCTGTAGGCCTCATTTCCAAAGGCATACCATGGTAGATGTTGTAAAACCTCCGATTGAAAACAGGCAAAGTTTCATTCTGTTCTCTTTTTAAAACATAGAAATCAGCAAGATATGAGTCTAGTGTTTTGTGTACACCCCAATGTTTCATAAAAGCATCCGAGAATTCAATCCAAGAGACACTGTAGTTAGCTCTTATATTCTTGAACCATATGGCAGCATCTCTGATCAATTATTTAGAGAAAAATCTCAAGATCACATCTTCATGAATAATTTGAAAACGATCAACAAAATCCAAAAAGGATTGCAAGTGCCTCTCATCTGAAGATTTATTTTCTTCAGAAAACCAAGGGAGATATTCATAATAGTCAATAGGATAAGGATGAAGAAGAGAAGGAAACTTTAAAGGCTTAAACATATTCATCCTAATTTTAATCTGAAAGGTTGTAGGTTGATCATGAGGGATATCAAGTTGTTGACAAGGTTCAGAAATAATGGCAAGAGGAGTTGAACTCTGACAGGGTTTTGAATCAATTTTAATTTCTTCAAGATCACATGGTTTATCAAAATCAGGAAATATTGAATTGCAGAATTCATTTTTAAGAATGGATGGTGATGAGGATATTGAATCAACCTCTATAATATAGGGCTGCGGGATCTCCTCTTTTAATTTTGGGTATATAGAAGAGGGATAATGATTTTCTAAATATACAAAAAGGAAAATAATTCTCTTTACATGCAAAGGAAAAATCATGAAGGAGTTAATAAAGAACAATAACAAATCACGAAGTAGATTGATGAATTGATACCTTGATTTAGAATTCATCCTCTTCATCTTCTGTCAACTGGATCCTCCCCAGTGGAGTCTTGAATGTGGAGGCATTGGGCAAATGATTATAGTCTAAATTATGTCTGTCTCTTGTCTACCATCAAGAATTAGATTTATGTCGTTCTCCCAAGGAAACTTTGCTTTCACTTTTGTTCCCCGACAATGGTGCCATTTTGTTATCACTCCAAGAAATCACTCCCTGACTGTAAAGGGTGTAATCTTGGTAACTTAAATAGATCAATAATGTAGATGAAAAAGGATCAAATAGTATGACATTATAAACTGATATCCATTTAAAAACCCATAACTTCACTCAAAATACCAAGGCTTTCAACTATGTTGTTCAGAAGTTTTTAATCAATGTGTGGAAACATGGAGAAGATTCATTATGCTAACAGAAATATCTATACAATAGAATATAATATATGGCCAGACCAAATGAGTAAATACTTGTAGCTTTAGCTTATGAATGCATTGATAGGATGACAGCTATCTGGCATTAAGACAAACATAAGAAGCAAAGTATATAAGTCTAATATATCAATGAAGAGATGGGATGACATCCTTCTGTCATTGAGTATACATAAACTTGGAAATAAAGGAGATGAAAACTAAACAAACAAATTAAAATAAGCTCAATGTCAAGATATATTCATGGACATTTCCAAAGGATGAAATGTACAAGTCTTCAGGAATAGAACCATAGTCCTCATACTGTTTTCCCTCTCCTTACAATATGAAATCAACAGGCTTATATAGCCTTTACAAACTTATTTGAGAACCTCAAAATATGGATCTAATAACCACTTCTCCTATCTTTAGTTTGTGGAAGATATCTATCACAAATTTGAGTTTGTGGTGTGGCAAGAAAAATAGAATTTAGAATTTATGGAAATATGCTTCTCCAAGATTCACCTATATTTCACAAATCAAAATAGATCTTGGGAAACTAAGAGAGGTTATTGAATAGAATAATGTTCTTATGAAATACCTCCTTTAGTTTTGAAAAATACTCTTCCATATGATCAAGATCTGTCTCCCAAGAAGGTGACTAAAACAGGAAAATCCAGATTTCCAAATCTAGTCATATTCCTACATTTTAGGATTTGATTCCTAGAATATTTCTATTGATCAAATGAAGTGCCACCTGCACTCGTTGATTGATAGTCATCATCTGCTCCTAAATATACTCAACCAAGTCAAATTTTGACCTTTTGACCAAAATAATGCATTCTGGAAAATTTCCGCACTTTCGGCGGCGCATTTGCCCTTGAAAATCTGATTTAGTCGTCAAAAGCTCTAACTTTCGATAGCTCACAACACTGTAATTTTACAACTTAGCCACCGAAAGCTAAAAAATAGTTTTTGGTCTATTTTTAAATGCAATTTGATTTATGTGTTGGAATGATATAGTTTTAAACCTGTCCTTAAGACTTCATGACTTAAGATTTAAAAATAAATCTTCTCTCTAATGACTATCTTGTCATATGATGTCTCAATGATTTGGAAATCATTTTTTGTCATTAACACCAATGACTGGAAAATTTTGGTAGATCACTTCTGCAAGGACTTCTCGTTTACAAGTAATTACCATGAGCTTAAAGTAGTCCTACAAAGAATTAAATAATTTCTTGTTACAAACAATAGTAAACAGAAATCAGACCTAGTGGTATGTGCAAAGCATAGTCGAGAAATTCAAACTAATATTCACCTAACCTTAGACAAGAGACCTATAGAATGCTATAAGATTGAGAAGGATTTGGAAAGTCCAGATGATGTAGAAGAATTGAGAAACTTAGCCATTAAGAAAACAAAAGGGAACAGATAAATCTAGAACATCATACCTAGTCGAATTGATGGTTCTTATAATCACCCATTGAATTTGTGAAAATTAAATATAGGGACCACAGAGAAACCTAAGATATATATGGTGGGATATTACTGGGATGAGCAAACGAGTCAAGAAATAGATAATTTGTTGCGAGAATATGGGGATTTTTTCCCAAAGACATTTTCAGAGTTAAAAGGGATTAAAGGAGTTATGGGAGAGATAAAAATTGAATTAAAACCAAGATCAAAGCCTATGAGGCATAGACCATACCGCCTTAACCCCAGAGTGAAAGAGAAGGTTAAGAGGGAAACAGAAAAGATGCTGGAAGATGGACTTATTTTTTCATTGGAAGAAGCAGAATGGGTTAGCCCAACAGTCATCCATAGCAAGAAAGGTACAAAGGATATTAGGGTCTGTGTAGACTACAAAAGCCTTAACTATGCATGTGTGGATGTCCCTTTTCCAACACCTTTTATTGATGAGGTGCTAGAACAGGTTGTGGGGAAAGAATATTACTCATTTATAGATGGATTCTCGGGGTATCGCCAAGTAAGGATTGCTAAAGAGGACAAAAATAAGACCACGTTCATAACCGAATGGGGGTCATTTGCATACAATGTGATGCCATTCGGCCTAAAGAATTCCCCTGCAATTTTATCCAGGATTGTAATAGCATTTTTTCGATAATTTATCCACAAGTTTATAGAAGTTTATATGGATGATTGGATGGAACATGTAGCATTACTACATCTGATGTTTGACATATGTAGAGAATTGCAGATATCGTGGAACCTCAGAAAGTGTATCTTATGTGTGCCACATGGAAATTTGTTAGGCCACATAGTATGCCATAGTATGCCAAGAGGGAGTACCGGTAGACCATGCCAAAGTTGTGGTTATTGTGAACATGTTGCCACCTACGATTTATAAGCAGATGTGCTCCATGTTGGGGCACATAGGGTACTACCACAGGTTTATCAAAAGATATGCAAATATCACTGCACCTTTGGAAAATCTATTAAAGAAGGTCAAAGTGTTCCAATGGACCCAAGAATGTGATAAAGCGTTCGAGATCCTAAAAGAGAAGCTCAGGACAACACCTATTCTGATATTTCCAAATTGGGAAAATGAATTTCATGTCCACGTAGATGCTTCAGGTATTTCCTTGGGAGTTATCTTAGCGCAACCAGGAGATGGAGCCATGGATCATCCTATCTATTGTGTGGGAAGGAAGTTGTCGCAAGTTGAGCACAACTATACAATGACAGAAAGGGAGGGCTTAGCTATGATTTATGTTTTTCAGAAGTTTAGACATTATTTGTTAGGTTCTCATTTTAAGTTCTTTACTAATCATTCTGCATTAAAATATCTAGTTAACAAACCTATGTTGGAAGGGAGAATTTTCATATGGTTGCCATTATTTCAGGAATTTTCTTTTGAAGTGATCATTAAGCCTGGAAGATGTAATGTAGGGTCTGATCACCTGTCTAGATTAGAGTTAGGGGAAAGTGGTGGAGCAGTCGATGATTAGCTCCCATATGCATACCTGTTTCGGGTTGAGGCCATTCCAGAATACCCGGAAGACATAGCATTCTTCTTAAGTACAAGGGCTTTCCCAGAAACATACTCTGCAACCCAGAAATGCCATATGGTGGTTAGAGAAGTGGACTATCAATTGATTGTAGGTAAATTGTATAAATTGGGACTATATAGTATCCTCGGGAGATGTGTCTTGGATCATGAAAGACAATATATATTGTGGGATTGCCACAGTGGAGTTGGGGGAGGTCATGTGGGAGGAAAGGCCACTACACAAAAAGTCCTCCAAGCTGGATTATGGTGGGCCACGCTCTTCAAGGATGAAAAGGAATATGCTATATCATGTGATGTTTGTCAAAGAGTGGGTAAGCCATTTCAACTAGTTCGAGCCTTACAAGCATTTGAGAAGTGGGCGGTTGACTTCATTGGGCCGATCAACCCCACAGCTAAGAATTAAAAGGATAGATACATTATTACCACAACTGACTACCTTACACATTGGGTTGAGGCAACAATTGTTAAGGATTGTTTGACCAATACTGCTACTAGGTTCATTTTTGAAAATATTATCACTCGGTTTGGATGTCCTAGGAGTCTAATTAGTGATCAAGGAGCTCATTTTATCAGTAGTACCATAGAAAATGTTACAAAAGAGTTCTTGATCCAACACCATAACAGTAGCCCCAATAGTCCACAATCTAATGGAATAGTGGAAGAATTTAAAAATATTTTGGAGAGAGGATTAACGAAGATCTGTTGCGCAAACAAAGAGGACTGAGATGACAGAGTTCCAGTAGTTTTATGGGCTTAAAGGACAACCACAAAGAAACTCCAAAAGTACACTCTATTTCAGCTAGTTTATGGGAAAGAGAATGTGGTTCCTGCAGAATTCATTACTCCAATTTTTTATATTGCACATATTACACACATGTCAGAGGATGAATCAGTTGTGCAGAGGCTCATGGACTTACAAGAACTTGAAGAGTCCAGGTTTTTAGCAGACTTCCATTAGTTAGTTGAGAAAGCAAGGCATAAATCTTGGCATGAAAGACACATTAAGACTAAAGTATTTGTGTAGGTAGACAAGTTCCTACTCTATGACAGTCAGTACCAGAAGCATCTAGGCAAGTTGTGCATGCAACGGTTGGGACCATTTACAGTTGTGGAGATCTGACCTTCTGGAGCAGTCAGACTTGCGCAACTGGACGATATGTTGCATCCAGGATAGGTGAATGGAACTTTCCTGAAACCCTATATGTCTCAGAACTAAGCTAAAGGATTGTTTCTCTAGTCCGAAGGAGCATGTATAGTAGTTAGATTTGAGGTTTTCTGCAATTTCTGTAAATTCAATTTATAAAGTCGACGTGTGTTGTGTTGCACCACAACATGTAGTTCATTTATTTTTCTGTCTAAGTGTTGTTTGATGCAGAACTGCTTACTCAGCAATGTAGGATCAGAAGAGCCACAAATATATTAATGGCATTCATTAAATGTGACAGGGACCCCTTTGTGGTCAGAGGAAGAGAGAATTCGGAAGCAATCTAATTCCATGTACCACACGAACCTAGTCCAGTCATAGCCTTTATTACTGCTACAATAAACTGTATAAATTCCATTAATCCATAAAGCCGTGATACATGAAGATTCCATCGATATGCATGCCGGGATTCTCATCCATCAAATAGTAAGGTCTGAAATCAGCCACGTCCCTGACCAACTTGCCTAGTAATTGTCGAGATCACCCGAGAGATTTACCCCGTTAACCAGTCTTGTCGGACAAATCAGATCCAATGATCTAGGTGGATATTGGTGGCCACCCACCTTTTCCAACTGGGTCAAAACAGTTTTCTGGCAATTTTGGCAATTTACTATTTTTAGCATTTTTAACTTCTGGGGCTATTTTAAGGGCCTAAATGAAGGTTTTTGGAGATCGATATTCTCAATGATATTTGAAGATATTATTGAGCCCTGAAAATTAATCTCCTCAATGATACCTTTCCAACGGGCTATCATACACCTAAAACAGAGATCGTATGCAAAAGTTACGACCCCAAGAAGTGGATGTACTAACTTACCCAAACGGGGCCCACATGACTTTTGGCGCTTCATCTCCTAGGGTTAGGTTTTTGGATGTCTAGGGTTTTTTTGGCATTCCTGTTTATTGTAAAAAGGCCTTCAGATCCTCATTGTAATCATCTTCTTCCGAATGCGAGTAGCCGTCACATCTCTTCTTAGAGATACGCTGCCACCATTCTAGCGAGTCTTTCACTCTGTATTTTTACAGTCTCTGTACATTTATTTCATTAATAGAAATCGTGTATTACTGTATATCTGTGTTTATGGTTGCATCTCTAATACGTTTCTGTTATATTATTGAATATCTGTGATATCTCTGTGCATTTCTTTATTATATCTTCGCTCTCATTTTGTGCCGAAAATAATCCGGATCATCCAAGTTGCTTCTATAGGGTAATAATGAATAGCAGTTATTTCAGAACTTTCCAGCTCAGCATGGGTATAGGGCTTTGATAAATCAGTGTAGGACTCATTGTTTCCTAGAACGAACTTACAAATTTACGAATTCTGAAGATTTAGAAAGCCTGTGCAATCCCTCGACCCTTAGTCATGATCCCTAATCCCTGTTTCGCCTGCGGAATTTGCTGATAGTTCAGACTCACAATGTCGAGAGATACAAGGAGTTGAAGCGTCATTTCCAAGGATGCAATACCATATGAGCCCTGTGATCCTTGATTCGAGTTCATGGGTGATCTCAAGGGGAAGGTGGAGAAATTCAAACTCCTCGACCTTGACTTAACATACGAGGTCTTGTTCCCATAGATGAACATAGATGTTTTCTGGAGTATCGCTCCAGATGAGTTGAGAGGCATGCAGTTTGTGTTGAAGCTTGACTTCATCAATTTTTTCAATTCAACCATCATGAACCTCAAAGACTTACCATTGGTCAGCACCACTTGCGAAGTTGCGAGGTGTACCAAGTTCCTGCTCAGCAGGGTGCATGACAGAAGTCTGTGGTTGGAGAGGAGATATCCAATCCACGTAGAAGACATCCACCGGCTTACTAGACTATCCCTTGAGGGTGAGGACGTGTCCAAAGGGTTCTAGGGTCCCAGTAATCATGGTAAGAAGAAGGGGGATCCCATCCTATATGAAAGGTTTCACACATAGAGGGGGGGACACACAGCCAATATAGACCCCATACTACCTGAGACGGTCAGGACCAGTTGCTACATCATAGCTAGAAAATTCATGAGGTCCTACTACAAGGTTGAATGCACACTGGATGTTTTATCAGTGGCAGGCTTTTGCGCCAATGGTGTTGTCTTCAACTGGTGCAGCTACCTATTGGAGGAACTCCTTGTGGCCTATGAGGAAGCCCAGGAGAAAGGTGGTACTTTTACCTATCAATACTTGTTGCTTGCATTTGCAATGCTCAAGTGGACACCACCCACCGAAATACCATTGGTGCTAGCAGATAAGGGGTGCTTAGCAAACATTTTTGAGCCCTGGCATTCAAGGGAGGACTCAAAGAACACCGCCTTCACATGGCATTCTCCAAGTGGTAAAATGGGCTAATTGATGCAACATAGAGGTTGCACATTCCACAAGAGAAGCTTAACTGCAATACGTGGAACATATCATTTAGCATGAAATGACACCATACATTAGTGTGGTCGAGGTATGCCAACATGGATGACTTCCACTCACAAATGTTGTCATTCTATTTGGATGAAGAGGCCTTTGACAAGGAGGTGATGTCATGGCCTGGAGTCAAACGCAACCTGCGCAAGTCGGGGATACACTATGTTTTTTCCACGGATATGTTGAAGAAGAAAGGTCAAGAATCATGGTAGGACCAAGATCAGGCCCATAGGTACAGAAGAAAGAATCTCCTGCACAAACGGACTCTGAAGAGGAGGAAGAGACGTAGCCGCTAGAGCGCAAGAAAAGAACACTCTCTATGTACCCGCAACTACCAGAACAAGCTATGTTGACAGGTAAAGACGTCAATGAAATCCTTAGTGCTACATTCATCACAGAGTGCATGGCCAAGAAAACTAGGATGAGGATCTTGCCGATCAAGTTCCTGATCCCCCAACCCATTTCATCCACCATCCCTCGCACTTGCTCAGCGGCCCCTCGCACTCGCTCAGCGGCTCGAGCAGCCCCTATCATACATATATAGGATGACCCTGATCCTAAAACAAATTCATCCACCATCATCATTGAACAACCTCCATCACCACCACAATCCTAGTCGCCACCTCTAGAAGCCCACATTCCATCCCAAACTAGTGATCCACAACCCATGCAGCTCGATCCTCCAGAAATAACCGAGTAGAGGCTAGAACTTCCTGATCAAAATCTAGAAGTACCTTAGCAGAGGCTACAACTAACTGGCTCGAGCCCTGAATCCAAAGACCAATATATCATACATTTTTTTCCGCATAAGGAAACTTCGTCTTCAAGGAATATGCAAACAGTAGAAAATCCGCAAGACCGAAGTCCCCAACACACTTCCTTAATGACCAAGGTTGAGGGTGCCATGGGAAGCACAACTCTGGAAGCGGAGGCACATAAAGAGACAGAGATACCAGAGGTTCAAAAGGAACCTAAGACGAATTTAGTACAAAGTGCAATGTCATCGCATGAACAAATGGAGCTAGTTCTCCAAAACCCTCAGTAGTGCACAGAGTTGCTGCAACTTTGCCTGGCAAGAACATAATTTTTAATGCTCCTCCCATCAGTGTTGAGGTTGAGTCTTGTGCCAGAACCAACTATAGGAGAGGAGGAGGTAGAGACTCCCTCAGATCACTCAATGGTCAGTGGACTTCCACTACATATCTGAGCACCCTGGGACACCACCCCTTCTTTCGCTGACCTTGCACAGTGGCCAGCAACGTAGTTAGTCAGAATGATCAAAGCCTCAACTGATCAACTGGAGAAGAGGCTCCAGTAGGCCAAAAGGTCTGAAGATTTCGCAAGGGCAGAAGCGCTCCTTGCTCAAGCATGAAAAAAATGGGAAGAACACGCCAATATCCAAGTGGAGCACAAACTAGAAAGAGTTCAGGAGAGGCTCACTGAAGCCTATCTAGAAATATGGAAGGTTGCACCCTAACTGCGAGAATCCAGTGATGCAGAATATCCTGAGCATCAGATCGAATTACTCCAAGGAGCATGGTCACAGTTGGTCATTCGATCAAAGCATCTAGAAGTGTAGTTGTGGCAAATTCAGCAAGAAAGAGAAGCAACCTCGAAAGCTGCAGGAGTAGATGGAGAAAATAGTTCTAGAAGGAAACAATGCTCGAGCAGCACTACACAAGCACACAATTGAGTGCACAAAGATATTCTAAGAAGTCATCGATTGGATGGGCATCATCGCTAGGTGCAACCAGACTCTAGAGGACATGTGCACATGAATATAGTTGTTGAATGAGGAAGTTGCGATCACTATGGATCCGTTGGAGCAACAACAGAAATTCAATCAGATTCAGCAAGCGGATAATGAGTTGAACACTTTGTTTGAGGCCCAATCTGTAGCCAAGGAGGATTTGTGCGACTTTCAACCTATCGTTCAGATAGTGTATATGAAAATTCATCAGCTGGATTCCACAGCAGACTCTGAATGGAACTCTATGGTCGCATCCAAACCCAAAGGATGTATCACATATGTGACCCAACATTTCATCGTCGAGGCCTCACTACTTGCTAGAAAATGGCAAGATAAAGTTGAGAGTTTCCAGGAAGTCAGAAAGCGGGCCTTAGAGTTGTTCCCAGAGTTGGGCCCTTCATTTTAAGAGGCAGAGAAAAAGAAAACACAATCAGAAGATGAAATTAAAGAGGAAAAGGAGGACAAGGGAAAGCAACATATACTCCTAGAAGCTGTGAAAGAGACAAGTACTTGACTTGAGGGCGAGTCAAGGATTGTGGTCGGAGCCTACTGGGACCTTCATTTTTTATTTAAAGTTGCATAAGAAGGACTAGAATCCCAGTTTTGGTTGAACATGAGTTGCACAAGCTACAGAATAAATTGGACAGTGGACCAAGGAAAAGTAACAGAAATCGGTTACGGAAAAGGACAACGCAACACCAGCAAGGAAAAAGAAGTTACAACAGAACAAGAAAGCATGTGAACCCAAAGCTAGAAGATCATACTCAACTTATATATATGAGATGTATACGATTTTAAAAGAGCTTTTGGTTCTCTCTCTCGGATATGGGTTCTTGTTGTTGGCTATTATTGATAGGGTGGGTTTTGTTGTTGTTAGTTGGATGTTGTTGGGTTTAGTTGAGAAAAGGTTCTGTAATTGTAATCTATATACAGTTTTGGGAAGATAGAGCTTTGTGACATGAGTCTGGAGCCAGAAGTCTTTAACAGAGTACTAACTTGTATCTCTGAGATTGTATCCGAGAACTTTTGATTTTAATATATGAATAAGGACCTAAAATTTTGAATTATGATGTGTCATTATCTGTTTACACTTATGCATTGTATCTTTATAGTACTCATTTATGCTTGATAAGCTCCATATGATATCTTTGTGTATGAATGTTTTTCACAACTGAAGCATCTTTAGTTCTTGTGTGTATGATCTCATATTTGTTCTATAGTTATCTTGTCCTATGAAATATCATGGTGAATCTTGAAGGTTCTAGGAACCCACCTAAGTATTCTCCTTTCCCTTCCCTATCCTTCTGTCTTGGTTGCGCTTTGGGTGAGACTTCTTCTCTTCGGAGGAGATGAAAATTCCAGGGCTCTAGACTACACAGTACCTTTTGTTGGTAACCTGAGAAGGACCCTGGTCTAATCAATTATGCACCAACAAGTGCTTCACTATTTATTGCTTTCCATTAATATATAACTTTACATGTTCCCCTCATGCTTGTGTTGTTCACTATATGCATGTCTATTATTGTCTGATTCATCATAGATGGATTTATTTTGCTTAATGATATAGTGCGGAAGAAGGAGGTTCTTCTTTGTTCCTTGCAGGACTTCTCTTGCACAAAGAGCTTGGAAATCAAGATCAAGGGATGGAGTATCTATTGACACTTGAATCCATTATGACCGAAACAGAAACCTCATGAGGATGTAAATACCCCTGTGTTTTTATAGACGTGGTAATCCTCTTTAAGATTTTCTTAGGACTCTAAATTTTTAGAATATGGGACTTTGCAAAATTTCGTCATAGTAATCAAAAAAATATAAAGATTGCAAGAAAAAGGAAAATGTTTTGTTTTCTATTTAGATAAATTTCCTAAGAAATGACCAAGAACCGCACACTTCATACATTTAAAGCAGATAAGAAAAATTTCCTCACATCCATCATAGTTAAACTAAAGATTTATGATCACATAAAATAAAAAGAAGATGATCTTCATGCATAAGAGAACTTTAATAGAGTGGACACGTGGGTAGCTAAAGTAAATATAATGAGAGATCAATATCAAATACTTTATACTCAAAATGTAGAGTTACAAAGCAGAGTCAAAACTAATCCCGAAATAGCTCTCTTGAAATTTCTAAAAAATATATAGTTTGTTACATATTCTTCGAAATTTAAAATGTGTTTGTCCTAAGGACTGGATTTGGGGCTCCCGCGGACCATAAAGAAAATACAAACAATAATTAAACTTGTAGAAGGATGATGATGGGCGGTAAAAGAAAAGCAAGACCTGGAAGGAAAAAAAAGAGAAGTTATCAAACTCTGGTTAAACCTCTCTAGTCAAAGAAGCGGAGTAACTGGATAAAGGAACTGATAAAAAAGAAATATGTGATCAGCATAAACTTACTATGATGTTTTTTCGTGTCTTTACTTGCTTGTTGGTGTCCTTTTATTGTCTTCATTAATGGTTACAGGAAACATCTCAATTGTTTCTTTCCCCTCATCAGTCAATTTGTCAATTTATTTCTGGAACCATTCTTCAATATAATTTTTCATTGGTGCCACGTTTATCTCATGTTGGACTTTGATGTTGAATAACTCTCCCTCCAAGTCTCTTAAATTAATGTAAATGCCATGAAATGATTCATCAATATATTGATTCTTCACAGAGTAGTCCACTAGCCAATTGTCTATGGCATCTTCATTATATTCGAGTATACCGTAAAACTATTCAATTGATAACCCTTTAAAAATCTCAACTTGTTCGTCAAATTGTTGATGTGTTAGGAACATTGAGTTAAGGATTAATTTGGGCTCTTGTACTTCGTTAGTAATTCCATGTAGGTCTATCTCTGTGAGCCTCTTGAATAGTTCTTCCCTCCTTGATATATCTTGGCTGCATGTTTGAACAATATTATTCAAATTTTTAATCTTTTCCTTCCAGCATGCGTTCAACTGGTTTATCCGACTTGGGGAGGGTAGATCCTCCTCTCTTCTCCTTAGTTCCATCATGTTAGAAACTTTGTTTCCAGAGGGTAATACATAATCATTGTAAAAACCTTCTTCGTTCTTCAAATCAACCTGCAAATATTCATAGAAGGCATGCGCCCTCGAGCCAAAAGAAATAATGTTTTTCAAAACCTCCCATGCCTCTGTGATCGACGCCATTCTTTCTTAATATTTCTTTCCACATATATCTTGGTTGATGTAAGTAGGATTGAAGATCTTTTCAATTTAACAGCTGGTGTGGTGGGTCTGACTATTGACAAAGGACTGGAAAGAAGTGGAAGAGGAATTAAGTCATCTTCCAGTTCCTTGATCCTTTCTTTCAACTTCATGTTGTTTGCTTCTAAACCACCAATGGAATCATCCAGAGCATCCTCGGTTGCTCTGTGAATTCTGGAAATTTGGGAAGGCCAGAAATCATTTAGGTCAACCTCTGAATGAGATTTTCCTTTCTGATTTTTCATATCATCTTTTTCAATAATCAAATTATTAGATTCCTTGTCGAAGACCGTGCTTTGGAAAACAAATGACTCTTCTTCACTGAAAGTCTCATTCTCAGTGATCTCTAATAATGAATTTTGATGGGTCATGTTTCACGGCTGATCAATTGTGGGAAGAAATTTATCGATATCTACCTCGAGCTCCATGTCTCCAAGAGAGAATTTTTTGATGTCATTTTCTATGAAATGGTCTTCTTCCTCTTGCACAACGTTCTTCCTCTTCTTTCTCAGAGGGATCTTTTGTGATCTCTCGATTTTTTCGAGAGGGGGATTCTTTTCTCCTCCACCACTTGAACTATTGTTGGTAACTTTCCTAGTTGGGTGGGTCATTGGAGCATTGCTCTGAGATGTGGTGGTTTTAGGGGTAACAACTGGAGACTAGGCGCTCTTCTCACTGGGACCCTTTCCTTTCTGCTTGTAAAACTCATTAGTACTAAGTATTGTTTCCAAGTCACCAACATTGTGAGCAGGAGCTCCTAAGTTGTTATATTCTTCTTCACTCAAAATAGTATGAATGAATGAGTTGTTGAATCCTACTGACAGCATATGTTCCACGGAAATTTTGTTAGGGTCAAACCCCTTTAACTTTTCAGCATACTTCAGATTTTCAGTGTGGAAGTGATTTGCAAACTCATCAATTTTGTTTATATTCTTGAATATGAAGTCTCCAATTTTCCAAGGAAAGGGTATGAATTTATTTTTCAATTTTTCATGGAAAAAGTGCAACCATAAATTGTATTGCCTTGTGACTTCCATGATTAACAATTTATCAGATACATGATATGGAAGAAAATAGGGATTCTCCTTGGAACAGAAGATCCTGATAACATTGTGATTTTCCATTTGATCTAATGTTCCATTTTTCTCCAAGAATTTATTAGTCTAGTCTGATATCATGGGGGTATTTTTACCAAACAAAAGACCTTTGAAAATTGAAACGAAATCGTTGTAAACTTTGTAAAAATGCAAAGAAGTATTGTGTCTCCACAACGCTTGATAGCAGAAGGTGATTGGATAAACTTCACAATTCACTCTCTTACAGATAGTCAATTTTGGAAAATGACATCAATCGCAAATACCAAATAAGAAGCCATAAATAATTTCTTGTCCCTTTTGTAATGTGACAATTGGGAGGAAATTTCAAAGGAAATCAGTTTTCCCCAATCGAGGATAGATTGCTCTTTAACTATAAAATATTAAATACAAAGAATCATGTGGGAAATGGTGGCAGTTCTTTCTTGGCCTGTCAACCTAGTAAACAACCAAACGATTTCCCAAAAGGGGTTTTTAAACAAGTCGACCTGAATCTTGGTTATGTCTTCTGGGACAATCGTTGAATTTTCCAAGAACGCGGGCAAGAGGTTCAAGCCATTGTCATTTTTTTTCAAAAAATCTCTACAATCCTCTCCTTTGAAGGTAAGTGTTGGCTTGGGGAGCTTCAACATCTTATGAAACACTTGCAGTGAAAGAGATATGGGGAAACAATCCTGGAGTTGTATGATTCGTTGACTCGGTACATATTTCTCAATACACCATGCACCCAGTTTTTTGCAGTCGAATACCTCAAGGACACACCGTGCAAGAGAAATTCCAGAAGTCCAGATTATATATTTTTGTGTATGAGGAGATGAATAAGACAAGCATGCTCTAAACCATTGAAAATTCTGGTATTCACGACCAAAAATGTTCAAAGTATCGCCACAGAATTGTTGTCTGGCTACTGCTACCATAGGTTGATGAGTGTTTTCTTTTGATTGGATAATAACTTGAAATGAATCCTTTCGGAGAGATAAAAATGATATAACCCTTGGCAAATTGTTCTTTAATGCAATTTAATGAAAAATCTCATCGAGCCCTTCACTTATTAATGATGATATTAAGAGAACCTCCATGATCAGTTATTAGCATTAAACCATACTAAATGCATATTGGGAAAAGAATGAAGATGGTGGGGACAGACAAGAGCAATTTGAATCTAGGGGTTTTTTAAACCACCAACCCTCGAACCTGCGAACCCGCGGTTGCGAACGATCAAAAATAGGCTAAGTATTGCACAGCAGTTGGTCGGACTTAGATACAGGAGAAACGAAATACTTAGGGGCTTGGTACTCACGATAAGTCTAACGGTCATAATGTAGATCATGTGTCTTTGGGTGCAAAATGGAGATTGTGAAACTTGGAAGATGAAATCTTGAACTCGTGAACCCGCGGTTGCAAGAATGGTTAAGTATATTATAACAAGGTGATCGGTCGGACTCATGATATGGGAACATGGATGGAGGTGAACACCCGCGAGTCTTCCAACCTATGAACCCGCTATTTTTTGAAAAATGACTAAGTACAGTAACTAGAAAGGGAAAAGAAATGGGATAAAAGAAAAGTGGAATGAGGGTAGGTATAGAAGAGGGAAAAGAAATGGAAAAAATAATTTGGGAAAATAGAAAAGAGAGGGAAATTTTGGAAGTGGGAATTGATCTCAATAGTAGCGAGGACAAATGACATAAAAGAGGTGAGTCATATATCCTTCTCATCTCATTTTGATTGTTGACATATAGAATGGATCTAGGGGAAAAGTAGTAGACCATATGTTTCTCTTTGTCTTGGATCAAAGGGGTCTTGATCCAAGGGGGTTTTCACCTATCCATAGGGGAAACTTTTCCACAACAGAAATTGTTGACTTCACTGGGGAGACGATCATCTTGATCTTTCCTTAGTGTTTTCTATATTTTTGAGTCTTGTTTGTTACTTGATCCTTCTTGATTGTATGAATATTCTTTGATTTTTCCCTTCCTTCATCATCACTAGAAAGCCTACTAAGTCGGGAACCTGACCCTATCAAATCTAGGCAAAATTTTGTCTTTTTCACCAAGTTCAGGACTTCATCCCTCCCCTATAAGGGAGTACAGAGTGATAATCTCTTGATTATCACCCTCTCCCAGTGTATTAGGGGGAGATAAATCCTTGATCATTTCCCTGTCTATGGTGTTACAGGGGTGATAATATCTTTTCTTAGTGATTTTTGGCTCTACCCTGTGTTCTTTATGTTAGTATTTTACCTCAGTCTTGTATATCAGAGTCTTTGATAGTTCATTAAACTTTTGATTTCTTTTTAAATCGAGTGATTCCTATTCTTTCTGATCCTTTTTGAACTTTTCCTTCTCCGATCAATTTTTAAGTACTAGACCACTTTAGGTTCTCTTGATCTTTATGTTGAGTATATGTCATTGTCGGTCTAATTCCTATTACCTTTGGGCATTCATACTTGTATTATTTTGATTCTAAAACCTTTTAAACATCCTTGTTTGTCTTTGGGATCTCTCTTATTGATTTGGGAACTGGAATATGTTGTTTTAGGCATTTTTTTATTGAGTTCTTACTTCTCTTTGACTAAACAATGATCCTTCATAGATTCAGGAAATCATTGGCCTTATCACAACTCTTTCATTGATTTTTAATATTTGATTAGATTTAAAAAAAATCAGAAAGAGATTTCTCTTTATTTCCATTTTCATGGTTTTTTGTGAGCATTGAAATCTGAATTTTATTTTTGCAAGTAACAAGTGTTGAAGGCATCAGTGTGTTTGTATTATCTTACTTCTTGTTAACCTATTTGAAGTGTTTGTTTTCTTCACTTTTTTTAGATTTGGGGTCCTTTTCAAGTTTCATTGATTTCCTTCATTCTGATTGAAAGAAAAACTAAAATAAGGTTATATTTTGATTTCTTTATGTAATTTAAAGTCTTTAAAATGAAAGAAAGAAACAAAAAAAATTGCATTCTATTTTCATAGTTGGAGTTTTGGATACACATTGTAAAAGAGTATGTCTTGCATTTGTTTTGGTATATTAATTTGATAGTTTGGAATTTAAATTCTCTCCATTTATTAACGAAAAAACGAAAGTTGCATGGTATTGGGTATTATTTTAAGAATAAAAAGAATTCCTCTCCTTTCCTCAGATAAAATTCATCAAAGAAAAATCTGTGTATTTCATTATTTCTACATGGTTTTGAAGTCAATTCATAACATCATCAGTTTCAAAATCGTACACCCTATTGAGTAAGGAACAGACATAAAAAATTAACCAACGTGCTTAATAAAATCAATTAGACATATTTTGTTTTATAGAACACCAACAATAGTGTAAGGATAGGGCCTTTAGATTAGGGAGATGTGAGTAAACTATCCAAGGTTGTTAAACAAAATTGTAGAATCATACTAGAGAGAGAGAAAATTCAGTAGTAGCAATTAGCGTTAGTCGAGAAAGATCCACTCATATAGGAGTCAAACATGAGGTCAAGCGAAGAAATCGGTTGATATTTCCCCTCTTTTGATTTCCTAGTGGGACTACTGCAAGTTTGGGGCTTTGAAGAGTGGAAAGTCCTCGAGGTGATACCACTTGTTCTTAGTTTTGGGGTCACAGATTTGTATCCGACATTCCTGTACCCATTTGCTAGTATTGACTGTCGACTATACCCCCCCAGTCATTCGTTGTGAATTGATAAACATAGTAACCTCTCCTAGGATTCCACACAGGTGACTGTAAGGGGGGTTCCTTTTGCAAGGAAGGTTCCTTGTGGTACCTACTACAAATGATCAATCTCTACTTCAGTGAACTAGGAGGGAATTTTCCTGTGAGCTCTTATTTCACCTAGGGGGATTGTTGTGTGAGGATTATCGTAAATGTTTCTCATATATTTGTTGATGGTTTGATATCTCATCTTTGGAATATCCTTTCATCCATTGTTTTCTTGGTTGATTGTCTTTATATTTCTTAGGGGTGTGTTATTTCGACATTCGTAATTGGCCTTAAAAATCATCTTTTCTATTATAATTCTACATTGGTTGACCAAGGTATTCGAAGATCTCATAGAATGCAAGGGTTGGATCCTGAATGGCATGAACCTCCAAACAACCCTTCCAACGAAGGAACTATTAATGAAGAGACTTCTTTTGAAATTGAGAGTGTAGCTCCCTTGAGTGACCAGATCGAGGGGGTGGTTGAAACCATCAATAAAGTAAACTTTCTCCCTCTCGCAAATCCCACTTTAACTAGACCCTTTCACTCACCAGTCATTGAGTTACCATCGACAAGATATATTGATTCTTTTTTTTCTTACCGCTTTCCCCTTAATACATTCAGTAGTAAATCTTTAGGCATGGATCCCATTCAACTTGAATTTCCAGAGAGATTGGCGGTATAAACCCCTCTATATACACCTCTTGTAGTCGACCCTCTGATAACTACTTGTCCACAGACAGTTACTAATGGTGCTTCTCCTTTGTGGGGAACATCATTAACCCATGCTACCTTGTCGCAACCACCTACGAGAAAAACTCCTTTCACACATGGACCGAGTTATGTTCCCACAACTAGAGCTGCATGTATGTTTACACCAAGCACTTTACATAGTCTTTCTATACCATTTCCCTCTAGTCAAGTGGACAACGGTGTTGTTTCCCAAGGCCCTGCGACAAGTGGCTTGTTTTTTCCCCCTCCCAGACAAGTTGAAACTACAATGGAAGTCACTCAAATTGTTCAACCTCATACTAGGGGGGAAATTACAGCTGGGGGGGAACCCTCAACTATAGGGAAATCTTCATCATGGGGGAAAAATTGAGCTTGGGGGAAAAAAACAGGTTGGGGGAAAGCCCTTACTAGAAACCAACCACAATCCTGGGGGAAAACAACTTCATCGGGTCCCTCCACTGCTACTACTAAAGGAATTTATACTGGAATACCATATCCAGGAGTTGAAAACACTCCATGCGATCAACCTTATATAGCAGGCATCCCTCAGAAAGGATTTTTACCTACTCAATCGGTGAACCCTATGTTTCCTACTCCTCAACCCTCTCAACCACAGTATATGGGAGAACCATCAAGTTCCACCATGCAATCATAACTAGTATATGGTTCTATTGGTATACCAATGCCATATCAATACTACCAGTATCCGCAAGCCAATCGACAACTTCCCTTTTTGGATACATTAGATCTGTCTAATTTGTCACATTTTACTAATGATCCCATATGGCATGCCCCATTCTAGTGATTGATTCCTACCAAACTACCCTCTAATATCCCAAAAGTTCGATGGAAAACTTAGATAATATCTTAACAAGCATGTAATGAGCTTCCATATTTGGTTTTGTTCCAACTCCTTGATGGATGATTCCATTCAATTAAGAATTTTCCAGAGAAGTCTCACAGGTTCGACAACCAAATGGTATATAGAGCTATCGTGATACTCCTTTATCAACTTTAACTCCCTCACTATGGCATTGTTTACCCATTTCCCACTGTCAATCTGGTATGATACTAGTACCAAGCTTCTAACCTTTCTTAGGAAATCCACCTCCACCCATATATCTGATCATATTCATGAATGGAGTAGGTGGTGACAGTTGATTAAAGTTTCAATTCCAGACCAACTCTTGGTAGATTGGTTCACCAAGTCACTCTTACCACCCATTGCTAGAGATGTCACCATGGGAGGTGTTGTCATCGAAGAGAAAGAAATCAGTCGTTCTCAATATTTGGACCTAGTGTATTCCCAATCTAGCACACGTTATGATTTGATTCTAATGCTCCCCATCTGTCAAATGACCCTTCCAGCCATCCCCAGAAGCCCATGTTGATGGTATGATAGGTTTCATAAAATCACAGTCTACCACCCAATCGACTGGTAAACAAGGCCACACAACCTCCACCCTGGCCTCATCATAGACTGTTACGAACAACAAATTTGTTCCTTCTCCTTCAAAATCCTATGAGGTGAACGCGGTTCAATCCACTTCATCTCAGCAACTTGTAGGCAAGAAGAAAAATAAAGGTAACTCCAAAAAAATTTCTAACATGTAGGGGAATCCAAAACCCCAAAAAATTGCTAAAAAAAAAGCTGAAAAGAAAGGCGAATTTTCCCTGCCTTATTTGGAGAGGGGACCATTATACTAAGGATTGTCCCCATCATGAGGAAGTCACCAAATTATTAAAGGGAACCTCCCAACCCATAGTGTTAATCGACCCTTTCTCACTTCAGCAACAACAAATGGTTTCTCACAATCCTTCCCCTCCACAAGGAGGCACCATAAGTCATCCTCCAAATGAGGATGTTACCATAAGCACCCATGTCCTTATGTGTGATGAGACAGTTGGTCTAACAACTAGATGCAATACATATGACACTATTCCATAAAAAACCACCAATAGAGGTGTTATTGATAAGCCCTCCACTTCTAGTACTCCTCCACCTTACAGCCCTGTTCAAATATAGAAGCCTATTTTTGACTCTTTATTGCACCCACCTAAGAGAAAAATTTGAAAATCAACTTTTGATCCAAGTTCACATGCTTCTAAAACTACAACATTGTTGAAGATTTGGCACAAGCACCTTGTGCTAAGTCGATATTTGAAGTTATATAGAATTTCCCTAGCCAACATATAACCATGTTGTTAGCTATTGGAGTTGTGGACCTAGTTTAATCTAATATTATTATGTTTAACCTGGAATATTTGCAACCAAGGCTCTCCCACCATCTGGCATTCCAAATTCACGGTGTCATTCGTGGGAAGAATATTCATCGTACTATTTTATATGAAGGAGCCTCAACTTGTGTCATGTCCTTATCTTGTTGGAGGGTCATTGGCTCTCCTGAATTCAACTAGTCTCCCACTGCCCTCAAAGAATTTGATGGACATGGCTTCATACCTTATGGACTCTTACACTCTTTAGCCATGGAGTTGGGCGGAAAAATAGTTTCTATTGATGTAGAAGTGATCGATGTAGCCTCAAACTATAACTTGTTTCTTGGTCGTAATTGGTTTTATGCGATGGTTGTTGTCACATATTTGGTCTTTTGCATTTTTCAATTCCCTTACCAAAGGAAAATTTTGACCATCGAATAACTCGATTACTGCACACCTGACGTTCATAACAAAATTTCTAATAATATCCCTTTTCTGGTACATTCCAATATTGAGTATGAGAGTGTGGGGGTTAGTCTCCTCAAGGATTCCTCACTCATGGGAATTTTTCCCTTTCCTGCCCCTAATCCCCCACCTCTAGTTGCCTCGATCAGCATGCTTTCGAATATGGTGCAACAATTCTCTAAATCATTCGATCCTTGGGTAGTACCTAACTCATATGAAAATGAATCACTAGGTGACACCATTCAACATAGTCCAGCAAAGGTTGCATATGTTTTGATTCAATCTGCCTCTTACATCTCATATTTTGACGACCAACATCTCATGGCATAAGATCCCTACTCTCTTTCATCCTAGTTAGACTCCTCTCCACCCTATTTTGATTATCTTGTATGGATTTTTCCATCAAATTAGTCCATTATGGAGATTATGATCCTAGAAGTGTCACCCTAGGAAGATTATCATCATAGGTCATCTTTCCTCCCACATATGGATATGGTAGAGAACAACATTCAATCCATTTTTCCACATGATATTGTCGCAAATCCTCAATCCGCCATTCTTACTCAAGACATTGTATCTGAAAGGAATTTAGGGAACATCACAACTACCATTTCTATTGACATATCGGTGAAACATGGTATCGTGGAACATGTTCAACTTGGCCAAAATTGCTCAGCTGAAGAGATTACAGCCTATACGACCTTGTTTAAATAATTATCTGATGTTTTCACTTGGATTTATGAAGAAATGTAAGGTATTTATCCATCCAATGTTGCTCATGAGATCAAAACCTGCCCATAAGCCAAACCTGTATGGCAGAAACTTTGACCGATGCACCCCCTAAATACTACAACCATTAAGGGAGAAATCAAAAAACTCTTGAAAGCTAGGTTTATTTACCCTGTACCATTAATAGACTGGGTGTCGAACATCATTCAAGTTATGAAAAAACATGGGACTATTAGATTTTGTTTCGATTACAAGGACCTTAACAAGGCTTATCCCAAATACAATTACCCTACTCCCTTTATCGACCAAATCATCGATAATAATGCCAAAAGTGTCATATTTTAATTTATGGATGGTTTTTCTGGCTATAATTATATCGATATACTCTCGTCCAACTAGCACAATATGACCTTTATTTTCCCATGGGGGACATATACTTATCACAAGCTACCCTTTGGACTTAAAAATGTTGGGGCCACTTTCCAGTCAACCATGTCGTATGCCTTTCATGATATCAAGCATATTGTGGAACCTTACCTTGATGATTTACCTGCCCATTCAACTCGTCAAGAGGATCATATTGAGCATCTTAGAACCATTTTTCTTTGATGTCACCACTATAGTATTTGCTTGAATCCACACAAGTGCATCTTTTGTGTTGAAACTAGAAGATTCCTAGGATTCATAATCTCCAAAGATGGGATTTGGGTTGATCCCTTAAAGGTTAAGGCTATCTTATCATTACCTCCTCCATCAACCCTACTAATCTAGATTTAGGAGTGGAACAAACTGATTAACAGACTAAATACAATAAACACAAAGATATGAAGAATAACACAAATATCCAATGAACAATATCTTCTATTAAATAATAAAATAGGCTGAAACTGTAAAAATGCAGAACTGAAACACTTGCTCGAATGGTGGTAGTTATCTCTAAGAAGAGATGTGGATGCTACGCACATCTATCTGAGAATAATGGAATACAATGAGGTTTCAGAGGCCTTTTTGATACTACTCATGAATGCCAAAACCCTAGACATCCAAAAACCTAACCCTAGAAGGTGACACATCAAAAGTCATGTGAGCCCTATGGGTAAGTTGGTGTAATTTGGTACCTTAACTTCCAAGGGTCGTAAATTTTGAATACGACCTCCATTTTAGGTGCATGATAGACCGTTGGAAAGGTATTTTAGAGAAATACACATTCCGCCATCAAACTCTAACTCCATCTATAGTTTGACTATGGCGAGCCAAAAAAATAATGTTTAGAGCCCCAAAACGGCCCTGGAAGTACAGCAAGATGTCCTGACATGAAAACATACAAAATAATCCAATTGGATTAGGCAAGAGGCCACCCATATCCACCTGGAGGATGTGTGGGGATTCAGAAAGCCCCAAAAGTGTACAACCCATAATTACAAAGCAGTATAGAAAAACATACTGAACAAAAAATGGACACGAGGAGCCAGTTGGAATAGGTGGGTGGCCACCAATATTCACATGGATCAATCCTCCCCCCTTAGGAAGTAATGGTTTCCATTGTGTAGAGTTCCCCCATCAAGTGAGTAAACTTCTGCTAGATTTGGCCCTGGGTGAGCCCATTGCCTTGGTGTAGGAGTTTCCCTGCCTTGACAACCCGATAAAGCTGGATTTGTTGTTGGTGATTTCCCTTGACCTGTGTGTCCACTATCTCATCAGTGGATGTGTGTTCCATGTAGTCAAGGTTGAGATCTATTGGTCTCAGTTGTTCTGCGATCTCAAAGGTGTCCAATAATGGGGGGAAATATGGTTGAAAGAGGTCCACATTGAATACTAGATGAAACCAAGGAAAGGTGGAGTGTTGAGCTTAAAATCATTGCTACCCACAGCCTTGGTGATAGTGTAAGGCCCATAACGAAGTGGTCGAAGCTTCTGATGGGGCCCGGTTAGATGCTCCTTCTGCAAATGTAACCAGAATTTGTCGCCAACTTGAAACTAGTGTGGTATCATGTGTTGATCATGGCACTGCTTGTACTTAGCATTGCATTTCTGCAAAATATCCTGGACCTATTGGCAGATGTGTTGAATCCGCTCAATGAATCCGGTGGCTTTGTCTATCGTAGATTGATCAAGGGAAGAGTTTGTCTGTGCGGTGGAAAGAGGAAGTGCAACATCAATGGGTACTAAGGGTTGGAATCCCAGACTCACTTGAAATGGGCTATGGTCGGTGGAACTATGGAGAGCCATGTTGTAACCATGTTGGACATATGGGAGACTCTTGTTCCATGTACATGGATGCTTATAATTGTACATGCGCAGGATGTGCACAATAATCTGATTGACGACCTTTGTTTGGCCATCAGTTTGGGGGTGGAAAGCAGTGGACTTTGTGAGCTTGGTGTCCAACAGAGACCATAGACTCGACCAAAAGGTGATGAGGAACATGTTGTCTCAGTCGAAGATGATGGTCTGTGGTATCCAAAAGTGGAACCACACTCGTTTGAAGAAGAGATTAGAAGTATATGTCGTTAAGACATTCTTCTGGCAAGTTGTGAGGATGGCCATCTTCGAAAACTGATCAATGACCACAAACACATAGTCATTTCCTTGCTTGGTGTATGGCAAGATGGACTTGTAATTCATTGATATGGATTCCCAAGGCTTCTCAGGAATAGGAAGAGGGGTGTATAATCCTTACTTCTTGATGGTTGGCTTGGAAATGGCACAGGCAGTGCAAGATATGATATACTTGTTGATGTCCTGTCGAAATTTTGGCCAATAAAAATGTTTCTAAAGAACAGCCATAGTTTTGTCCACACCAAAATGTCTTTCCACCTAACTGTAGCGGGTTTCCCAAATCATCTTTGCACGCTCACTTATAGGAACACAGAGATGGCCCAGGTGGCATAAGAGTATATCCTGAATGTGAAAATCAGTGACAGTTGCGCATGTACCCAAGAGCCGATAGGTGGTGGCGAAGTCTAAATCTTGTTAATAAAGTTAGGGCCACTTAGATGCTCCGTGTCCACAGGAATGGAGCACAGTGATGAGAGCAGCCATGGGAGGTCAACTGAGGCATTCAGTGACACAATTGGATATACTTGTCTTATAATTTTTGTTGAGATGGAACCGTTGCAGGTAGTTGGACCACTTCTAATGGCGGTCATTCTGCAATTTCTCTTGTGTCTATATGAACTACAGAGGCTTGTGATCAGTGTGTATGATCATATCCTTCCCAAAAATGTCATGTTTCCATTAACGACGGGCTTGTACAATGGAATACATTTTCTTGTCATAGGTAGGGTATTTCTAGACAGTATTGGATAGTGTCTCACTATGGTATGCCACCAGATTCCCATGTTGAGTCAGAACTGTGCCCACAGCATAGTCAGATGCATCAGTCTCAATCTCAAATGGTTGTTGCAGATTGGAAAAGGAGAGTACTGGAGATGAGCACACGTGATGCTTCAAATCATCGAATTCTCATTCTTTCTTCTTCCCCCACATGAACTTGGGCCTACCACCGCCCTTGGTCACCTAGCTGAGGGAATAATAGACATGCTAAACAAAAAATAGACACGAGGAGCCAGTTGGAATAATTGGGTGGCCACCAATATCCACCAGGATCACCTACACCAACTTCAAAGTTTACAAGGGAAGGAAAACTTCTTACGTCATTTCATCTGTAATTATGCATAGATTACGAAAGGATTTATGTGTTTGTTGAAAAGGGATGTCCCTTTCATTTGGGACAACCAAGCCCAACAATTGTTTGATGCTCTCAAACACACATTGACACATACTATGTTACTCCATCCCCCCAATTACACACAATATTATATCCTTTGCCTTGTTGCATCCATTTCCACCATTGGAATGGTATTGGTTCAAGAAGATGACGACGGAGAAGAACATGCCATTTATTACCTAAGTAAGAGCCTAGCATGCCCTGAAATTCATTATTTGCACGTTGAGAAGTTGGCTTTGGCAGCAGTCATTTTTGTCCAAAGGTTTTGACATTACATTTTGCTTCACAAAACCTCGATCATTGCAGATTCCAACCCTATGTACCATATATGGACACGTCAAGTACTAGGGAGAAAAAACTCATGATGGATTTTTATTCTCCAAGAATTCGATCTAGAATTTTCCAAATCCAAATCAAAGAAATATTTTCTTTTTACTAAGCTTATGTGTGACCTTCCCCATACTGATGAATAAATTGTTCCCATCGACTCTCTTCCTGATGAGTCATTGTTCCTTATTGGCACATATGACTCGTGGTAAGGAGACATCACTTTGTATCTCCAAACCCAGCGTTTCCAATGTGCGCTATCTCGTGAATATCATCATCGTATTCATCATCATGTGAAACATTACCTCATCATTGGTGACACTTTATATCACTATGGTACTGACTCTATATTACGATGATGTTTAACCTGTGAGGAATCCAAACATGTTCTTAATGACTGTCACTCTATAGCATGTGGTAGTCATCTTTCTGGGATGGCTATAGCCTAGAAAAGCTTACGCGCATGATATTTATGGCTCTCAATATTCAAAGATTGTATGGAAGTTGTCAAGAAATTTCAACCCTGTCAAGTTTTTCATCCTAAAATGCACTCATCTCCTACTCCACTTCCTCCAGTAGTTTTTGTCGACCCCTTCACCAAATGGGCATTGAATTTATGCAATGTAATCCTACCTTAGTCGAGAGGAATGGTTATATAATAGTTGCAGTTGACTATTTCACTAAATGGGTCAAGGCCATTCCTACAATCACATACAATAGAAAAATTATTTCCCTATTCATATTCAGTCACAGTATCACTAGATTCAGTGTCCCACAAGCCATCGTTATTGATCATGGCTCACACTTTAGAAACCATATGATGGTTGATTTAAATGTCAAATTGGGTTTTCTCCATGAAAACTCATCCCCATATTACCCCCCAAGAAAATGGACAAGTAGAGGCCATTAATAAGGTCTTGAAAGCCATCATCCAATAGATGGTGGGGGAACAAAACTCAAATTGGCACTTAAAACTTTTCTCGATACTTTGGGCTTATAGGACTTTTGTAAAGACTGCCACTAGGTTTACACCATTTCAATTGTTTTATGGCCTAGAGGGAGTCCTACCTATTGAATGTGAAATTCCATCACCCAAAATAGCCAGTGAACTCCTTCCAAACACCTCTACTAAGGAAGAACGGTTCTTGTACTTAAAAAAACTAGATGAGACTTGGCACAATGCTACTCTCGCTAATGAGACACATAAAAAGCACATCAAGATGCAATATGACAATTTTTTCCTACCTCATGTCTCCAATGCAGGTGACCTAGTTTTAGTCTATGACCATGACCACAATAAGTTGGGGGAAGGTACATTAAAACCCATGTGGTAAATCCCTTGCATAATAAAACGAGTGCTACAAAAGGGTTCTTATGATATGGTTGATTATGAGAGAATCCCATTGAAGGAGACCCAGAATGGGTTCTACCTAAAAAAGTACTATGCTTAGGGTCATCCTTCATTCGTGCTTTGTACATTATTGTACCATACATTTTGTGTGTTTTGGTTATGGTGTGATTTTTTATTTTGCGTGTGAAGTTTTGTTTCACCTATGGTCGCTTATCCCATTTTTTGCTTGAATGCGCAAACGTTAGCTTCCTCTTCCATATATTTTTGAGTCATGGATGGTGCTAGTCGGCATACCCAAAACGTAGCTTATGTCGCTTGGGCGATCTATTCCCCCTTCTGACGAGTTAGTGAGTTTGAAAGGCATTTTCCTTTGTCCTGCAACAAATAATGTCGTGTAATATCACGTTGTGATTAGACTTTTGAATGAGGCTTCCTCTTTTGGCATAACTCGCATGATTTTTAGTCTTAACTCTGAACTCGTGGTCTTTCAACTGAACCACATTTATTCTATCTGCGACCCTATGTTGCTTCATCTCTACTTAAGGGTTCACCTCCTTGAAAGATCTTTTGATTACATTCAATATCAACATATACCAAGGGAGTTTAACATAGTGAATGATTCACTCGTGAATTTCATGTTAGACTGGCATCTAATGCATACATAAATATTACATAATCACAAATCATGTAAAAGAGAAAAAACAAAAACCATCATTCGAATGAACACTTAAGGATGAGCAGCCGAAATGAAATCCATATATATATAATAGAAAAAGTCTATTTTTCTACATCATAAAGTTCAAAAAGTACATCGGGGTAAAAAACAATAGGCCACATTTCCCATACATCATCGCCAAACTAGGAAAATGTGAAGACATGAGACTCTACTCCTCATCCTATAGCACATTGTGCTCGTGATAACTAACGACCACTCGGGCCACTCATCGTAAAAAGTGACTAATACCATCAGGCACGCCCATTGTATCCCTTTGGAGATGATAAGGAATCTCTTCCATCTGCATCACAGGGAAACCCATGTTGAGGCCCCTTGGGTTCCTTTCTATGTCACTAATCCCTTCAACATCAACTTCCTCCACTTGATGTGCTTCTTTGCGTAAGTGTAATGGTGACATACCCACCAGCCGCACTACTCCTTCATCTGTGAAACAAAAACAAAAACACTTTTTAGATCCCCTTTGTACAAAAATCTATCTATATATATATATATATATATATATATATATATATATATATATATATATCAAAAATCCAAAACAAACATGTAATAGGGTCACATTATTCAAATACATACTTGTTGTTTCCCACCGTTATCCCTCGGGAAGCACTAGATATATGTCTCTTATGAAATCCATCCTGGCATAAGGGAAGTCCTCAATCATGGAGATCTAATCTTCCCACCATGCGAAGAAACCAGCATCAAACGAAAAAAAATCTAGGGACCACCCCCTAATCGGGACATAAGACTGGTCCAACACTCCATTTGTGGCTCAATAGAAGGTTGCATGGGAGATTCAAAGGTACCATGTTTAAGACAAATGACACCAATATGTGTCCATATCCAAACTATTTCTACCTCCATATCTTGCATTTGGTGATTTGATATTTCAAATTCACCAACACACCCCCACAGCAATTGAATAATCTATGCTCAAAACATTTAATGGCATATTCCATCTGCACTTTTGAAGCTAGATGCAGCCATGTGGTATTCACTAACATTGTAATAGTGAAGATGATAATGTGTAACAAGTGATCTATGATGTCCTTGATGAGAATCTTCCTACTACTTTTTCGGGTACCTTCCCTATAGTATTGATCAATGTATTTATCAGTTGACATCTCAATTCCCCGGTGACCGGCCAAAATAATAGATGCCCCCTTCTTGGAGAGACATATTAAGAAGTAAATGTCCTCCATCTCTATATCAAGAGTATGGGGATCCACATGAAAAATTTTGTCATTTGCATCCCACATCCTTATCAAATGCTCCAAAAGAAGCACTTCCTTCCTCATGCTCTGAGTCTTGAAGAACTTAAGTAAATCACAATCCCTCAGTGTTGCTATGGTTTTTGGTTCACGCAAAGCAGCCATGTCTTTGGCCTCACGTTCTTGCTCTTCCCATTCAATCATTTTTTCTAAAAAACAATTCATGCAAATGACAAGAAGAATCATTAGTTCAAATTTGAGCTTCATTTGATGCTTCCTTGACCATCTATTAGCAAAATTTTCTTATAAATTGTGCCTATCTACCCCTAGACCAGGGTTACAGGGTGATAGTCTCTCCCTAATATTCATATACAGGGCGATGATGTTGGATAACTAAGAGAGGGGGGGGGTGAATCAGTTTTTACCGTGCTTAAACAATTATTCTTATTTTAAACTCTTTACAGAGCACTCAATGACAATCACAATAATGCAGGGAAGTAAGCATTAGAACATTCAGCATTAGTCACATATGAAATATACAAAGACAGATATTTCCTGAGGAAACCCATAAAGGGTAAAAACCTCTTCTTCTTGGTATGATAAGTAATATTTACATTCTATACATTATCATACATATGAGCTCCAACTCATTGTGAGGCTACAACCTCTCTTTTGCAAGCTACAACTTGTTGAGAGCACCAACTCTCTATTTTCTCTAGCACCTACTAGAAGGAAGCACCAACTCCTTGGTTTCTCTAGCACCCACTAGAAGGAAGCACCAACTCCCTGGTTTCTCTAGCACCCACTAGAAGGAAGCACCAACTCCCTAAGTTTTCCAGCACCAACTGGATGGAAGCACCAACTTCCAGTCACATAATCACCAACCTGTATAACAGAGAACAGCAATTCTCCCTTGCACCACCCTACCACCCTAGTTTCTCTGGATGCAACCAGATGGAAGCTACAACTCCCTGTGTTCAAGCACCCACTTGAACCTCTGAGGACATCAATCCTCCCTAGCACCTCTCTACCACCCTGAAATATTAAGTTTGCTATATATAAATTTATCACAGTGATACAATATTTATCAATGGCTTACCGGTCTCATCACTATTCTCCTACACTAGCCTACTCTATTTGCCTCACTATCTTCCTACACACATGCCTTGTGATTTATGTTCTTCTACCTTTTATGCTCTATGCGCCATGTCCATTCAATGTACCATTCCTCTTCTATGTATTTCAGCTACGCCAATCACCCAAGAACCATGATTCGGTTCTGCTAACTGAATCGTAACTGAACAATTAATCATGAGGAGCAACAGTAGCCCTTCAGTCAGATTTCCAAGTATCCAACACCGTTGGATTACAAGCACAGGGTCTCGCATTGATTTCGCCATTTCGCATTTCGCCATTTCGGCATTCCGGCATTCCGGCATTCCTTTGGTGAAGTGTTTCGACACTCCAACTCTCGGTATTTGAAACCTACACCAAAAGGTGTTTTTCGCATTTCGACATTTCGCGATTTCGCATGTCACAAATTCTTGTTGCAAGGCATCTCGACTCTCCAAGTTGCGATCTCTGAAATGGAGTTTAGTTGCACTAGCTCCTTCCTCCATCTTCCGCAGATGTAACCATTGGCTATGACCACAGCCTTATTCGAAACTTCATTTTGCAATTTCACGTTTCATGAATTTGTTGCGAGTCACTCTGACTCTTCCAACAACCGATCACGAAATGGAGCCTTGCAACTTGCAAGCTCCTTCCTTCACATGCCCACAGTTGTGACCAAGCGTTTATCCGTAAAGTGCTTTCACGATTTCTCATTTCGGCATTCCTATGATGAAGGATCTCAAAATAGATATTAGCTTTGTGCTAGCTCCTCCCTCTCACATGACCATCAATGATAACCACTGCCTACACCAAAAAAGTATTTCAGTGTTTCGCATTTCGCAACTTGCGGACTCCTGTGATGAAGAGTCTCGACTCTTGACTCCTCCAACTCCCGGTATCCTAAACTCTGAAATGGAGTCAGATCAACGGTCCATAATCTTGATGATTCGATGTTCTGTATCTTTTCGTGATTTCTCATATCGCGAGTTCCTGCCGTGAGTTGCTTCCTTGACTCCTCCAACTCCCAGTATCCAAAACTCTGAAATGGAGTCAGATCAACGGTCCACAAACTTGATGATTCGACGGTCTAGATATTTCTTTGATCAATGACTCATATTAAGTCGTGGTTTCGCATTTCACGATTTCGGTATTCTTGTCATGAGTGTTCTTGACATCTCCAACTCCCGGTATCCGAAACCCCGAAATGTCGTGGTTTCGCATTTCGCAATTTCGAGAGGTTAGAGCACCTCCTTCCTTTGACTTTCTAGTCAGTAAAATGTTGATTTGTGACCATGTGTCCTGCTCGAAGATGGACGGTTCTCCTTCTTTCGGGATTTTGTAAGCCCGCTTCTCCTAGGACTTTAAAGAACATACAGGTTCTCCTGGATCCAATGATGGTCGGACCTTTCTTGAATCTATCGCCCGAGATCTGTCCTCCATCTTTGCACTCCTCCTATCTGGATTCAGATATGACAGTCATCGGGAATTCTGAATGGGATCCAACGATCACTGTTTCTCTTCATTGTTACGCTTCTGATCTTTCCATGCCATCATCGCTACTGATCTTCCTTGCCTACATGTTTTCCATTGTTGTCTCCCAACTGTAAACCTGCTAACGTCACTACTATTCTTTCCTGTAACCATACCTTCATCGTTGTTGTTCTTGCCATCAATAACTATAAGCATGCTATCGTTGTTGTTGTTCTTGCCTATAGACATTCCATCGTTGTTATTGTTCTTGCCATCAATGACAAGCATGATCTTCTTGTAAACATGCCAACAATATCCCCCTTTGGCATTGATGGCAACCCTGAATGGCTGCGCTAATCTGTTTGGACCTCCAACTGTAGCATCTAGTCCAGACGACTCCTTTTCTCCCCCTTTGACATCAATTTCAAAGAAAACATGCTCCCCTTGAGCTGTTGTAGTATTTTTATGAGGTATCAGATATTAAACGAACACAAACTCCCCCTGACAGGATGGACTCTCTTATTTGAGGCCTGCAGAATATTTGTATCTAAACCAGAGTCTTCTCCTTCTGATTCTTGGACCTGTTCATCTTCAGCTTCTGCTGTATCCTCTGTAGAATACTCAATATTGCTCACCTATATTACTGGGACTCCTTCATCAACCTTTTCTTTTCATAATTGGATGACTCGCCCTTTCATTGTTATCTCTCTGCTTCTAACTGTTTTCCCCCTTTGTTCCTAAAAGGTTAGCTTTCCTTGACAAGGTCTTTCCTCTTGTTATCTCTACAGGATGTCATGTATATCATTTTGTAAAACAAAATGTTTTTGTTGAAGATGTTGTTGTCCTACTGACACACTGTGTAATTGTAGCTCGTACTTTTCAAACAACCCTTGGATCTCCCCATTGATTCTCATTGATCTCTATTACTGCAATTTCATTTTTATTCCATGATTTTTACAACCCAAGGTTTTTATGACCATATACATCACAAGATAAAAACACTACAAACATTCTCACATTTTCTTTTCCTTTTTACAAATGGAGGACCTGTATCAGGTTTCTTAGGAGAACTGATTTATACCTTATTGAGTCCAATACCGAATTTGTCATTTGGTGATCTCTGACTATCCAAGGTTTTATCCAGGGTCATGGAACTGATCAAGAACTTGATTTGGGTGTTTGACTTCTCAACCTTCAAAACTTCTGCTTCCATCTTATGACATGATTCTTCTCCTACTTCTTCCATGGAATAAATTCTAACTGAACATTCTTTTATTGTATCTTAATCTTCTTCTTTACTTGCAGGGGAGGATTCAACATCAACATTGTTGTTTGTCCTTATGCTTTTAGCCACCACTTGTCCTGAGTTTACATTTACCTTACACTCCTTGGACGTGAACACCTCTTCACTGCCTCTGTCACACTTTTAACTTGTACTGAGAAAATTATGTTTCAGACCATCCACAAGTAGAACGTACTGGGCATCTCCTTTGACATTACTCAAACTCACCATCCCTCTATCCTTGATTTTACGAGGTTCATAATTTTCAAGGATCACATTTCTTGTCTTGCTTTTACTTATTGACAGAAGCTTATCCTTGTCTCCAGTCATGTGCTTGGTACATCCACTGTCTATATTCCCATAGGCCTTTTGTTTTTGAGTTGAAAGTGCTAGACCACCTTTTTCACTATCTTTCCTTTTCCACGTGTTGGCCTTTCTATCTAAGAACTTTATCCTTGGATCTGCTTTGTAATTCTTCAGATGGCAGTTTGTAGCTTTGTGGCCAAAGTTGTGACAGTTATAGAATTCAATCTCAATGTTCAATAGGTCAAAGTTATTGTTACAGCATTGTCTACTCATTGATTGTTTATTATTTCTTGACCTCCTCAGTTGCATGTCTCTAGACTTAATTTGGCAATTTGCAATCTGTGATGATTTGTTACTTGGATGTATCATTCTTTGTTGTGGAAAATATTTATTCCTTGGAAATCTTAATTGCTCATGTCTAAGTCTTAAGGAACAATTTACATCTTTGTGACCAAAGTTAGAATAGCAGAAACAATATCCATAGAAAAATTCTTTGTACCTGGAAAATGGTTGTCTTCTTTGAGAAAATCAATTTCTTCCATGTTGATGATTTCCTTGAGTAGGGAGTGCATTATTTCTTTGTTCTATAGATTCAGTCCTGACACCTTTTTCTTTGCTCCTCCTGGGTGGCTGATTGTCTTCCTTTGTTTCTGCAGGTTTGTTGTTGTCATTGGTTGTAGATTTGACAAACTTGATGGGTTCTCTGTTTCTTGGCTGACCACTACTTGATCCCTCTTCATAACCCAAATTATTTTTCAGCTTTGGATTCCTTTGTTGATTCAGAATGGTGGCTAATCCTTTTGAGGCTTTGATACTTGACAGATTCTGATGATACAAGGCTTGAAACTTCTCCAACTCTTTACTTGTTTTCACTACTTCTTCTTCCAGGGCTTCAGATCTTGCCTTCTTTTCTGATAATTGTTGTTTCAGAATGGCCTCTATTTTCTTTGCCTCTTCTAATTCCACTTTCAGCAAGGCAAAGTCTTCATCGGGTTTTTTAGTGCCTTTTTTGAACTGTATCAGCAATTGTTTTTGCTTTATCTTCTTAAGTCTGAGTCTGTCAATCTCTTCCAAAGTGTTGATCAGCTCTCTTTCCAAGTCAACCACAGCTTCTTCATCATCATCATCACTGCATGTGCTTTTATTATCATAATCCTCTTTGGCCATAAGCATGAATTCATTTACCTTATCTTCACAGGAAGAGTCACTATCGGTGTCTTCTGAGGAGTCATCATTGTTTACACATAAACTTTTCTTTTTATCAAATTTTTGGATTTGTACTTCTCTTCACCTTCAGAGTTCTGGTCCTTCTTTTTGTGTGGACACTTATTTGCAAAGTTACATATCTTACCACAATTAAAACATTTGAGGGGAAGCTTTCCTTGATATTTTCCTGATCCTTTCTTTATCCTTCTCGCAAATTTTGCCTCAATATCATATAAATATGAATTAGTATCATTGTCTGCTTTAAAAGATGCTTCTCTAGTAATGGATTTATCTTTGTTGATTCTCATTTCATATGCAGTTAAAGTTCCTAGGAGTTGATCAATGGACAGATTTTTAAGATCATTTAGTTCTTCTATTGCAGAGACTTTTGGATT
>ML776765.1:223489-259751 GCA_009831015.1 Picea engelmannii | reverse complement strand
GGTTTGAAGCTTGGCATATTTTACCTTCTCATTACCTTCATAACTACTAATGAGTTTGTCCCACATTTCTTTGGCAGTTTGAAGATGCATCACCTTTACAAACTCGGCTTCTGCAAGTCCATTCAAGATAGCATTCATTCCCTAAGAATTAAAGCTAAATTCTAACTTATCATCCTTGGAAGCTAAAACAACAAGCTTTATGTATCCAGTCTCTACTACATCCCAAACATCAGCACCTAAGGCCATTAGGTATGTTCTCATTCTAACCTTACAGAAAGCAACATTTGTTCCATCAAACAGAGGAGGCTTAGTGGCTGAAGTCCCTTCATGACTAGTCATGTTTAAGCTTACAGATCTACCTTTAGATAAAAGGAACCTGCTCTAATACCAATTGTTGGACAACTGAGAGGGGGGGGGGTGAATCAATTGTTACCGTGCTTAAACAATTATGCTTATTTTAAACTCTTTATAGAGCACTCAATGACAATCACAATAATGCAGGGAAGTAAGCAATAGAACATTCAGCATCAGTCACACATATGAAATATACAAAGACAGATATTTCCTGAGGAAACCCATAAAGGGTAAAAACCTCTTCTTCTTGGTATGATAAGTAATCTTTACATTATGTACATTTTCATACATATGATCTCCAACTCATTGTGAGGCTACAACCTCTGTTTTTCAAGCTGCAACTTGCTAAGAGCACCAACTCTCTATTTTCTCTAGCACCTACTAGAAGGAAGCACCAACTCCCTGGTTTCTCTAGCACCCACTAGAAAGAAGCACCAACTCCCTGGTTTCTCTAGCACCCACTAGAAGGGCACCAACTCCCTAAGTGTTCCAGCACCAACTGGATGGAATCACCAACTTCCAATCACATAGGAACCAACCTGTATAACAGAGAACAACAGTTCTCCCTTGCACCACCCTGCCACCCTGGTTTCTCTGGATGCAACCATATGGAAGCTACAACTCCCTGTGTTCAAGCACCCACTTGAACCTCTGAGGACAACAGTCCTCCCTAGCACCTCCCTACCACCCTTAAATATTAAGTTTGCTATATATAAATTTATCACAGTGATACAATATTTATCAATGGCTTACTGGTCTCATCATTGTTCTACTACACTGGCCTGCACTATCTGCCTCACTATCTTCCTGCACACATGCCTTGCACTTTCTTTTCTTCTGCCTTTTATGCTCTGTGCGCCATGTCCATTCAATGCACCATTCCTCTTCTGTGTATTTCAGTTGCTACACACTACCTCCTTCTACACGCCTGGATCACTCTCAACAGCAGCCTCCATCTCTTCTATGTTCTGTGTATTTATATTGTATGTGCACCTTCTTCGTCCTCCATGCACAGTGCCTCTGCATGATTTTCACCGTGCCATGGTTCTTCTCATCGGGTTGTTCACTGCCACTCCACTTTTTCTCTTCTTGGCTCGCTCAATCCTCAAAAAAAAAATTGCATCTCGCTTCTATCTATTCCTCATCTGTTACTCATCTCTGAGTTTTATCTCACTCTACACATACTTTTGGTCTCACACTGTGCATACTGTAATTTTCCCTTCTTTACAGTTCAATTCATTTTTCATTCAGAACAACCAACACCACACACTCACTACGTGTTTCTTTTTATATTCTACAACCCCTTCGGTTACCCTTCAAATCCCTAGAACAAAGCTTCAAAAACTAAAACGCCAACCGTCCAAGAACCATGATTCGGTTCTGCTAACTAAATCGTAACTGAACAATTAATCATGAGGAGCAACAGTAGACCTTCGATAAGATTTCCAAGTATCCAAAACCATTGGATTACAAGCACAGGGTCTCGCATTGTTTTCTCTATTTCACATTTTGGCATTTCGGCATTCCGGAATTCCTGTGGTGAAGTTTTTCGACACTCCAACTCCCGGTATCCGAAACCTACACCAAAAGGTGTTTTTCACTTTTTGACATTTCGTAATTTCTCATGTCATGAATTCCTGTTGTGAGGCATCTCGACTCTCCAAGTCGCAATCTCCGAAATGAAGTTTAGTTGCACTAGCTCCTTCCTCCATCTTCTGCAGATGTGACCACTGGTTGTGACCACAGCCTTATTCAAAACTGCATTTCACAATTTTGCATTTCACGAATTTGTTGCGAGTCACTCTGACTCTTCCAACTCCCGATCACAAAATGGAGCCTTGGAACTTGCAAGCTCCTTCCTTCACATACCCACAGTTGTGACCAAGCATTTATCCATAAAGTGCTTTCGTGATTTCGCATTTCGTCATTCCTATGATGAAGGATCTCGAAATAGAGCTTAGCTTCATGCTAGCTCCTCCCTCTCACATGACCATCGGTGGTAACCACTGCCTACACCAAAAAGTTATTTTGGCGTTTTGCATTTCGCAACTTCAGGACTCCTGTGATGACGAGTCTCGACTCTTGACTCCTCCAACTCCCGGTATCCGAAACTCCGAAATGGAGTCAAATCAACAGTCCACAATCTTTATGATTCGATGGTCCATATATTTTCATGATTTTTCATATCACGAGCTCCTGTCGTGAGTTACTTCCTTGACTCCTCCAACTCCCGGTATTCGAAACTCTGAAATAGAGTCAGATCAACGATCCATAATCTTGATGATTCGACGGTCTAGATATTTCTTTGATCAACGACTCAGATTAAGTCATGGTTTCGCATTTCGCGATTTCGGCATTCTTGTCGTGAGTGTTCTTGACATCTCCAACTCTCGATGTCTGAAACCCCGAAATGTCATGGTTTCGCATTTCGCAATTTCGAGAGGTTAGAGCACCTCCTTCCTTTGACTTCCCAGTCAGCAAAATGTTGATCTGTGACCACATGTCCTGCCCAAAGATGGACGATCCTCCTGCTTTCGAGATTTTGTAAGCTCACTTCTTCTAGGACTTTAAATAATGTGCAGGTTCTCCTAGATCAAATGATGGTTGAACCTTACGATCAGGTCTAACGCCCGAGATATGTCCTCCATCTTTGCACTCCTCCTGTCTGGATTCAGATATGACGGTCATCGGGAATTCTGAATGGGATCCAACAATCACTGTTGCTCTTCATTGTTACGCTTATGATATTTCCATGCCATCATCGCTGCTGATATTCCTTTCCTTCCTGTTTTCCATTGTTGTTTCCCAACTGTAAACCTGCCAACGTCACTACTATTCTTTCCTGTAACCATACCTTCGTCATTGTTGTTCTTGCCATCAATAATTGTAAGCATGTTATCATTGTTGTTGTTATTTCCTGTAGACATGCCATTGTTTTTGTTGTTCTTGCCATCAATAAAAAGCACGCTCTTCTTGTAAACATGCCAACAGATGAAGCCTACTTCATCGCTCCTATCAATGTACTAGGCGAGCAATAATCTCTAGGGTGCCAAGGGAGCCCTATTTCAGCTCAAATCATCCCTAAACTTGCATAAAATGACATAAGAGTACAATCAAATCAAAGAGGATGGTAAGAGGAATAACCTACTTCAGACAGATCATGAAATGGTCTCCCGTATCTACCGAAATCAGCATTCCAAGATCTTCCCTAAAAGAAGGAAATTTTCAACAAGGCAATACTAAGAGGTAAAATAAACTAGGTATTTTCACTAGTTGCTCTTTTATCCATTGGAACTAGTTGTTTTTATATGTTCACATTGCCTTCTTTCTTCCATTCGAGTTATTTTTTTGAGTGAAAACACTATTTGATAGTATTTATGGATATTTCTGGCCTTATTTCCATTGAGTCATCTCATACCTGTGCAGGAATTTAAGAGGCGAGACTCTTTCTTTTCAGCAACCTTGTTCATGAGAGCATGCTTCATCATTCTTCAAGGTCATTAAAAAACAAATATTTGCCTTTTGAGTGGTATTTTATCCCTTTTTTGGCCTCGTAATACTAACTACAAAAAAGGAACACTCTAGTCAATCATGACTAGAAGAATTCTCCCTTGTATTGTTTTACTCTTTTTCAGGCTCAGGGGACTAAATTTATGAAAAAGGACATCCTTGGAATCTTATTTAAGATATTTGCAGACTCTCTACACATGAAAAGAACATTGAGTTTACCTTCTTTGGACTCGTAAAATTATACATTGATGGACCCTTATGGGACTAAACCCCTCCTTATTTAGGTTCATTAAACATGTGATGAGGGACTCATCGAAGATGAGCTATACCGAGCATATGTTACCCTTCTCTAGCTTGTTAAAAAATAAAGAGGTAAGTGTCATTCATGGTTGGGGGGGAATTGAGGCAAGTGGATCATTTTTTAGAAATCATTATGGAAATTGTTTGTTCTCCCCCTTGAACATGGAACCTATTTGCATCTTGTCTTGTAGTTGGGTAATTTCATTGTCTCTGAGTCATACCAATCCTATGAGTCATTATACTCATTCGGCTCACCTGAAGGGTGCCCCAATTATCATCACACTATGCTTTGGTCTATCTCTCAGTCAAGCCAATTTTTCCAAGTCATTTTTCATGCCTCACAATGTTCAAGGGAAGTTTCAACCCAAATCAACCACTTTGTAGTATTACCAACTTTCATCCCCATGTCAGTTTGTTCTCATTTGATTTATCGTCTTACATCACTTTCCTATGTCAGTTTTGTTATGATGATGGGGGACACATCATGGCCCTCCTTTGATGAGTTTTTTCATGTTGACTTCAACACATTATCCAGGAATTAGAAACTAGTTAGTATCTTGGAACCTACATTCCTCAATGGTAGGTATTCTTGCTTTAGACTGTAGGTTTACATCATTGACCTCTTATCGAATGATTCCATGAATTTTCAACTTTAGCTCATGTATTCACATTCATTGAAATGTACTAGGGTACCTTGGGATTCATTGTCATCATTGGTGATCTCCCTTGCACTTGTTAACGGTATACATCAATAGCTGGTAATCAAGTGGTTTATACCATGTTTGACATCAACACATCTATTCACATAATTAGAATCGTGTCATTTCGGGATCACAAAGACCTTGCAAATTCACCTCTCCCAGGTTGCGATGGAAATTATTTGAGTACTTAAGAATATTATCGTATGGAAATTATGTTGGCAATCTCACTGATGTATATGTTGTCGCATAAATCCACTTTGTATTATTATGTGGATATGTTTTAGTCATATCATAGCTCCATTGTGTATTCTTTCGTGGTTACGACCTGAGAAGGTCATGGAAGGTATGGATCCACATTGTATCTTTGGTGGCCATATCCTTAGTCAATTCTTTCATGGATCCATAGTGTATTGGTCGGTGGCCATGCTTTGAGTCAGTTTATTCCAAGCATGGGTATTCCTACCTCGAGGATGATACATATATATTGTATGATGTTTGTTTGTAGATTCCACCCAACTCACCTATTCCAACACCCTTACATACACATTTTTGTAAAGTGTTCTGGCCATTAGTTTATCTTCTCACCTTGCACTTTAGGGGGAATCTGTTACACACCTAAGTGTCACACTACCAAATGTTGCACTTAAGTGTCGTAAGTGTCACAGGTGTCGTACTACCAAATGTCACACTTAAGTGTCACAAGTGTCACACTACCAAATGTCACACTTAAGTGTCGCATCTGTTACACACCTAAGTGTCATACTTTATCAAGTGTCACACCTAAGTGTCACAACTTCATCACCATGAGGAAGTACATGTCATAATCCGTACACATGTTGAAGAGGAAATATATCATTTGGAGGTCGAAATACTACCCTTTTCCTTTAGTTTTTTGCCTTGTTTGAACTTCATCACCCTCCTGTCCATATAGAATAAGGGATAAACCCTGATCATCACTCCTTGATCGGTTATAGGGGAGCTATAGTCTCACCCTATGCTCAGTTATGGGGGGGCGATGAAGTAGTTGCAACCATCATGCCTTGTTTTGTGAGGTTGTTTTCAGCAGATTTCAGTTGGTTAAGAGATTGGTTTGAGCTACCTTCTATTCAAGGCAAGGTCAATCTTGTTGGTTTAGCCAAATAATCATTTGACCACATCCTATCCTCAAAATTATACGATGGTTGTTATGCCTCAATGCATATATAATGAAGGCCATGCTTGAGTGAAAGGGGGGAGAACCTAGAGCATCATACTTATGACTTTGTGACATTCAAGGGGCTCGAAAGGAGAGCTTGAAGGAGTTGTTGTAGCATCGAGATTGAGGTTGTAAGTGCTTCTCTATTGTTGTTTTCCATTAATATATAACTTGGCCTATTCCCTTCATGTTTTTTTTGTTCACTATATGCATGTCTATTATTGTCTAATTCATCATAGATAAATATGCTCTGCTTAACAATATAATGTGGAAGAAGGAGGCTCTTCTTTGTTCCTTGCTGGACTTTTCTTGCACCAAGAGATTGGACATCAAGATCAAGGGCTAGAGCAGCAAGGAAAATTGACGTAAAATAGGTGAGTCATCTATCCTTCTCTTCTCATTCTCATTGTTGACATATAGAGTGGATCTAGGGGGAAAGTATTAAACTATTTGTTTCTCTCTTTCTTGGATCAAAGGGGTATTGATCCAAGGGGGGTTTAACCTATTCGTAGGGGAAAATTTTCCACAACATTTCTCCACAGAAATTTCCCACATATGCCTTCTACTTTATGCTCAACTCGCTCACATTAGATGATATTATGCATGACACACATGGTGTACCATATTTTGATGCTTCATATCGAATGATAATGTTCAATGTTTCAGGCATGAAAATAGTGATCATCGGTTGAATTGAATTATGGATCATGATAATTTGAATTTATACCTTTTTCATTGTTTCACCTTGGTGGTCATCATCATTTCCTAATCTAGTGTTGTCACTCTTGGGAAAAGTTGTACTATTGGGGTTCCTTGATGGGGGTAACATGTCCATATCTCGATTCATACATAATGCACTACATCTCTCATGTATTTATTTTCCTTTATTTTAGGTTGTTTTTCAAATGTCACCCATAAATGTTCATGCCTCATAATCCCATGAGATGAAGGATCTAGAATGCTTGAGGTTGATGCAGCTTGATAAAAAATAAATGATATAGAAAGAGAAAATGGCATAATCCATAATGAAAAGAAAAGAAAAAACGAAAGAAAAGCAAATTCAAAAAACCAAGAAAGAATGAGAAGCATGAGATCTACCCCCTCTCTAAGAGGTCATCACCCTAAGTCCTATGCAATGAATGGATACCTAACAAAAGGACTTAGCAAATGGAAATGAAAATCCAAAAAAAGTTGAATGAATAAAGAAAAAGGCCAATAGAGGTTTGGAAAGACACAATGCCAAGGAAAGGGTAACTTATTGCCTAAGAGATCTCTCATACAAAGGAACTCATGAGGATGACTATCATACATAACCTTTCATGACTATGTGACCACCCATGAAGTAAACCCCAAACCTTACCATATACCATTACACATACTCCATGATGGATTTTTTGGGAAATACTCCTTTTCATGGGTATCGGCACACCTAATAGGGGTTAATAATGATCCTCCCGTACATGAAACATGGAAATTGTATAACTCTATGAGCTAGTGTGAAGTTTGAAGAGGATACTTAATGTAATCTATCTAGTGAATTTTACATTGACATGGCTCACTTTATATGTTGTATTTTACTTGTGTACATGCCTCCAATTTTTGCACTGGACTACATGAGCCCCTCCTTAGATGATGGATTACACATGGCTACCTACTTGATGCTTTGTCCTTTTGAAGGATGTTGAGAGGCTACTATCACACTTAATGGAGGTCATCCCACTACTTGAGAGAGGTTGTTCCACTCATTTGGGAGGACGTTGAACCTTTTGATGACATGTTTCCTTTGTTGAGACACCCTAACACCCATGGGGCATGTGTTGACCCTTTGATTATGGGACGTTGCAACTTTACATGATGATTTGACACCTCTTTATGAGACATTATGTGATGTCCCTAGCCTCAAGGGATGGGAACAATACTGCCAGAATGTCCTCCAAGACCCTCAAATTAATTAGTTACATTAAAAATAGGAAATTCATCATCCTTGTGGACAGTGGTAGCACCCATAATTTTATTCATCGCCGCATTTCCCAATAAATCAATTGTTACATCTGTGTCATCAATAATTTTCAAATCATGATTACCAATGGAGGTTCCATGAAATTTTGGGGATGTTGTGAAAATGTGCGGCTCCAAATTGGTCAATATCACCTGAAATCCCATATGTTTGATAAATTGACATGGGTGGTTGTGACATTATACTTGGTGTTGAATGGTTACAAACTCTTGGCCCAATTCTCATGGATTTTAAGGACTTAACCATGCAATTCTAACAGGAGGGAAAATAGTATAAATTCCAAGGCATCATAGCAGGCTCCCCTGAGATCATCAGTTCCCATCGCATGGAAAAGCTCCTCAAAAAGGGTCATTCTAGAATTATTTGCAAACTCCACTCCATTCATTCTATTGAGACACCCTCTATGCATCCTAACCTCCAATCTATCCTCTCTCACCACCAAGTTGTTTTTACCACTCCCAAAGAATTTCCCCCTTCCCATGGGATCCATGATCCTTCCATTACTCTCATACCAGGAATTCTTCCTCCCAATGTTCACCCTTATCATCATCTCTTTGCCCAGAAGAATGAAATTGAGAAAATTGTTCATGAAATTCTAGAAGCGGGTGTTATCCATCCTAGTTCCATCCCCTATTCTTCTCTTGTGGTCTTGGTACTCAAGAAATAAGGTACTTGGCACATGTGTCTTGATTTTTGTGCCCTCAAAAAACACACAATCAAAGACAAATTCCCCATTCCTCTCAATGATGACCACTTGGATGAATTGAGTGGTGCTCAATACTTCACCCAACTTGATCTATGTTCTAGCTACGACCATATCCATATAAAATAATAAGACATTCCCAAGATTTCATTTTGAACTTGTGAGGGTCACTATGAGTTCTTGGTAATTCCCTCTGTCCTGTGGAATGCTCCCTCCACTTTCCAAAGTTTTTGAATCATATATTTTATCCTTTTCTCCATCATTTTGTCTTAGTTTTCTTTGATGATATTCTCATCTATAGTAAAACTCGGACATCCCATCTCTCCCATGTGGATCAATTTTTCCATCTACTCTCTAAGATCCAACTTTTCCTCAAATAATCTAAATGTGCCTTTGGAGCCTCAGAAGTGGAATACCTAGGTCATATTGTTGACGAGGATGTTGTACAGGTGGATCCTAAGAAAATTGAAGCTATGATGGATTGTCCTTTCCCTAAAACTCTTAATAGATTTTGTGGTTTTCTGGTTTTAACAAGCTATTATCGAAAGTTTGTTCGGAATTATGGAAAAATTGTAGCTCATCTCACTACTCTCCTTTAAAAAGAATGCTTTCACTTGGACTCCAGCTATTGATCACTCCTACCAATCCTTGAAAATTTCTATGTGCTCAACCCCTGTCCTAGCGCTTCTAGAGTTCACAAAGACTTTTGTATTGGAATGTGATGCTTCCAGGAAAGGAACTGGGGCCATCCTCATGCAATATGGTATGCATTTGGCCTTCACTAGCAAACAACTTTCAGAGAGACATTTGGACCCATCTATTTATGAAAAGGAAATGTTATCTATTTTGCATGTTGTGGATCTATGGAAACCTTATTTATTAAGACAATGCTTCCAAATTAAAACTGATCATTAGAGTCTCAAGTATTTTATGGAACAACAAATTTCATCGTTGGAGCAACAAAAATGGGTGACCAAACTATTTGGCTATGATTATGAGATCATTTACAAGGAGGGAAAGGAAAATTTAGTTTTTTATGCTCTTTCCTGGAAGTATGAAGAAGAGGGGTCTCTTTTCTCCATGTCCTTCATTGTACCAGATTGGCTCCAAGCTATTCATCAGGAATGGCTACAAGACCCCAAAATTTCTAGCATGATCCACCAATTGCAACACAATTCTTCAACTTCTCCAGGGTACTCTTGGCACAATGAAGAGCTTCGCTACAAAGGTCGTTTGTATTTATGAAAAAACTAACAACTTAAATCGACAGTGATTTCCAAACTTCATGCTTCCCCCATAGCTGGGCATTTAGGGTTTACCAAAACCTATGAATGGGTCAAACATTCTTTTTTCTGGGATGGTATGAAACAGAACGTTCGCACCTTTGTGGTTGAATGTGAGGTATGTCAATGCAACAAGGGAGAAATAGTCAAAGCTTCGAGCACACCCCAATTGCTTTCGATCCCCCCTACTATTTGGATAGATATTTCTATGGATTTCATTGTTGGATTACCTAAATCAGGCAATAATTTAGTCATCATGGTGGTCGTCGATCATCTTTCCAAATATGCTCATTTTTGTTCTCTTCAACACCCATTCACATCATCCATAGTGGCTCAATTATTCATGGATAATATCTTCAAGCTTCATGGCATGCGTCATTCTATTGTCTCTGACAGAGATCCCACTTTCAATAGTGATTTTTGGAAAGAATTGTTCAAGCTACAGCGAACCCAATTGCATCTCAGTACCATCTATCACCCCCACATGATGGCCAGACTAAAGTTGTCCATAAGTGTTTGGAAACATATTTGAGTTGTTTTTCATCTGAGATGAAAAAATGGTGGGCTCATTGGTTACCCCTAGTTGAATGGTTGTACAACACATTTTACCATACAACTACTCGCATGACTCCTTTTGAAGCAGTATATGGCCAAAATCCATAATCATTTCTCTCATACATGCTAGTAGTTTCGAAGGTTAAAGAGGTTGACAAAAATATTACAGTCTGAGAGGATGTTCTTCGTGCCCTCAAAGAAAATTTGGTCATGGCTCAGAATCCCATGAAGAAACAAGAAGATCAAGGTCGTTATGAATGTCAATTTGTTGAAGGGGACCAGGTGTTTCTTTGACTACAACCTTATAAGTAGACTTCACTTAAATATGAACACTATCAAAAACTTGCTCCCAAATTTTATGGTCCTTATACTATGTTCAAGCAAGTGGGATCAATGGCCTACCAGTAAGCTCTACCCAGTCATTCTAAGCTCTATCTTGTTTTTCATGTCTCCAACTTAAAGAAGGTGATTGGAACTAAGTTCCAAAATCAAACCAGTCTCCCTAAGTTGGATGAAGAAGGCTCCATATGGTTGCAGCCACAAGCGGTGTTGGATGAGCGGCATCATCGTCTCCGTCGGTGCACCATCAAGGAAGTGTTAGTCCAATGGAAATATATAACTCCAGAAGACACCACCTACGAGCCGACCACCATTATACAACAATTTCCTTATCTCAAGCCTTGAGGACAAGGTTGTTCTTCAAAGGGGAGGGCATGTTAGGGACCTGTTATCTCCTAAAATAGCACTGTCATTTTACCAATTTTTAGGTGATAGGAACAGGTCCAAAAATTCATTTCCAAATTTTTTTAGGTGTGTTAGAAGGTCTTCTATTTGGATACAAACTTGGAAAAAACATCAATTTTGGTCTTGGCAATCAAACCTTTAAATCGCAGGTTTCAGTGGTTAAGAGGGGCTAAAAAACTGCTCATTAACCACAGAAAGTCTTGGTTTTCGGTGGTTAAGAGGCGAAAATAAAGGGCATGTTAACCACCAAAAATGTTTCTATGCACAAAAGGAAAAAGCCCGTGCTTTGCACGAGCCAGATGTCAAATAGGCGCAATCATTAAGTTATAATCGCTGAAAGTTTATCTAGGTGGTGAGGTATGAATTTCTTATGGCATCTTATCTAAAGATTTATGCCCTGTTCTCCTTTTAACTACCAATTGTCATTTCAGAATTAAGGCTCGGCAGAAATCCATAATTCCATGCATGATTTTCAGATAACATAATTGATTTGTCACATGGGCCTTCATTATCTCCAGTCACAAGGATATAGAATCATTATGACTTCATTTGATTTCTGTTTCAATTTCATTAATATTCAATATTGAATCTGAGAGTCATTGGTATTGTCATGATCCCGTGATTTCCTCATGCAAACTCATACTCAGAATCCATAATCACGTGATTTGTCAAGGTTGCCAAGTGGAATTTGAGTTCAATTGCTGGTTATTGAGCCATTTGTCATCCAATTCAAAGAAAAATCTGAGTCATTGTGATTCCCACGCAAATTAATTCGCCATAGATCCATTTTTGAAAGTTACAGCTTTCGATGGTTAAGAGGCCTAAATTTTGTCCCTCTTAACCACCGAAAGCAGTGCTTTCGGTGGTTAAGAGGCCTAAATTTTGCCCCTCTTAACCACCGAAAGCCTGTAACTACCAGAATCACTGATTTTTTGCCCAGATCGGGATTTTTTGAGTTTGAATGGTATGAAACCTCTTCGAATGGACATTTTTTGAATTATCAAGTCAAATACAATGGCTATTTTAGAGGGATAAGGAAAAGAAGAGGTGTTTCAATCATATTCGGTATCTTTTTCAAAGACAGAAAATCAGGATTTTTGCACACTTCAGCAAATTCGAATTTTATCCTTGGAGGACCAAATCAAACAACCTTGGAAGGCTAGGCTTCACTTCATCAACACTCTATCACTCTTGAAGATCATTAGATATGGATTGGCCTCATCTTGAGGGTCTCTTCCTAGTTTTTTGTAAATATTGTTTACTTTCTGTATTTAGAAAATTAGATCCATTAATTTAGGATCTAAAAACTGTATTGTAAAGCTATAAAGCTGAAGACAGACGATGAACAAAAGGGTTCGATTTTGGAGACTCTTTCAGACTTTGTACTCAAGCTTCTCATTTTCATATTAAGTAATACAAGCTTCTTTTGCCATTACTTGTTCAGATTCTTATCTTCTTATCTAGTCTGTACTTGTACTTGAATGTTATATTCATCTTATTCACATTTGTCTGATGCCTGATAGTTGTCATCCTGTCTTTGCATTGATGAGTTAGAATTGCAAGTATTGTTTACTTATTGTGATCAGCCATTCATATATGTTTATTGTATGATTCTGCTGGTATAGTAAGGATTCTCCACACATCCACTTATTTACAAACTCTCTTAACAGTAGTAGTTGAAAGCCTTGTCAATCTAAGTGTGTTTATGCATGTCTTGAGTGAGTGAGGTTTAATTTAGTCATCTGACTTGATCCATTTGAGTGAATCATTGAGATATTAGTTAAGTTACCAAGCATCTCTAAGATACAACCTAAGAGAGTTTCCTAGAGTGATAACAAATTGGCGTCGTTGTCGGGGAGAGGAGATTGAAGCTCAACTTCCCTGGGAGACGACATAGATCCATATTTGATGATAGACAAAGCCTGGACATCTTTTGGTTGTAATCATCTATATGGTGACTCCATGAAGAACGAATTCAGTGGTGACTCCATTGAAGACCTGTGATAGATCTAGAAAATATCATTAGAAGGGGACGAGTCTTACAGAGACAGATTTTCAGATCTGCTGATTATCTAGCTGAAGGATTTAAAGAGGGGAAGAAGTCTTACAAGTTGCCTTAGGAGAGGATTGTTCTTATTTTTCCATCCTTCACAAACAGAGCAGAATATATTTATTCATATATCCATACCATTATGCATATTGAAGAGAGTGTCCTAAAAGACCCATTTGTGAAAGGTGAAGAAAATCTAATCCTGTTGTTAGGGCAGATTTGCAAAGATTGTTCTTTCCCTGATCCATCTGAGTTTAAATAAGACTCCACTAGGAAGGATCCAACTAACAAAAGATGAAGAGGTTGAACTTTAAATCCAGGTATCAGTTTATCAGTCTACTTCATGAATTATTGTTGTTTTTTATTAACTCTTTCATTTTGTTCCCTTTACATGTAAAGAGAATCATTTTTTGTTTTGTATATTCAGAAGACTACCATCCTGCTTTCATTTATCCATCTTTAGAAGAAGGAGAGACCCTGCAGCCCTATGTTATAGATGTTGATTTAATATCCTCATCACAACCTGCTCTTAAAAATGAGTCTTGTATTCCAATTCCTCTTGCATTTGATCACTCTTCTGACTTTGTCGAAATTGAGATTGATTCCGAGTATACTCAGAATTCAGTACCTGTTGTCATTACTGGTGAACCTTTTCATCAACATTTTATACCTCAAGAGCAGCCCACTGCCTTTCAAACCAATATTAAGATGAAAATGTTTAGGCCTTTAAAACTGCCCCATCTCCTTCATCCTTATCCTCTTGACTGTTATGAATATCTTCCCTGTTTTTCCGGAGAGGATCAAGTTTTAGCTGAGAGGCACTTGGAATCCTTTGAGGATTTTTTTTAGCGATTTAAGATTGATCATGAAGATGTGATCATGAGATTTTTCTCCAAGTCTTTGATCAGAGATGCTACTGCATGGTTTAAAGGTCTGAGAACTGATTCTATTGGCTCTTGGATTGAGTTCTCTAAATCTTTCTTGAAGTATTGGGGTGAGTACAAATCACTGGATTCTTACCTTGCTGATTTTTATGCTTTGGAGAGAGAGCAGAGTGAAACTTTGTCTGTTTTCAATCGAAGGTTTTACTGCATGTATCATGACATGCCTTTGGAAATCCGGCCTACAGAGATAGTTTCCATGTTGTACTATGTTATGGCTCAACATTCAGATTTAGTTATTCTTCTGCTAAAAAGGAAGTCTTCATCCCTAACTCAGTTGTTTGAATATGCTCAAGAGGTAGAGGAGAACATCCGTGCATCTAGGTGGATTAGAATACAAGTTGACTCTGAAAATATGTGAGCACATGAGCAAGCCGAATGTCAGTATACTTCAGATTTTGAGCAGGGGATTAATGCGGTTGAAGAAGATTTGGAACAACAGCGATCATGTGAGTTCATTTCAAATTCAGAATCAGATTTTTCAGTATTTGCAAAATACTCCAGAGACAAGTATGAGTCTGAAATTTGTGATCAGTTTTTAAATCAAAATGAATCTTTGGTAACCAATGATTACATTAGCAACTACATCTTCCTATCTTATCACAATTCTTGTCATTTAAATATTGCTCTATCATCATTTTCTAAGTACCTTTTTGAGGAAGAAGTTGCAATGACTAATGATCAAGATCTGAGCTCAAGAGAACTTGAAAGTAATCAACTTTCTAGCAGAGGAATAGTCATGGCTGAGCGGGAGGCTACTATAGATGTACAATTGTTTCTTGAGGATCAATGTGTTTCTAATATCTTTTTTAAAGATCTAGTGCCAGTTTTCATTGAATCATACATTTCAAAGAACACAAAGATTTCAAATTTCTTAAACTTAGCAATAGTTTCAGGTATGTGTGATTTCTTGAATAAGTTGTTATCACTGTTGTTACATTTCAAACTTCATATGTTGATCAATGGTGAAGATGATATTATTTTAGTTTTAAAGTTGCTTGGATGGTTGTTATGGAAGTCAGCATTTACCTAACCTGATCGCAGATTTGGTTAGAGTAGACTAGTATAGGAAATAAGCTCGTTGCTCGAGCATTTCATTCTTCAATTTGCAGAAATAGCAGTCAGTTGTGCGAATCAAGATAGCTCTTTAAAGGTGTTCATAGGGTGGTTGTACAACTGACTCCATGCCCAATGGAACTGCAATTTCAAAGCTATGCAAATATTGTTTTCAGATTTTGGTTGAATAAGCAGAGCAGGCTACCGATTGCACAGGCCACATGACTCCATAGCCCAACTGATAAGGCGACTGAAACTACTTGTTCGTGGAACCTCACTGGGAGGATTCCATCCCCGAGTAGGAGCTAGATGTTATCTCCTAAAATAGCACTGTCATTTTACCAATTTTTAGGTGATAGGAACAGGTCCAAAAATTCATTTCCAAATTTTTTGAGGAGTGTTAGAAGGTCTGCTATTTGGATACAAACTTGGAAAAAACATCAATTTTGGTCTTGGCAATCAAATCTTTAAATCTCAGGTTTCGGTGGTTAAGAGGGGCTAAAAAACTGCTCACTAACCACCGAAAGTCTTAGTTTTCAGTGGTTAAGAGACAAAAATAAAGGGCTTGTTAACCACCGAAAATGTTTCTATGCACAAAAGGAAAAAGCCCATGCTTTGCACGAGCCATATGTCAAATGGGTGCAATCATTAAGTTATAACCGCCAAAAGTTTATCTAGGTGGTGAGGTATGAAGTTCTTATGGCATCTTATCTAAAGATTTATGCCATGTTCTCCTTTTAACTACCAATTGTCATTTCAGAATTAAGGCTCGGCAGAAATCCAGAATTCCATGCATKATTTTCAGATAACATAATTGATTTGTCACATGGGCCTTCATTATCTCCAGTCACGAGGATACAGAATCATTATGACTTCATTTGATTTTTGTTTCAATTTCATTAATATTCAATATTGAATCCGAGAGTCATTGTTATTGTCATGATCCCATGATTTCCTCATGCAAACTCATACTCAGAAGCCATAATCCCGTGATTTTTCAAGGTTGCCAAGTGGAATTTGAGTTCAACTATTGGTTATTAAGCCATTTGTCATCCAATTCAAAGAAAAATCTGAGTCATTGTGATTCCCACGCAAATTAATTTTCCACAGATCTGTTTTTGAAAGTTACCGCTTTCGGTGGTTAAGAGGCCTAAATTTTGTCCCTCTTAACCACCGAAAGCAATTCTTTCGGTGGTTAAGAGGCCTAAATTTTGCCCCTCTTAATCACCGAAAGCCTGTAACTGCCAGAATCACTGAGTTTTTGCCCAGATCAGGATTTTTTGAGTTTGAATGGTATGAAACCTCTTCAAATGGACATTTGTTGAATTATCAAGTAAAATCCAATGGCTATTTTTGAGGGATAAGGAAAAGAAGAGGTGTTTCAATCATATTCGGTATCTTTTTCAAAGACAGAAAATCAGGATTTTTGCACACTTCAGCAAATTCGAATTTTATCCTTGGAGGACCAAATCAAACAGCCTTGGAAGGCTAGGCTTCACTTCATCAGCACTCTATCACTCTTGAAGATCATTAGATATGGATTGACCTCATCTTGAGGGTCTCTTCCTAGGTTTTTGTAAATATTGTTTACTTTCTGTATTTAGAAAATTAGATCCATTAATTTAGGATCTGAAAACTGTATTGTAAAGCTATAAAGCTGAAGACAGAAGATGAACAAAACGGTTCGATTTTGGAGACTCTTTCAAACTTTGTACTCAAGCTTCTCTTTTTCATATTAAGTAATACAAGCTTCTTTTGCCATTACTTGTTCAGATTCCTATCTTCTTATCTAGTATGTACTTGTACTTGAATGTTATATTCATGTTATTCACGTTTGTCTAATGCCTGATAGTTGTCATCCTATCTTTTCATTGATGAGTTAGAATTGCAAGTATTGTTTACTTATTGTAATCGTCCATTCATATATGTTTATTGTATGATTCTGTTGGTATAGTAAGGATTCTCCACACATCCACTTATTTACAAACTCTCTGAATAGTAGTAGTTGAAAGCCTTGTCAATCTAAGTGTGTTTATGCATTTCTTGAGTGAGTGAGGTTTGATTTAGTCATCTGACTTGATCCATTTGAGTGAATCATTGAGATATTAGTTAAGTTACTAGGCATCTCTGAGATACAACCTAAGAGAGTTTTCTGGAGTGATAACAGGACCTAACCTCCCTAACCCCTCACATAGGTAGAATAATATATTTCCATGTAATAAAGGTCGATATTAATAAGGCCTGGAAACAAGGAAGAATAAGTCAAATGTAAGAAGACCTAATAGAAGCTTCTGCTTCTAGAAGGATCTTCCTATAGATTGTTCTTTTGGGTAGATAGATTTAGTATAAATAGGAGTAGAGGGTATGAGAAGTTTTGTCTTGAGAATTATTTTAATAGAATGTTGCTCTACTAGAGGTTTCCCCCTCGAAGAGGCAAGTGAACATTGTTTCCTATCAATAAAGGTATTATCTAGGTGTTGTGGTTTCATCTATTGTGTTGTTTCGTTGTTATTCTCTGCAATATTTTTGTTTTCAGCTATTATAATAGATATGGTACCTTACACTATGGAAGAAAGATCCAGATCATGCATGGCATAGTTCCCTTCGTGTTCTTTAATCTTTCTGGACTCATAACTAATGACATGTCCATATTGAGTGAGGACTCCACCAAGTCCTTCTTTTCATACATCTATGCAGACCACAAAATTCTCATTTGGGTCAACAATATTTAAAATAGGTTCACTAGCAAGAAATTATTTTAACAAGTTAAAATTCTCTTCACACTTTGTTGTTCATACAAACTTAGTTCCCTTGTTTTGTAAAGAAGTGATGGGATGAGTGATCTTAGAGAATCCTTCTATAAACCTCTTGTAGTATCTGGATAATCCCATAAAACATCTAACTTATAAAACATTCTCCGGTGTTGGCCATCCTCTATTGGCTTCAATATTCTCTAGATCTATTGCATCCAAGTGATCATGCTCCCATTTATGTGTTCAACTTTCTTCAACCGATCCCACCACATGGTAGATTTTCCATGCAAATGATAAGTGGAAATTTCAGCTTCTAGATTAGAGGAATAGTTTTGCAACTTAAAATACTTCGTGATTCCAAGAAACCATGCTTCATCATCATCTTCCCTTTCTCTTTCACCATAAAAAGATGGTGAAATACGGTGGCTATATATTCCTTAGTTCTCCTTGTAAACCATCCCACTCATGTCTTCTTCTTTGATGTCTGAAAAGAGACACTTATGGACTGCTCCTTGAATCCTCAAATGCATAAGACTTCCTAGATGAGTAAGGAGGTGAGTGATGTCTATGAGTTCCATTAACCCCTCTTGAATGACTATCTCTTTTGTAGTTATCTCTTATGTTATATTGCTTACCTTCTTCCCCCTGTCTTGAACCTGATCCATTCCTTCCTTGTCTCTACAACTGATTTAGGCTTTGCATCATTTGGTAATTTATTTGGTTCTATTCTTTCATAATATTATCATTATCTTCCTTGTAACTGTGCACTTCTATTTTAAAGTGTATCATGGTCTCTATTAATTTTTTTGGTTCTACTATGCTCCTATGACCATTAGATTTTGTCTCTACATTCCCAACACTTATATTCTGACCTTTGGCTTCTATTTCATGGTTGAAGACTTCATATCCTTCCTCCATTTATTGAATCTTCATTCTTAGCTTGAACCGATGTGTTTAGACTCTTAATTCTGCAAGAAAGTGTGCATGCAACATAATTTATGTTAGATAAAAGAATAAACATGTATACACATTTCTGGAAAAAGGATTGTAAGATTTATATAATTTTTTTCTTGTTTATTAAGGTCACCAGTCATATTCTTCCCAGTTCACTGAGATCTCTTCTACTCAAAATAATTATGTGGGTGCATAATTGGATTCCTTTCTTCGGTAGCTTTCCAATGACTATTCATTTTCTCAATTTCGAGTTCATAGAAAAAAGTTATGCCCTTCTGAAGTTTATGGAATTTTCCCTTCTGCAAAGGTCTTTCAACCTGACCTAGCCTCCATGTAGACCCATTCCACATGTGTTGGATGACATGGTAGATGACTTGGATATTGACATGGAACCAACATGGAAACTGACATGGCCACTAGTCAATTGGGGCATCGAGAAGTCAAAACTGAAACAGGGCCTGGAAACATAAGGGGGTCTGATATGGGCCCATTGAGGCATCAGGACACCCGTACACTGCATTGTCGAGATACCAGGATATCATTGAGGAATGGGACTTGAAAAATTGAGGTGTCCAGGGGTTCGATATGAGCCCATCGACCCACTAGGCACACCCCGAACAGACTTCCCTCTTGATATTAATCAACGACCAAGATCGCTTGGCCTCCTATATCCGAAAGTTGACACTTAAGGCATTAAGGCGGGGGTACAGATGACACATGTGACACATGGGAACTTATCCTCATGACAGATGGGCTAACCACACTGCTACATGTGTCACTGAAATTGCACTAGCATGTCTCTGACGAGACATATGACATGGCATCAGTCACCTGTCACTGTTTTCTTCATGCTGATGTTTTTATGCCTAATGTAGCATCCACGTGGACCCTTCCACTTGTGTTGGATGTGGAAAATTATATGGCCACCATTCCACCAAGGCACCGGGGCACCGTCCCACTGACGTATCAGGATACCCGTATGTCACTGAGGGAAGGGAATTGAAACTTCTAGGGTCTGGGGGTCCAATATGGGCCCATCGGCTCACCCATAAACTCCCTGAACACGACACCACTTAGATTTTTCTGATATCTAGTATTGGGGGCACCGACTCATCAAGGCACTAGGTCACAGGACCATCGGGCGCACAGGGGCATCGAACCACCGGTCAAAAGTTTACATTGAGTGAAGGCTCTGCAGGGTTCTGTGACTCTTCCATGCTTCACGCACAAGTAATACAGGGTTCCCCTTTTTTTTATAAATCTCTTAGTTCAGACTTCCCCCATGCATGTGGGATAAAATAAAAGTTACTCCCCATCCCAGATCGAGAGCAGAGAACCCACGTGGAGGAGAGATAGATGGTCACTGAGCATCGACTTCTAAGAGGTATAAATGTCACATTTTTTTCTTGAATCACGAAGGAGGAAATCGTTGGGATATTAGGGGTGTGGATGATCAACTTAAATATAGCCCCCAAGGCTGAAAAACGGAATTTAAACCACAAAAATTCCCCCCTCCGACATTTCCCAAGCCATTAATTTCATTTCACTTCCTGAAACTTTATCCTGACATGTAGCAGGCCCCTCAAAGGTATGATGTTGTAAACCAACAACTCTGATAGCAGTCTATGACATCCCCAAATTCCAAGGTTGAGCACACTATTGTCAGAATGCCCTCCTAGACGGTTTGATACCAAACTATGGCATACCCAGCCACCAAGGTTGAGTCACGCTACCTTAAGAACCTCTTCTTGAATTGATTTTGAATATCTTATACCAACAACTAAATAAAGAAGCATGAAATAACACATGTAGTTATTAATATTCATGTTAAACTATAAAATAAAGAAGAATATGTCATTCATAGAAATAATTGTCCAGCGGGCACATTAGTAATGCATATCTCAGAGATAATAATCAAAACACGGTGTAAATAATTATGTATAACCAGAAAAACACCATGGCAAAGAGAACTTATATTTAACAAAAACAGACACCAATTGGTTGCAGACCAAGGGTGTTCCACCCAACCTTATACATTGTTGTTCCAATTCCCAATAACGGATCACCCCCAAGCCAAGACTATGAATCCACAAGGATGAGTTCCAAGATGACACTCAGTTGTTGTGGTGAATTCCCCCTACAGACAAGCGAAATCCCCCTTGGATCAAGATTTATTTCATCCAAGAAAGAAGGAAAACAAATGGAAACTAACTTCCCCTTAAGACTAATCTATATGTTAATTAATGAAATCAGAAGAGAGAGAGAAAGAGTAAAATATACATGGCTTACCTCTTTTATGTAGGTTGTCCTCATTGCTCCAACTGTTTAACTTGATCTCCAAGCTCTTAGTATGGTAGTAGCCCTCCTATAAGAGACGAGACAATCCTCTTCTGCTACTATATATCATTAGACGAAAGTAGATTTATCTATGTTGGACTTAAACAAGACAAATATAAACATTCATGAAATGAACAATGTAGAAATTAAGAGAAATAGGCCAAGTTATATATTAAAAGTGGAAATAAATGGAATATTTACAACCCCAACGACGATGTTGCAAAATTTCCTCCATGCTCTCCTTTTTCTAGCACCTTCATGCCACAATACTATAGGTATGATTCTATGAACTACTTCCTCACAAGATCAAAGGTTTGATATTCCCAAGTTCCCCCTGAGTGGCCTCATTATATAAGAGTTGGAGGCTTAACCACCATGAAGTATTTTAGGAAATGATTGAGGATTTAGCTCCATATATTAGGATTTGGTTACCGAAAATGGAGGGAATATGGGTGACTTGACTCATGACTCAACCCCTCGACCAAAACCACTTAAGAGAATCTTGAAGCTAACCCTTAGAATAATGTGGGCTAGCCATAACTTCCTCTAACCACTTCAACGCTCCCCCAGTATTGAGCACAGAGCATTGTCAACGCTCCTTGTACATGGGAAGGAGAGCATTGATAAGAGTTCAACACTCCTTATACATGGGCAGGGGAGCGTTGACATTCAAAAATGGTCAAAATATCAAGGTTAAAAGAAGTTTTTCAACATTCTCATGATGAGTTTTTCTCCTCCACATTGATTAGGGATTATGACAAATGTTCTTCCATGGTGTCAAAGCTATGACACGTAGTAAGGTGCATATGACACTTAATAAAGCTCATGCGACATTTAGCAAGGTTCATACAACACTTCATAAGGTGGATACGACACTTAGTAGAATGTGATTCATAAGTGATACACAAGTGTGACACTTAGTAGAATGTGATACATAAGAAATACACTTAGTAGTGTGGGAATTTGGTGTGTAACATCAACCTCCCAAATCATTCAACACTAAAGCTCTCAAAGGATTCTCAACACACAATAATCCAAATTTTACCAGCTCTCTTCTCCTAGCCTGCACAACCTAAGAGAATGAACCCCCTTCTCTGTCACACATTCCCTCGGGTTGTCCACCTCCTTCCATGGCTCCAGTGAATATTCTCAAGAATATCAATTCTATAACTCTCGAGGAGTTACAGTTGTGACAAGGTTTATCAGAATGCCAATCCATCCAGGCACTCAGGCATTAATTCATCATTGGGTAAACACCACTTACTTGTAGCCAAAAACCATGTATCTTCTCTTTCCCTTCATTCAATTTCCATGCCCATACCAAGAATAAGAAAGAGTGAAAAAAAAAAAGTTAATGGATGATTGATCAACTAAACAATTAAACAACAGAACCACCGAACAACCAAACAAACGAACCACCCCAAGACAATCAAGAACAAGGATTTTGTATCCAAGGCACTCCAAGGCCAGTGTGGTCTCCCCAAGAGACTCATCTTCCCCCTCATATTCCCCCCAACACAACCATGGGTGATAACTGATTAAAAAAGGTGTAAAGGTTTATTCCCTTGGTCCCCCCCTCTCTCATGGAATCATAACCCCCTATAACTCTTTTCCTTCTCCATTCTGCAACCAGTGATGTACTTTTATTATTATTAAAATGTTCAAAGAATTACATTTGATTGATGAGATTTATGTGGTGAGGAGTGTTTTCTGACATGTTCGAAGAGACCATAGTATTTTCAATGGATTGTCGACATTTTGGATCCATATCAGGATCCATATTTAGGACAAGAATCCTAGGTTTTAATTGGTGAGAAGAGCTAGCCATAAATACTAAAGGTGCGGGGAGAATTATGTGTCAGCTGGAGTATTTGGTGCCTACTAGTGCCTACTATATTTTTTGGGGAATAGGTGAAGATCCTGAAGATGGATCCTAATATGGATCTGAAACATTGACAATCCATTGACAATACTATGTTCTCTCTGAACACGCCAGAATTACATTTCCTAGGCACTCTGGCCTCTCATCAAATAAACAGTTACATTATTAAATCAGGGACTCAAAACCTGGGTATTACATGTTGCACCTTTGATGATGATATTTCACCTTTTGATGATATGTCATGCCTTTTGGGGATGATATGTCACTTGGAGATGAAATGTTGCACCTCTTGGAGGGAATGTTTCACTTTTTGAGCCCCCTACACATCTCTTTAGAGTGATTCGTCCACTTTCTGAGGTCATTCATTCCACATGTGTGGCCTCTAGAATCCATTTATGGTGGATGATTTGACATTAGAGCATCTTTACTTCATCTTCGAGGCATTGTTGGACGTATTAGTGACCTATCCAATCTTTTATCATGGATATTTTAGGTATTATTTCCTTATCTCTAAGGTTTGTGGGAGATAAAGTCATTAGTTTATATTTTTAGGTCTTTTCATGGATGAAAAGGGTGCTTGATCTCTCATATAAATAAGAGAAGCAGATCTCACTTCTGAATCATTGCTACTAGTGGAGAGTTAACACTACTTGTCTACTACTTCTTCTCTCTTATGCAAAACGCTATAGATGGTTACGCTATGGATTGTTAGTTAGAGTGACCTTTTGGAGATGATGTCTTGTGGATGCTTTTACTTCTTCATGGATGTTCTTTGCTAGGGTTTTGATGGATGAAAAATTATTGAGTAAGTGGTATCACTTTATATTGTAGTCTTGTTTATCAATCAATGTAAGTGTAGTGATGCTTATGATGGTTGTCCAGTCTCTTAGTTCTTTCTTAAACAAACCCTTCTTGTCAAAACTTTTGGAAGGTTACTAGTGAAGAACCTTCCCTTGAATTATCTTTCAAGATCTAGTAAAATACTAGAAGGATCTTCTAGGGTTACTAGTGAACAACCCTAGATATCACCCTAGATCCACTTGCATCTCTTCAAAGGACTCCTTGATTGACCCCATATTCCCAAACAAATATAGTAGGCACTAGTATTCTCCGAATAGTCAATCACAAAACTCAAAATTAAATCTTTATTTTATGTTTTAGGGCTATATTAGGGTTTTATAACAATAATATATTAATTTTCAGCCATAAATACTTGGATATTTGGTAGTCATGCATATATTTGACTTAGCAATCATATTGAAACCTTAAATTGTCTTGTTGATTTATTATTTTAGTCTAATTAGGGTTGGATTTCTAGGGTTTTAGGGATGTTAAATGCCTTTTAAATTTAAAATTTTGTTGGTTGATAAAAACCCAATTTTATCCATTGCTTTAGCCCCATTTTATTGGCACATTACTTGTTTTAAGGGTTGAATTTATTTTTGTTGTTATAAATTGTATTATTGTTGTAATTCACTATATTTCTTTGAAGTTTTACAACAACCAATATCTTTTTCTTATTTTGTAGTGTTTGGGGATCCTCTTGTGCTAAAAAAAAATGACTTGGTAACCCTTCTGGATTGCCCTAGATCCTCATCCATTCAAATTTGTAAATAGCACAATCTTACCACATTGTCCTTACCTTGATTGTATTATTCCATTGGCGGTAGATTGAGTATCTACATGGGAGGCCTTAGACTTGATTGTGTCTTTCCTAGGTATTCCTTGAGGCTACTAGGGAAGCCTCCTTTGTGTTGGATTTATTCCATCGCTAAAAAGAGGGAATTTGTTTCCTAGGTGATATTGGTGACATCTTTCAATATTCTACTAGACTTGGCACCTTGTGAAGGCTTTGCACTATAGTTCATATTGTGCGGTAACATGTACAACTAAAAAATTCATTCATGATGACATTACATTATTCCTCCAAAAAAAATGTTTCCTCCCATTTTTTCAAAACTTAAATTCCTTATTTTTGTCCATAAAAAAAGTATCAACTGTCATTCCCTATTTGTTTCATTCATCACCCACGAGATATACTCGGAAAGTGACTTGGAAAACTATGTTGTGTGAGTAAAAATTATATCCAAAGATCATGAAAATCAAAATTCTGTCCTCGATGATTCTCAAAGTCTTTCTAGACTTCGTTGTCCAACTTTAACCATGCTTTTGATAAACCATATATATTCATATTTTTTTCCATATAGACATGTTCAAAGGAAATATGAGTGAAATTTGACTATAAATAAATAGTGCAAACACACACATAAATTTATATGATTTACAATAATGAATATATATGAATTATATATTATTTAATATATTTATAAGAATCATATATAATTATTATCTAGTCATTATTATTTTAGTTATTTTGTGATTTCTAAGTTCATTATTAAATATATAAAAAAATAGTGGTATAATTAATCAATTATGAATTATTCTAAATAAAATATGATGTAAATTTAAATAGTATTTAAATATTTTGGCACTACATCATTTATCGTGTGTGCACAAGAATCTAAATCTTTCATTATCATTTTTAACCCTTGTTTTTTAACTCTACATTAACCCAACTTACTTGGTAACTATCATTAATGAGACAATGTAGATAAACCTTCAATAGATAACACCTCTAACTTATTGTGGCATGGCATACACTTCTAGTGTTTTAATATTTTCCTTAGGAGGTGCATTTTAGACCCCAAATAAATTGTAATGGGTATTTGGCATGGGGACTTACCAAGGTTGAGTCACAATACCAACCATCGTCAATAGCATTGCACTGACTTAGAGGTCAATGATCCATGTGTAGGGTTACTTTTAAAAATAATGTGGTCCCTTTTCCATTACAAAACCCTTCATTAATTATGGTAAACCCTTCACTCTACCATTGGAACTCAATCTCAAACTAGTGCCTTTTCCATTGGGTTATGGATATGTAATAAAACCATACTAATGTCTACACAACAAATTTAGGGAAATCCAAACTTTCATAATGAAACCCCAATATAGTATATACAACATCATTCCCTGGCTATAAAAATGGGAGGGGGAAAGTAGGAGAGGAAGAGAGGGAGAAGGGAAAAAAGTGGATTGAGGGGGGAAAGAGAAGAGAAAAAGGGAGAAAATAATATAAGAAAATAGAAAGAGGGATGGGGGGTGAGGGATAAGAGAAAGGGGAAAAGGAATAAGGGGAGGAAGGAGAGGGAGAAGAAGAGAAGGGGGAAGAAAAAGAGGAAGAGGGAGAGGAGGTGGGAAGAAAAATAGGAATGGAAGAGGAAGATGGAGAGGAGGTGGGAAGAAAAATAGGAAGGGAAGAGGAAGAAGGAGAGGAGGTGGGAAGAAAAATAGGAGGGAATTAAGAAGAGGAGGGGGGGAGGGGGGATTAAAAAAAGGAGGATGGAAGGAGCAAGAAAAAGAGGGAGAGGAAGATGTGAAGAGGGAAAGAGAGAAGAAGAAGAAGAGGAGGGAGAAGAAAAAGAGGGAGAGGGGGATCAAGGATAAGAGAAAGAGGAAAAGGAAGAGTAAGGGGAGGGAGGTAGAGAAGGGGGGGAGGGGGGGGAACAAATCTCATTTTGTTCTAAATATTCAATTTTTTTTTTAAATGGGGATGGAAGGAAGGAAATCCCATATCCCATCTCCAAAACCAAAATGTCATTTTATTTTAAATCTACAAATTAAAATAAAAATAAAAAAATTGAGGGAAAACAAAAAAAAACTCACATATGAATCCAAGAGATATGGTAATTTCCCATGAATATCCATTTATTTCTCTTTTTGAGTTCCCCTACAAATATCGTTTAGTTCCAAAAATCTTTTCCCTACATCCTCATGTGAAAATGAAATAAGCACTCCCCCTCCATTTCTTAGCTTATATGAGAAATGTACAATGAGATCTACAAAAAAAAATATTTTTGTTTTAGTTTAGTGGTGTGTAGTATCGACTATAATGACACGGAGATAAAGCATGTGTCAAGCCACTTAATCTTCACATTTACACAGACTCATCTCTACATCATCTCATTATTGAAATAGCATCATATTTTTGGACATTATTATCAATTAGGCCTAGTTCGAATGATGGTGGGATGGAGTGGTATCCTCCCTACCTAGATTCTATTCCCATAAGTGACATGTTAAGATCATAATGAGTATATTATCGTAATGGATTTAAGATTTGTTGTTGACTTGGCCTTGTACCCTAAATAATCTATATTTTACCTTAGGTACCATCCTTAGATTGAGGGGAAGTGTCTGGGGGTTCTCCTTGAGATACGTTACCTGGAAAAAATATTATTTTTGTATGCTATAGACAAACATGCATGTTGTCAATGTCTTGTATTGTTGACTCAAAATATCATCACCTATTATAAAGCCTGCAAATGATTGCAAGGCCTATCTACATATATTATCATATAATATTAATAGGTGGGGTCCCAAGAAGAAAATACATAAAAGATTATTTTCAAGCATTTCCCGCAGCATACATAAATATCTACATCAATGGTATTATGATGAAAATTTGAAATGTATGGTTCTTAACATGATTTGATGGGTTGATGCACTTCAATTAGATGCATAACAGTGATTATTTCTTATCTTCATTCTTCAGCTTGTTGACATAGTACTTATGAAACGTGAAAACTATTTGACCTACACTATTCCTATGATTGCATATACAAAAAAGAGTTGGAATCATTCTATGTGCTATTAGAAACATATGAACTTTACACTTTCTGTACATGAAAATAAGGATGAGTCATAATGGGTGGAGAACATGGTTTTATATACTACACACCTAGAAGGTTTTCTCATGCATTTACAAAGACCTTACTATAAAGTTAGGGTGTATTATGTCAACGGATTTATTTTACAAGTCATATTGGTTTATATGGCAATAAAAGTTATGCTATGAAATGACATAAGTTTCAATTTTATGGGAAAAAGGTTTGAAATGAGTTTGATATATAAGTGATGCATATATCGTTAATGGTACAAAGTTTGGGTTATTATATAATATGTGATATATGACATATAGTATACATGGTTTTAAATACAAACGGGCTAAACCCTAGCCTATTCACATGATTACTGATTTGATTAGCCATTATTGAGAAGTGACAAGTAGTGATGGCCATGAGTAAAGGGTGGATATAGTGCGTGGTTATGTGCTCACTTGGAATTTTTGGTATCAGCTTGTGATTGGTTGTATGGCATATTGTGAATATGTTGAAGGTTCATGTGAATTGTTTAAGGTTCTATGTGGCATACAGATGTGAGATTTGTTTTGGGGGCAATGTGATGGATTGACCATGCAATTAATTTGAAATAATGTGGTAATTAATCCCACGGTCTCGCATATACCACCCTCCATTCTTCCTTGGGCATTGTTCATTTCATTTTGTTGGAATTGCCAAGAGAGAGAGAGAGAGAGTAGTTTGGAAATTCTACTACTAATAGTTGCATCAATGTTTTTCTCCCACGAGCACGGGTATAAAGGAGCTCAAGCCCAGATATGAAAATATCAGTTTGTTGAGCATCATTTTAAGTATTTTGCACAATAATAGTTTATTAATGGCTCCAATTCTTGACTATTTTTTTAGTATGCTTATCTTTTCCCCTGCTTTCTTGCTCTTAACAAACACATGTTCAAGTGTTTTATGTTGAGAAAGAAAATAAAATAGCTACTCTATGTTGAATGTTTGTCTTCGTCCGTGCACTATTTCATTTTTCATTTATCAATTTTGGCTCTTGAAGTTAGACCCATATGATGTCATGGTGAGATGCAACCTAGGTTCAAGTTCTTAAAAATTTTGCTTGTTGTTTGGTATAAAAACTTTTGAAATTCCTTCAATTCATTGAGAAAAAGATTGGTTTTGAACCCCACCGGTCATTATTGGATATTGGTCCCGTGTTATTTTAAATTCAGAGTTGAAAGGTTTCATATGCACCAACCTTGGTTCATTTTGAACAAGTTTTAGTATGTAAAGGTTTGTGACTAACATTTAAATACTTTATCATTATTGAAACCAAAATTGGGTTTGAACCTATGACCTTAATAGAAGTTTGAATGGATGTATACAAGTTGTTTGTTTTTTCGACCAGCAAATTTTTTAATCGACTTGATTTTCAAACTCCTGGAAATATGATGATTGTTTTGGGTTGAAGAGTTATGCTAACAATATATGCCCTTATAAATTATAAAACCAAGCAACGATTTTGTCCACAAGTACAAGACATAGGTGTGATTCTTCATTAATTTTGGCTTTCTAGGTTTTGAACTCACATCCATATGGTGGTAATAAAGGTTTTGAACATATTATGTGCAACGATATGTGAACTCGTATCATTTTTTGGGTCTGGGTCAAAGTCAGGTTTGAACCCACAACTTCACAAATGTTTAATTGGATTTTAGGGTGGTATATGGGTCGTTATATGGCTTTACATCAACAATATTTCAAATTTTATTTGGTGTTGAGTTTGCATTGAGCTTCGAACTCATAATTATGTAGAAGTTAATTATTTTTAGATTTATTTTATGAGTTAACAAGATTTTTGGTCTTCATAACCAAACATGAAGTGTTGAGTGTTAGGGACCTAACCTCCCTAATCCCTCACGTAAATAGAATAATATATTTCCATGTAATAAATGATGACATCAGTTAATAAGGCCTATTTAATAAATTGGAATAAGCCAATGTAAGAAGACCTAATAAAAGCTTTCGCTTCTAGAATGATATTTAGAAGATATAACTAGTATAAATAAGAGTAGGAGTCATGAGAAGTTTTGTATTGAGAATTATTGTAATAGAGCATTGCTCTACTAGAGGTTTCCCCCTCGAAGAGGCAAGTGAACATTGTTTCCTATCAGTAAAGGTAATATTTTGGTGTTGTGGTTTCATATAATGTGGTGTTATGTTGTTATTCTTTGCAATATTTATGTTTTCAACTCTTGTAATAGATTTGGTACTTTACAAGTGGTATTAGAGCAGTTTCCTTAGCAGAAAATAGTGGGTTATTGTTTTCAAGGTAGAGATGTATTCCGGTGTCTTAAAGCTAAAAAATTTGTTGTTCAACGCATAAATCCGTGGTCAGGGAAGCATACATGAAAGAAATACAAGTGGTACTTAAGCATACATTGTTGGCCACCCTTGGAACTCCTTCGAGTGGTAGCGCATCATACAGCACATGTATATGGATCAGCTTAGATATCCTGAAGCCCTTCGTAGATAAATTGATTGGACTCCTGACATCTATAGTTCCATTGAGAACAACACTCGAGAAGATACTCTTTGGTACCTGGGTAATCGGTTAGTATGGCTAAGGGTACAGTCTACCCTCCTTAGTTGCTGCCCTGAGATATTGGATCGAGTACTGCTATTCGACCCTGCATGTATATCAGAGAGTTGTAGCATAGGGAAAACCCTTGTTGGTAGAAACCCTAACAAACCCTAACCCTTGGGACACAATCAACATAGAAAGGGAACAAACAAGATTTCTCCTAATCAGAATTTGGGAATTTTGACACTGTTTTTTTCCTATTAGGAATTTGGGCACTCTGACACTGTAGTATTATTCATATCGGAGTATAACTCTACAGGAGTACCAAAAAAAAAAAAAAACTCTAGGGCATGCCTGCACCCTTATTTGAGACCTATCCCATTGGACTCCTTTTTGCTTCCTGATCGTAGTGATACCTATCATTTTTCAACCTTTTTTTCCTGTGGTCTTGCCCCCTCCCAACACCTCTACTGGGGACCTATTCCATTAAACTCCTCTTTTCATCCCGATCCCAATGATACCTATCATTTTTTATCATTGTCTTTTCATGGACCCACCCACCCTTTTCCACCACCTCTTCCTGTGTTTTCCCCTCACCATGGCCACAACTCGCAACCAAGATCTTGAAAATCGCATCACTACATCGACTCCCAAATTGACCACATGAAAGAGGAACTGAGGAAGGATATCAATTCCCACCTTGCCAACCAGCTTGCATCCCAACTAAAATCTCATCTTGACTCATTTGTTGCCAAGGTCCTAGAAACACTTCCCATTCTTGAACTCCATTTATCATCTAACCCACCTTAACCTCAAAGGTACAACTTCCTCCAATTCCGATCAGTTTTAGTCCAACCCTTTTCATCGTCATATATGTCTTCCATGAGTGGAGGTGAACAAATTTGATGGATTTGATCCCACTGGTTGGGCCACTCAAATGGAACACTACTTATCCTTACATGGCATCACGGATTACTTGGCCAAGCTTCATTATGGCTTCCTCTATTTGGATCTTGAATGTTGAAAATGGTGGCAATGGTATCAAAAATCACACCAAGGATATGTAGCTTGGACACAGTTTGTGATTGAACTTTATGACCGCTTTGACACTGATACACACTCCCTGGGTTGTTTGACCAAACTGAAATAGTCTGGTACTGTGGATGAGTTTATTGTGACATTTGAGTAATTATCTTTCAGAACAAAGGGCATGTCTAATACTTTTTTCAAATAATTCTTTATCAGTGGCCTAAAGGAGGGAATATGTGCCCAAGTCCTCGTGACTTGCCCCCAGACTTGGTTGGAATCTACTCAATGTGTCAAGGAAGCCCAACATGTTGTTTTTTCCCAACACTACAAACCTTCTTTCCCTCTGCATCCTCTCCCTCGTACTCCTACCCCTCATCCCACCCCTCTCAATATCCAAAAATAAACCTGGGAAGAAATGGTTGAATGCCAACTCAAGGGTCTTTTCTATAATTGTGATGAAAAATATTTTCCAAAACACAAGTGTAAGGAACAGAAATTGTTCATGGCCATCTCTGAGGATTTTTTTGATGACGAGACTGAGGCTTCTCATGCAGTAGAGATATTTGAGCCAGCTCATATCACTCCACCATTTGATCCACCAGAAGTTGAACCAGTCATTTCCTTAAATTCACTCACTGGCTTCTCTACTCCCCAAACCCTCAAGCTAATTGGATACATAAAAAATCAGAAGGTCGTCATTCTTATTGATAGTTGTAGCACTCATAATTTCATTCATAGACACATTGCTCAAGAAATTCATTGCTATATCCATGTAATCAACAATTTTCAAATCATGATTGCCAATGGAGGTTCCATGAAATGTGGGGGGCGTTGTGAAAATGTGTGTCTCCAAATTGGTCAGTACAACCTGAAATATAAAATTTTTGCTATTGAAATGGGTGGTTGTGACATTGTGTTGGGTGCATAATGGTTACGCACTCTCGGTCCCATCCTCATGGATTTTAATGAATTGACCATGCAATTTCAATAGGATAGCAAACAATATAAGTTCCAAGGAATCACAATAGGCTCACCTAAGATCATTAGTTCCCATAGAATGGAAAATCTCCTAAAAAATGGTCATTCAGGCATTATTGTCCAACTCAATTCCATTTAATTCATTAACACACCATCTATGCATCCTAACCTCAGATCTATACTCTCCAAACACCAGAATATTTTTTCCACTCCCCATGGCCCTCCCCCTTCCCATGGTGTTCATGATCATTCCATTCCTCTAGTTTGGGGAAATCTTCCTCCCAATGTCTGCCCATATTGTCATATTTTTTCCCAGAAGAATGAAATTGAGAAAATTCTTCATGAATTGCTCAACGCGGGTGTTATCAGCCATAGCACCATCTCCTATTCTTCTCCTCTAACCATGGTCCTCAAGAAATAAGGAACGTGGTGCATGTGTCTCGACTTTTTTGCTCTCAACAAACTCACCATCAAAGACAATTTTCCCATTCTTGTCATTGATGATCTATTGGATGAATTGAGTGGTGCTCAATACTTTACTAAACTTGATCTTTGTTCTGGGTACCACCAGACTAACATTCCCAAGACGGCCTTTCGAACTCATGAGGGCCATTATGAGTTATTGGTCATCCCTTTGGCATGTGTAATTCCCGATCTACTTTCCAAAGTCTCATGAACCATGTCTTATGTCCTTTTCTCCGTCATTTTGTCTTAGTTTTATTTGATGATATTCTCATCTATAGTAAAACATGAAAAACCCATCTTTCCCATGTGAATCAAGTTCTCCATCTCCTTTCTCAGCACCAACTTTTTCTCAAGCAATCTAAATGTGCCTTTGGAGCCTCGGAAGTGGAGTATTTGGGTCATTTTTCTTGCAAGGATGGTGTAAGGGTGGATCCTAAGAAAATTGAAGCTATGCGGGATTGGTCATGCCCCAAAACTCTCAAGAGCTTGCGTGGTTTTCAGGGTTTAATGGGCTATTATCTCAAATTTGTTAAGAATTATGGAAAAAATGTAGCACCTCTCATTGATCTCCTAAAAAAGAATGCTTTCAATTGGACTCCTGCAGCTGATCAAGCCTTCCAGACTTTGAAAGAGGCTATGTGCACAACTCCTGTCTTGACCCTTCCCGACTTCAAAAACACTTTTGTTCTGGAATGTGATGCATCTGAGAAAGGAATTGACACAGTTCTCATGCAAGAAGGATGACCAGTGGCCTTCACCAACAAATAAATTTCGGAGCACCATTTGGGGCAATCAATCTATGAAAAGGAAATGTTGGTTATTTTGGATGTTGTGGATCTCTGGTGTCCTTATCTCTTTGGCCAACGCTTCCAAATTAAAACAAAACATCAAATCCTCAAGAATTTTATCGAACAATGAATTTCCTCCCCATAACAACAAATATGGGTCACCAAGCTCTTTCTCTATGATTATGAGATAATTTACAAGAACAGAAAAGAAAATGTGGTTGTTGACACTCTTTCCCAAAAGTATGAAGACAAAGGATCCATTTTTTCTCTCTCCTTCATTGTACCATATTGGCTCCAAGATGCTCACCAAGAATGGTTGCAAGATCCTAGAATTTATGGCCTTATCCAACAGTTGCAAGCCAATTCTCCAGTTTCTCCCAGGCACTCTTGGCACAATAACGAGATTTGCTACAAAGGTAGTATGTATCTCAACAAACAGTCACAACTTAAATCTATGATGTTTTCATAGCTTCATGCTTCCCCCACAACTGGGCATTCCAGGTTCACCAAAACCTATGAATGGGTCAAACATTCTTTTTTCTAGGATGGTATGAAACAGGATGTCCACACCTTTGGGGCTAAATGTGATGTCTGTCAATAGAATAAAGGATAAACAGTCAATACCCCAAGAACACTACAACTGCTCCCGATTCTCTCGGCTATTTCACAATATATTTCTATGGACTTCATTGTTGGCTTACCTAAATCAGGTAATAAATCAATCATCATGGTGGTAGTTGATCATCTTTCCAAATATGCTCATTTATTTGCTTTCCAACACCCTTTCGCAGCATCCATGGTGGCTCAAATTTTCATGGATAATATCTTCAAGCTTCATGGCATGCCTCGTTCTATTGCCTGTAACTGATATCCCACTCTTACCAGTAATTTTTGGCCATAAATTTTCTGTCTCCAGGGCACCCAATTGCATCTCAGCACCACCTATCATCCCCAGAATGATGGTCAAACTAAAGTTTTTGACAAGTGTTTGGAAACATATTTGAGGTGTTTTGCATATGAATGACAGACTTAGTGGACTCAGTGGTTACCCCTCGTTGAATGGTGATACAACACATATTTGTTGGACACACCACCCACACTAAGAGGGGGGGTGAATCAATGTAGGGCTCTTTTTCAACTTCTCTTCACAAAACTCCTTAGTTAGCAATCACCATTTACTCATTACTTATTGTTGTCATTTATAACCAGTTAAATGTGAACATATATTACCAACATATACCAGCAACATATATCATCAATAATTCATCACCACAAGGAACACAAAGAACACAAGATGTATGTACAATTTTCTTTTTATTACAAACTACAATCCTTGGGTTATCAGCAACAACTTAATAGAGTTACAACTCCACAAGAGTACCATCTCTATAATGCAAGACTTAGCTTACACAACTCAACACCAACTGAGAAGAGGAATCAATCCTCAATAGATACCAATCTATCAATAGGTACGTGACCTATCATTAGTGCATCACGTTTATGTACGTGCCCTACTAGTAGTACATCTCATGTATGTACGTGGCTTGTCTGTACTACAACATGCATATTCCTTCTTCATAATTAGGGCTTTTTCTCCATGAAAAACTCATATCCTCTGCAGCCCTTAGTCGCATCCACTTTTGTCTCTCATTGTCCAATCTGTACCATAACTAATATCAACACATCCGTACTCTCCAAAAACTTACTCATTCTCCTCAACCATACAATATGAATGTTACTTAATCATCTATAAGAAACCAATATATTATGGCAATCATATCAATATTGAACCATAAGAGTGTTTCTCACTCTTTCAATCAATCAACATATCCATATCACCATAGCGATACCAAGAATGCCTTAACCATTCACAATACAATAAGCAAGAGTATTCATCAATACAACTATGTAACCATACCATAACTTTTATGGCAGATCTGAGCCCATATAATGCAGATCTGGAACTTGCTTCATATTTCAATATATTGGCATCATCTCACAATCAAGTCTTCATGACTTCCTCCAACTTTATGTGCTCTATCCTTGATCCAGGTGGATATTGGTGGCCACCCACCTTTTCCGACTGGCTCAAAATAGTTTTCTGGCAATTTTGGCAATTTACTATTTTTAGCAGGTTTAACTTCCAGGGCCATTTTGAGGGCCTAAATGAAGGTTTTTTGAGATCGAGGTGCTCAATGATAGATGAAGGAATGATTGAGCCCCCAAAATGAATCTCCTCTATGATACCTTTCCAACGAGCTATCACACGCCTAAAACGGAGATCGTATGCAAAAGTTACGACCTCGGGAAGTTGATGTACTAGCTTACCCAAACGGGGCCCACATGACTTTTGGCGCTTCATCTCCTAGGGTTAGGTTTTTGG
>ML776765.1:137071-214027 GCA_009831015.1 Picea engelmannii | reverse complement strand
AAGTACTGTTGTCGTTATTCTCATCAATATGACACGCTTGGCCTGTTTCTTTCTAGTTTGTGTCTAATGTTACATGAACTTATCATTTGGTGATAGATCTATTTTCAAGCTAATGTCAATAGAGTAGGAAGTGGTCGTATCTTCTTTTGTCCACAGCTCTCAGCGAGAAGCAAAGGTTTGGAGCGCAACTCGGAGCGTGCAGGGACAAACGTCGATTAAAAGGTACCTCTGTCATCCTCCCTTCTCATGCATTACTTTAGATAGATTTGAAAGGAAGTCAGTGTCCATGATAAGAATTTTTCTTTCTAGGGTTAAGGTCAAGCTCTAGAGGTCGATCTACTTGTCTGCAGGCAGATTTTCCTACAACAGAAACTGGCGACTCCGCTGGGGAGATACCCTCAATTCGAAACCTCTTGTTTTGATTTTTCTCCTCATTGACCTTGTTCTATCCCTTGATTGTTTCAGACCTTGTTTACCCCTCTTTGATTAGTTTCATGAGCTGATTGGCTCCTTACTTTGTTACATTCAGCATATTTGTTAAGCCCAGATCTCAATTTTTGAAATTTCTTGACAATTCTGGGACTTTTAGGCCCTGGCGCCCCTGTCATAGTGTTATCAGAGCGCCAGTGCTTCTAGCAGCCTTACACAGAGTGCCAGCCCCCTTTTGGCCAAAAAACCCTCCACAATTGCATTTTTCAGGGTTTGCCTCTGAGGCTCTTTTGCTAAACGATCTAGTGAGTCGATTTGTCTTCCCTTTTAGCATTGACATCTATCTTTTTGAGGAATAAACACCTTGTTGATTGAATCTTGTAACCTTCTTCACCTTTTTGCATTGAGTTTTTCCTGTTGAGTGAAGCTTGAAACCTATGCATTGTTTTTCTTTTCTCTAAAATTGAGAGAAAACCCTGGTGAAGGTCATCAAAGGTCTACAGATATYTGTATCTTGTTTTCACTCGAGGTCGTTTGTTCTTCAACTTTTGCTTTTGGGTGCGAAGTTCGTTTTTTCTTTGATTGTTTCTTTTCTTTCGTTTTTCGTTTTGATTGCTACGAAGGGTGTGTTGTCTGTGTGACTCTTGCTGATGCTAGTTTGGTCTTTCATTCATACCAAGAAAATAATTAGCAAAGATAAGCATTGTGTTGTATTGATCATCATCCATACACAAACAATAGAAGATATCTTCATGATTGATTGAGCATATTAGAAGGCATTGAAAAGTTTTGCATTACATTAGGATTTGATTGAGAAAAGGATCGTTTGAGGGCATTCCGTAGTTGTGCTTGTTAGTGAAAGAACTCTCTCTCTCCCTTAGCTAGATGTTCATCGAAAGAAAATGATTGCTTATCATGCTTGATGCACTCTTTGGGTCAGAGTCTTAAATTCCACTTGTTTCACTTCCATGCACCCCTTTTGTGTAAAGAACAGCCACTAAAATCAACGCTAATTAAAACTTATCTAGAACTTTCTCTTTGATAGAATCCTCCACCAACAGTAGAACAGGTGTAGTACTTTGGATCAGGGTTGTGAGCATAACTCTCCAAAGTTTCTAAAACAAACATTAGCATCCTGAGTTAGGGAGAGTAAATCCAGTTATCGTATAAGTCTGCCTGGGATCCCCCTCTCACACAGGGGTTACGCATGAGGTTGCATTCAGGTGAGCTACGGGGACTAACCCTCTGTGGTTTAACTGTTTGTGGTGGTATGATTGTATTATGGGGGTCACTTTGAGGTAAATCCACAATTACTGCGTGGAAGCTTCTTAGTTGATTTCGGGCTTGATACCCTGCCCATACGTTCGGATCGAACTATCGATTGTTCCCGCCCAGGGGCTGACTGCGAATTGGTAACCTTAGTGGCCATAATATTTTAGGTTCTTACACAAGGTGATGGTGATGGGAAGTCTCATTGTACCTGGAGCAGACATTGGTCAAACTCACTCGGGCTCCTTGGAGGGTAAATCCACAATTACTGCATGGAAGGTTGTACCAAGGCATAAGTCCGTTAAGAAGGTCACCATTGTAACTGTTCCACCCTAGCCCCGCCCCTTCTGGACTTGATCACGCGACGTTGGATTTCATCACCAACTAGTACGGTCATCAAAAGAAGGCCCTGTTTTCTTGGTTGTGATTCTTAGATTTTTTAGCGTGTGTTGTTCCTTTTCGCTAGTTGGCCATAGATTTCTTTCGACGACTCTTGTCCGCCAACATCGACCCTCCACGACGCTCGCGGAGGCTACAAGGGCTTCCTCCAGAAGATATGGAAGGAGACACCCCTTTACCCACTCATTCTACAGAACCATCTCCTCAACAGAGCGAGGTTCAAAACACCACAATTGCCCAGGAAGAAGTTCCCATCCCTTTGGAGAATTTTAGAATTGTCTCGGAATCTCTGGAAGCCTATCGCATTCCGGAGGGATATGAACGACAGATCCTTCACCTAAATTCCGCTGGAGAATTTGTTGTCATAAACCCTGCTAACATTCCAGCCGGGTCTCCTCAGAACCCCTTACCCAATGACCCTTTTTACACTGAGGACATTGTTTGGAGTCCACCACGCTTGGTGCGAGATCTTTATGGGACTGGAGAAGGTGTCGATGCATCTTCCTCCTACACGGTACCCTCGAATCACTTCACCGGTACTACCACTTTTATGGTCACATCAACCACTGATCCGAACATACCACCTGTTGATCTGAACGTACCATTCATCGGCCCGAGACCTACTATTCCCCTCCAAATGGCCCATTCCACAATGGCCCCGCACATTCCGACCATCCCTACCGGTAATGCGGTAGTTAATCAAGCTCCGATTGGCACACCTAACACCAAGACCTAATCTCCCTTTTGGATTTAGGGCACTGAACGCATCCGCCATCACCACTGCCCAAACCACTACTCAAATGGTCCCAGGAAGTTCCATACCTATCCAACAACCCGGAGGGACTGTCCTTGGTAGTCCTAACCCAATCGGCAATGCTGGCCAATCTTTTATGTCTGGCCCTCAAATCCCGGGAACTCTACCTCAAGCTGGGGGGCACCCTCCCACCAGAGGGAAAATTCCATTCGAGGGGCACCCTCACGCTAGGGGGAAACCTCAAGTCGGAGTCCACCATCAACCGCAAGGACAAAATGTGTCTGTTGCACCCAATCCGTGGAGCATCCCTTTTCAAGGAAATCCGCATGCCTCCATAGGACAAAATGTGCCTACCACACCTAACCCATGGAACGTTCCTTTCCAAGGAAACCCACATGCCTCCACGGGGCAAAACGTTCAGACTTCGCAACAACCCCCTCATGGACAAATTCCCAATCCAACGTATAATCCACAAAACCCATTCGGTTATCCTCCACTCACAAACACTTCTCAAAACGTCTCAAATCCTATGTACCTTGGTCAAAACCAACCCAACATGAGAGGACCCACGAGTTATAACTATCCACATAACCCAGTATTGGGCCCCATTGGTGTCCCTTTGCCACACCAGCATTACCCACAAGTTAACCGACAGCTACCCTTTCTAGCCACCCTGGACCTCCCAGATCTGTCTCGGTTAACGAATGATCCCATTCATCATTCTACGGTTTGGCCAGCCATTCCAGCAAAACTGCCCTCTGATATCCCTAAATTTGACAGAAAGTCAGGAGAAGACCCAAACAACCACGTTATGACCTTCCATCTGTGGTGTTCATCAAACTCCCTCATGGACGACTCGATTCGGTTGCGTCTTTTCCAACGAACACTTACGGATTCCACCGCGAAATGGTATATTGAATTACCACATGCATCCTTTTATGATTTCAACTCCCTCGCTATGTCCTTCCTTACTCATTTTCAACTGCCCATCTGATACGAGACGGGTACTGAACTGTTAACCTCTCTTCGTCAAACAACTTCCGTACACATCTCCGATCATATCCATGAATGGAGAAGATGACGAAGCCTAATTAAAGCGGTCATCCCCGACCAATTATTAGTGGAATGGTTCACGAAATCATTATTACCCCAAATAGATCGTGACGTTGCCATGGGCGGTGTGGTCACTGAGGAAGAAGCCATCGCCCGAGCTCAGTACCTAGACTTAGTCTATTCACAATCTGGTACTCTGTATGAGTTGATACCAAACGCTACCCATGCCACTAACGATCCATCCAAACCATCGACTACTTCACATGCGGATGGAGTTATTGGCTCCGTCAAGACTCAATCTCCCACCCAGTCCACTGGAACGACTCAACGGCCCGCCTCAACGGCTGCTCCCAGTCCGACTGCACCCTCTTCTACCCCTGCACCACAAACTCAAGTCTCTAATGTGAACGTGGTCCAATCAACCTCGTCACAACAACTCGGGGGAAAGAAGAAAACGAGAAACAAAACAAAGAAGAATAATAACAACGAACAACCCAAAACCCAACCGCAAACCCCCACTGCCAGAAAACAACCACAGCGAAAACCGAAATTCTTGTGTCTCATTTGTGGTGACGATCACTACACTCGAGATTGCCCACATCGCAATGAAGTGGCCAAACTTTTCAAAGGAAATTCGCAACCCGCTGTGCTTACTCAGCCTTTTCCGTAGCAACAATCATTGGTTGCGCAGACCCCCATGCCAGGGGGCAGTTCCAACCAACCTCACGATGAAGCCTCGACCAGCGCACACATTTACATGTTCAACGGGGTTAATCTAACCACTCATTCTGCGACATACGACACGCCAGTTAAACCCGACAAGTCGAAGACTGCTAATGGTTCTTCGCTAGATCCTTTACCATCTTCTGTTAATCCTCCATCTGTCAGCCCTCCATCCGGGTCACTTCAGATCGAGAAACCATCTTTTGACTCCATTCTACGCCCTCCTAAGAGCACCATCCGGAAATCCACTTTCAATCCTAATTCACAGGCTGCCCAAAACTACAATATCGTAGAAGATTTGGCCCAGGCCCCGTGTTCCATGTCCGCGTTGGAAGTTCTACAACACTGTCCAAATCAACGTAGGATGCTCTTAGCTTCCATTGGCGCTTTCGATCCCGAGTCATCCAATTACATCACGTTTAACCTGGACGATTGTCAACCGCGACTCTCCCACCAGCTATCTTTCCAAATCGATGTTGTTGTTCATAACCAACAAATTCATCGAACTATCCTGGATGAGGGAGCCTCTACCTGTGTCATGTCTCTAGCCTGTTGGAAAGGTTTGAAATCACCTGCCCTAAATAAATCCCCTACGATGTTACGCGCCTTCGATGGACGAGGTTTCCATCCTCACGGATTACTACAATCCCTCGCCGTCCAATTGGGCGGCAAAACTGTTACCATTGATGTCGAGGTGGTCGATGCTCCCCTCGACTACAATCTATTAATCGGAAGAAGTTGGTTTTACGCGATGACCGTCGTCGCCTCATCGGTGTTTCGATGCATTCAATTCCCTCATCAAGGTAAAATTGTTACCGTCGATCAGCTTGATTTTTGCACACCCGACGCCCGCATCCCTGCTACCAACAATATTCCGTTTCTGGGAGACCACATGATTACGTATGAAAGCGTTGGTGTTGTCTTACTGAAAGAGTCTAGCCTCATGGGTACTTTCCCTACACCACTTCCACCCACCGCACATCATCTTGTCGCCGTCAATATGATCTCGACTATGCCCTATCAATCCTTGGAATCCTCTGATCCTTGGGTTGTGCCTAGTCCTTTGGAATTCGATGAGCTCGGAGACACGATGCCACTGAGCCCAGCCGAGGCCGCATACGTACCCATTCAATCTGCTTCTCCCCCTTCAAACACTTCACATTCATTGGCACCCGATACTTATTCAGTGCCCTCATGGTTAGATTCCCTATCATCCGTCGTCGATTACATTTCTCAGATTTTTTCTTCGGATGAATCTATCATGGAAATGCTTAACATCCATGACTTGCCATGGGATGACAACCACCATCAATCCTCTTTTCTTCCACCGTTGGAAGAAGTGCAAGACATACGATATGTCTTCCCCCCCCCCGATGTTACCGATGCTCCACAATCCCCTATCCTCACTCAAGATACTTTCTCTGAGGGGAACATGGGTAACATTTCTACCACAATCACGATTGACATTTCAGTCAAAGAATGTGTCGTGGAAAACATCAACCTCAGTGCTAATTGCACACCCGACGAAGTGGTCTCTTATACCGCTTTATTCAAGGAATTCCGCGATGTCTTCGCATGGAGTTACGAGGAAATGCCAGGGATCGATCCTTCGATCGTTATACACGAGATCAAAACTTACCCTAACGCAAAACCGGTTCGACATAAACTCCACCCGGTTCACCCTAAGAAACTAGCAGCTATAAAGGCAGAAGTTGAAAAACTTCTAAAATCTGGCTTCATCTATCCTGTCCCTTTGACAGAATGGGTCTCCAACCTTGTTTCGGTCGCTAAGAAACAAGGGACCATCTGTGTTTGCGTAGATTACCATGATCTTAACAAAGCTTGTCCCAAGGACAACTACCCTACACCTTTTATCGATCAAATCATAAATAATTGCGCGGGAAGCGTGATCTTCTCTTTCATGGACGGCTTTTCTGGATACAACCAGATTGAAATCTTACCCGCTGATCAACATAAGACAGCCTTCATCTACCCTTAGGGAACGTTCGCATACCGGAAGCTACCGTTTGGCCTTAAAAATGCTGGTGCTACTTTCCAGTGAGCCATGTCCTATGATTTCCATGACATCAAACATATCGCGGAACCTTACCTCGATGATTTACCCGCCCATTCATCCAACAGACCCGATCACTTTGGTCACCTGCGGGCAATTTTTCTTCGATGTCGTTTCTATCGTATTCGGCTGAACCCACACAAATGCATCTTCGTTGTCGAATCCGGCCGACTCCTCGGTTTCATCGTCTCCAAAGACGGGATCAGGGTGGATCCCCTAAAGATCAAGGCGATTCTAGCCTTACCCCCACCCACCAACTTAACCCAACTTCAAAGTTTGCAAGCCAAAGCAAAATTTCTCCGCCGTTTCATCTGCAATTACGCCGAGATTACTAAAGGATTCATGCGGTTACTGCAAAAGAACGTCCATTTCATCTGGGATGACACCGCCCAACGGTCATTCGATGCTCTCAAGCACGCTTTGACCCATGCTCCTTTGTTACATCCTCCCAACTATACAAAGGATTATATCCTTTACTTGGTCACTTCTGCCTCCACCGTTGCGATGGTGTTGGTTCAAGAAGATGCTAACGGCAAAGAACACGTGATTTATTATCTGAGCAAGAGTTTATCCGGACCCGAACTCAGGTATTCGCATGTCGAGAAACTGGCTATGGCAGTTGTCATTGTTGTCCAACGATTCCGCCACTACATCCTATTACGCACCACCACGGTAATCGCAGACGCCAACCCCATGTACCACGTCTTAACACGTCAAGTACTTGGGGGCAAATATTCAAAATGGATCGTTATTCTTCAAGAATTCGATCTCGAGTTTGCGAAGGCTAAAGCCAAAAAATCCTTGGTGTTTGCCGATCTCATCTATGCTCTCCCAAGTGTCGATGAAAACATTGAGCCTCGAGATTCTCTACCCGATGAATCTCTCTTCCTCATCAGCACTTCTGATCCTTGGTACGGAGACATTCTCCTCTACCTTCAAACACAACGTTTTCAGCCCAACATCTCTCGTGAAGAGCGTCGACGCATCCATCACCACTCTCACTGTTACCTCATCCTCGGTGACACTTTGTATCGTCATGGTATTGACACCATTCTTCGGCGATGTCTGATTCAYGAAGAAGCTGAACGCGTTTTGAAYGATTGTCACCTTGGCATTTGTGGCGGTCACCTTTCCGGGATGGCCACGGCCCAAAAAATCCTACGTGTCGGCTACTTTTGGCCCTCGATTTTCAAAGATTGCATCGAGGCTGTCAAAAAATGCCCACCCTGCCAAATATTTAACAAGAAGGCACGCACCCACCCTAGTGCGTTGCATCCCATTATTGCCATCGGCCCCTTTTCCAAATGGGGTATCGATTTCATGCAGTGTAAGCCTACCTCAGTCGTGGGGCACGGTTACATCATCGTCTCCGTCGACTATTTCACAAAATGGGCTGAGGCTATGCCTACCTTCCTGAATGATGGTCGTACTACAGCTCTATTCCTCTTCAACCACATCATTACTCATTTTGGTATACCACATGCCATTGTCACCGACCATGGTGCACACTTCAAAAACCAGATGATGAGCGAATTACATGTCAAATTGGGTTTTCGCCATGAAAACTCATCCCCTTACTACCCTCAAGCGAATGGGCAAGTAGAAGCTATCAACAAAGTTCTAAAAACCATGATCCAACGCATGGTAGGGGAGAACAAGACATCGTGGAATTTACAACTGTTTTCCACTCTCTAGGCCTATCGCACGTCCGTGAAAACCTCAACTGGATTCACTCCTTTCCAGTTGGTTTATGGCATTAAGGTCGTCCTACCAATCGAGTGCGAAATTCCGTCACTCAAATTGAAAGTAGAACTCCTGCCCCATACTTCTGCGGAAGAAGAATGATTCTTATACCTATCCAAGCTGGACGAAACACACCGTGATGCTGCTCTCGTTAATGAGGCACATCAGAAACGAGTTAAGAGTCAATATGACAAGTTCGTCCAACCTAGAGCCTTCGCAGAAGGAGACTTAGTCCTCGTTTATGACCAAGCACACGATAAATTGGGAACAGGAAAGTTAGAACCTATATGCCACGGTCCTTACATCGTGAAGCATGTTTTACACAAAGGTGCTTATGAACTAGTAGACCATGATGGAATTTCCCTAAGAGAGCCCCGAAACGGACTCTACCTTAAAAAGTACTATGCCTAGATCACCTAGCGTCTGTAATTTGTACATTATTGTATTTTAGTTTGGTGTGTCTTTTCTTTTGTGTGCTCGAGTCTTTACCGTTGCCACTCATGATTGTGCCTGTGTTTTCATGCGCAGATGATGTCTGCCTTTCCTATCTTCTTTGGGTTCGCAGATGGCGCCAACTGACATACCCGGAATATTGCCTCGGCGGCATGGGTTATTTATCAATTTGACGAGCTGGTGAGTTCGGGAGGCATCTGTTTAGGACCAGCAACCAACAATATGGCAGAATATCATGCTGTCATTGGATTGTTGACCCAAGCCTCCTCCCTAGGTATCTCTCGTATCATTGTTTACTTAGACTCCCAACTCGTGGTTTGTCAACTCAACCGCATCTACGCTATCCGTAGTCCTATCCTGCTACGTCTACACTTGCAAGTTCGTCGTCTTGAACGAATGTTCGATTACATTGAGTATAGACACATTCCAAGAGAACTTAATAGTGTTTCAGATTCGTTAGTCAATTACATCATGGATCAGTATTTAGCCCACAAATAAGATTCAAGGAAAGAAAAAAATGTACATTACATGTAAATTGAAACACACCACAGACATCATCATGTATAAACCATCGGCATCATAAAAACTCGAAACTATATATATATATATCTATATATATATATATATATATATATATATATGGCGTGACTGAAATGTTTACATTACATCAAAAAGTTTGTAAGAGAACAAAATATTGGGCTCATCCACCCATACAACTTCGCCAGACAAGGCATACAAAAACATGACCCCGGGGAAACTCTAATCTCCCCGTATTGTGTTATGCTCTAAGTAACATAAGACTGCACGTACTACACGCCTCAATAGAGAATTGATATTCTCTGGCACCCCTACAGTGTGTCGCTACAGATGCAAGGGCACGTCCCCCCTCCGCAGAGGAGGGATACCCATCGTAAGACCTTGGAGGTTCCTCTCAACCTCCCGAAGGCCCACCACTGGTACTGCTGGGTCTGCTATAACTGGGGCACCGCCATGACGTCCTGGCACTGGTATGTCCACTGGGCGCACTACTCCCTTGTCTGCACATCGAAGACAAAACATCTGTTAAACACTCTCTTACATACCCAAAAAAAATACATATACATAAAAAACTTAAAAACAAATTAGACAAGGTACGGCTTAGTCTCTTACCCGACTCATCCCAATATTCCCCCTCGGGTAGAATCAAATCCATACACCCGCGGAAGTCCACATCGGCATAAGGGAAGTCCTCAATCCATAGGTACTGCCGCCTCAACCAGCCAAAGAAGTCACCAGTAAAACAGAACTCTGACTCTGAAACTAACCTTGGAGATAATCTAGTCCACCTCTCCATCCGAGGCTCATCTACTAGTCATACTGCCAGCACGATCTGAGGCTACATCTGAGGGATGCGCTCCAAGAAAAACGAGACTAAGAATGAGCCATAGCCAAACTGTTTTTGGCCGTTCTTGCACCGAGAAATTTGTTCCTTCACATTCCGAAGGAACGCAACACTCCAGTTGAATAGTGTCGTCTCTAAACACTAAAAACCATAGGCCACCTGTGACCTCGAAGCCAAATGAGCACTAGTGCTACCAGTCGCACTAGTGATAGCAAACAATATGGATCGAAGAGACAGATCTCGGATATCCTTGATAGGGATCTGCCCCCTACCAACCTCGCTCCTGGAACACAATGATGCGTCAGATACACGTCCACCTGCTCAGGTAATGCCCTCTGCCCTGTAAAAGCTATGGGTACCCCTCTTTTCGAGAGGTCGGTCAGAAAATACACATCTTCCAACTCGATGGTTAGAAGTTGTGTACCAATACGGAATCCCTGTTCTGTGATGTCCCAAAGACCAATGATGTGCTCAAGCAGTAAAACCTCGCTTTTCATTTTTTGCAGTTTGAAAAACTTGAGCAATCCGCAGGCCCTCAAAGCAGCTCGCGTACGGGGACTCCATAGAGCGGCTATGTCATCCATCTCATGTTCCCGCTCTTTCCACTCGATCATTATTGCCGAATGTATCTACAAAACAAAAATTCAAAATTTTCATCATTCCCCACGTTTTTTATTTCGGCAATTTCCAAAAAGCATTTTAAAACATGAAAACAAATTCCCATCACATCTAAAGGTAACCAATCATCATTTTTAACCACCACACCCTTAAACATTCACTAAACAATGATTAAAACGTGATAAAAATGAAAAACGTTGTGAGGGGGTGCGTGGGCCCACGAGGAGAGTTTTTGAAAAATTATTTGGTCAAAATGGTCAATCTAATCAACATTTAAGGTGTAGGCATCTTTACCACCATTTCCCAATACATTTGTGTGAACAATTCCCCCGGTTTTATCAACTATTGAAAGGAGGCCGATTTGGTTTAAAATGAACGACCTAGGGCTTTGTGTTTTAAATTAATAATGTTATAAAGACCAACTTGGAACCATACAATTGAAAGAGCAAAGAACGAACACCTACCTGGTTCGAACGGTGTGCGAAACGATCAATCATAGCTCCGGCAGCGAGAGGAACAAGTTTTGCTCCAATTGAGATTCTCCAACACTACACAAAATCTTTGCAAATGAAATGGTAAATGAGTTTTTCAAATCAATTCATATTTATAAAATTTCATTTTCATAAACTATAGTCATTTAGGGTTTCTCTAACGGTGAAAATGGCTTCACTAATCCTTGGTTTTTAGTTTCTGGCAGTGCAGGTTTATTGGCAGCTCTAATGAATCTTTTACCTTGTCGTATCAATGAGCATAGTCTTAGTTCGTTCTCGAGCTCGACAATATGAGAACGCAACCGGGTAAACTTTTATCTCTTTTTCGGACCCATACGGATACGACCACATGAAAAAGGAACCCCCCTGGAGTCTCCTTTAAACCCTTTTCAGACTCTCTAAACATGAAAAGATTGTCGAGTGATCTTGCTTTCTTTCACACTCGTTAAAAGGTCAAAAAGAGCGTCTGTCGAGCGATAGTTTAACCCTTTTTTGGTCTCGATGGACTACTGTACGAAAAAGGAACTGAGAGAGTTCTCTTTTAAGTGTTTTTCCAAACTCTATAATCCTGAAAAACCTTCGAGTTTTCTGTCTTTGGACTCATTAAAGCACACATCAACGGACCCATATGGGAACGAACCCTTACTTCTTCTGGTTCGTTAAACAAAGGAAGAGGGACTTACCGAAGGTGAGTTATATCGAGCATGTGTTATCCTCCTCGAGCTCATTAAATTAAAAAGAGGTACTCATCTATCTGGATGGGGGGGGAATTGAAAGGAGCAAGCCAAGCAGTCTCTTGAGAACATCATCCAGCATTTCTTAGAGTCGCCCTTGAACACGGCACTTTGTCACTTTGCATACATCATAATCTRTTGAACCTCTGCACTGAGCCAATCCTTTGAGTTTCCTTTCACTCCTTTGAGTCACCCGACGCAAGTCACGGTACCCACTGCATAGTTTTGGTCCATGCCATGTTCTTCTATTGTGCCTCAGTGTTCAAGGGAAGTATCTGCCTCGAGAGTCAGCCATCCCAAATATCTTGCCTCAAAACCTGTGTCAGTCCATGTTCGCGTGATCTACCAATTACATCTCTATGTCTGTTTCGTGTCGTTGATGGGGGATACATCAAGGCCCTCCCTCGACGAGTCTATTCCTGTCGACTTCAACACATTATCTGGGAATTAGACTTAGAAACCACTTAGTACTTTGGGACCTGCATGCCTCAATGGCAGGCCTCCTCACATTCAACAGCGGGTTTACATCATCGACCCCTGATCGAATGATTCCACGAATGTTCGACTTTAGCTCATCTATTCACATCCAGTGGAATGTACTACGGTACCTTGGGAATCATTGACATTAATGGTGATCTCCCTCTCACTTGTTAATGGTTTACCTCATTGACCGGTAATCAAGTGGTTTCTACCATGTTTGACACCAAAACATCTATTCACATGGTCAGATTCGTACCATATTGGGATTGGTATGAAGACCCTGGGTTGAACCACCACTTTGGTACATGCTTTTCCCAAGTTGTGAAGGAGTTCTGGACTAAGAGCACATACATTGTTACATAGATCCACTTTGTATTGGTCGTGGCTATGTCTTGTCATTTCATAGATCCACTATGTATTCTTCGTGGCTACGATCGGTTCATGTCATGCGAGTATAGATCCACAGTGTATTCTATGTGGCTATACCCTTTTTATCAATGCAATTATGGATCCGCAATGTATTTTATGGCGGCCATATCCTACTGAGTCTTGAAACATCCAAGCATAGGTATGCCTGCCTTGGGTCTTGAAATATGTCATGATATTTGTTGGATGGTTGTGTGCATCTTTCATCAGGTTCTCTGAGTCTATACCCTTGCTTGAGCGTCTACAAAGTATTTCAGTCATCAATTCGCATCTTCTGGCTTCATACTTTGGGGGGCATTATGTTACATGTCAAAATTGCTCAGATGGATAAGTGTCGCATTGTCCCTATCAATCGTCGTAAGTGTCGCATCTTCCCTACAACTTTCACAAGTGTCGCAAGTTGATCATTAGTGTCGCAAACAATGTTTAGAGATGATGTTGTGATAACAACACCAAGGAGGCACTTATGACACCTCATATGACTGATTTGAAGACCAAGAACTGATCCACTGGAATCAAATAGCTCTTGACACCTGAAAGAGGCCCCGAAACACTGATTTGGAGAGGGAACGCTCCCCTAAAGCAGCTGCAGAAGCGCTGGCGCTTCTTTGCTATGATTCAAGGAGTGTTATAACGCCCCTTAGGCCCTTCTGGAGGAGCGCTGCTCACTTTAAGAGCACTGGCGCTTTCCCAAGGCACAACAGGAGTGCTACAACGCTCTGATACCCCTTTTGGAGGAGCGCTTCCTAATCTGGGTCGATTGTTAGCCCATTGAGAAGAATAAGGAGTGGAACATTCGAGATTAGGAGGCAGTTGTGCTCGAATTCTTATTCTCATCAACAGATCCCTGGTCTATGGAGAAGGTTCCCAACTGGTTCTAGACATATCTCAAGAGGTTAGGCCCTTCCCAACCTATATAAACAGGCTCTATGATGGTGGAAAGGGGGGAAGAATGAATATGTGAAACTTATGATCTTGGAGGAAACTTACAGTCAGCCAAAGGAGATTGATCAGTGAAGCTACTATTATCCAGGTTGTGGATCTTTCAGGCAAGGGTTAGACAAAGAGGACTTGACGAAGCTATCGCATTCACATCTACGATTGTAAGTACTGTTGTCGTTATTCTCATCAATATGACACGCTTGGCCTGTTTCTTTCTAGTTTGTGTCTAATGTTACATGAACTTATCATTTGGTGATAGATCTATTTTCAAGATAATGTCCATAGAGTAGGAAGTGGTCGTATCTTGTTTTGTCCACAGCTCTTAGCGAGAAGCAAAGGTTCGGAGCRTGCAGGGACAAACGTCGATTAAAAGGTACCTCTATCATCCTCCCTTCTCATGCATTAGTTTAGATATATTTGAAAGGAAGTCAGTGTCCATGATAAGCATTTTTCTGTCTAGGGTTAAGGTCGAGCTCTAGAGGTCGATCTACTTGTCCGCAGGTATATTTTCCTACAACAATCTGATTGGAAGGTTACTGTTCTCTCTCATAGTTAACTCCTCAGTTACGAATCTGTTAGCGAAATGGACTCATGATTGCGAATCAGTTGGCGTTTCAGTTGCTCGGACAGTTGTCTTTCGTTTGTCTAAGAAAATGCGAAGGGGCATCGCCGTGGTAATGAGGAGAAAATAAAAGGAGATAGATGGGGTGTGGCAGCGAGTTCTCAATGAAAAATGAATGAAACTGTAAGAAAGGGAAAATGATAGAATGTGCAGTGTAAGATTGAGAATATGCACAGTGTGAGATAAAACTCAGAGAAGAGTAACAGATGTAGCGAAGAAAACTTGAAGCAAAGCAGAATAACAGAACAAGTTGAAGCAGAGCAGAATGATAGAACAAGTTGATGCAGAGCAGACCAGCTGAACAGACAAAGGAAGAGAATAATTGCAGAACAGTTAGAAGAAGACCATATTTATAGAACAAAGAAAGATTGGTAAGAATTGATTTATCTGCGTAGTTGACTGTCTATTTATTCATTCATATTTTAGGGAGGTTGGGAGGTGCTCGAGAGGACTGTTGTCCTCAGAGGTTCAAGTGAAAACTTGAACACATGAAGTTGTAGCTTCTATCTGGTTGCAGCCAGAGAAACTAGGGTGGCAGGGTGGTGCAAGGGAGAACAAGTGTTCTCTGTTATATAGGTTGGAGCCTGTGTAACTGGAAGTTGGTGATTCCATCTAGTTGGTGCTGGAACATTAAGGGAGTTGGTGCTTCCTTCTAGTGGGTGCTAGAGAAACCAAAGAGTTGGTGCTCTCAAACAAGTTGCAGCTTGTAAAATAGAGGTAGTGGCCTCACATTGAGTCGGTGCTCAATTATAGATGATGTACAGAACTTAAAAGACTGCCTATCATTTCGAAGAAGAAGAGGTTTTCTCCCTTTATGGGTTTCCTCATGAATAATCTGTCTCTGTGTATACCTTATGTGTGACTGATACTCTTTACTTTTACTTTCCATATGCTTTATATTGTTGATGATCACTTGAAGAAAGATTAATAATGTTTTAATAGACTTAAAATTGTTTAAGATCAATTACAACTAATTCACCCCCTCCCCCTCTCAGTTTTCTTAGTAATTTCAAAAATCGGTATCAGAGTCGGTTCCTTTTATTCAAAGGTAGATCTGTAAGCTTAAACATGACAAGTCATGAAGGGAATTCAGCCTCTAAGCCCCCTCTGTTTGATGGAACAAATTTTGCCTTCTGGAAGATTAGAATGAGAACATACTTAATGGCCTTGGGTGTTGATGTTTGGGATGTAGTAGAGACTGGATATACAAAGCCTGTTGTGCTAGCCTCCAAGGATGATAAGTTAGAGTTTAGTTTTAATGCTAAGGGGATGAATGCTATCTTGAATGGACTTTCTAAAGATGAGTTTGTAAAGGTGATGCACCTTGATACTGCCAAAGCAATGTGGGATAAACTTATTAGCAGTTATGAAGGAAATGAGAAAGTAAAAGATGCCAAACTTCAAACATACAGATTAAAATTTGAACAACTAAAGATGAATGAAGATGAAACAATTAGCAAGTATTTTTTAAGAGTTGAAGAACTTGTAAATTCCATGAAGGGTCTTGGTGAGAAGTTTGATGACTCACTCTTAGTTCAGAAGATTTTAAGATCTATGCCTGATAAATTTAATCCAAAAGTCTCTGCAATAGAAGAATTAAATGATCTTAAAACTCTGTCCATTGATCAACTTCTAGGAACTCTAACTGCATATGAAATGAAACTTAACAAAGATCAATCTAGTACTAGAGAAGCATCTTTTAAAGCAGACAAGAATATTGATTCAGAATTAGATGATATTGAGGAAAAATTTGTGAGAAGGTTAAAGAAAGGGTCAGGAAAATATCAAGGGAATTTGCCCTTCAAATGCTTTAACTGTGGTAAGATAGGTCATTTTTCATCTAAGTGTCCCCATCAGAAAAAGGACCAGAAATATGATGATGAAAAGAAGTACAAATACAAGAAATATAATAAGAAGAAAAGTTTGGTTGCAAATAATGACAATTCCTCAGAAGACACCGATAGTGACTCATCCTGTGAAGATAAGGCAAATGACTTCATCCTTATGGCCAAGGAGGATTATGATAATAAAAGCACAGGCAGTGATGATAATGATGAATAATTTGTGGTTGATTTGGAAGGAGAACTGATCAGTGCACTGGAAGAAATTGATAGACTCAGAACTAAGAACAAAAAGCAAAAACAATTATTGACACAATTTGAGAAAGACAGTAAAAAACATGATGAAGACTTTGCTCTCCTGAAAGTGGAATTAGAAGAAGCAAAGAAAATAGAAGACATATTGAAACAACTATTGTCAGAGAAGAAAGTCGGGTGTGAAGCCTTAGAAGAAGAGATAGTAAAAACTAGAAAAGAAATGGAGAAATTTAAAGGATTGTATCATCAAAATCTACCAAGTTTTAAAGCCTCGGAAGAATTAACCTCCATTCTAAATCAGCAAAGAAACTCAAAGTTGAAAGTTGGATTGGGATATGAAGAAGGATCAAGTAGTGATCATCCAAGTAATACAGAATCTATCAAGTTTGTCAAATCCTCAAACATTGACAACAGTCACTCTGCAGCAGGGATGATTTTAGGGGCTAAATTTCTCTCATCGACTAATTTTCCATGGTTTGTCCAAAAACAAGATTCGTTATTTTAAAAATGAATCGCCCAAATTCTATAGGATAAAATTATTTTACCTTAAAAATCGCCAAAATTTTATAAAAACTATATAAAATCCTTAGAAATTTGAATATTTTTACAAAAATATCGCCAATCATTTATAGTTGGCATATGAAGGATTAATATGATTCGCCAAGGTTTCTACATTTCAAAATAAATTTCCATCCTTAAAATAATCCCTGCTCTGCAGAAACAAAGAAGGAAAATCAGCAACCAATAAGAAATGAAAGAAAAATCCCCAGAACCGAATTTGTAGACCAGAAAGATTATTGGCATGACAGAAGTCGACCTCCTCAAAGAAGACAGATTTTTTCAAGGTACAAAGATTTTTTCTATGGTTATTGTTTTCTATGCTCTAATTTTGGTCACAAAGCTATAAACTGTTCTTTAAGATTTAGACATGAACAATCAAGATATTCAATGAATAACTATCTTCCACAAMAAAGATTGAGACAGCCAAGCAACAAACAGTCACAGATTATAAATCATGTGATGACTGGGAGAAGGACACAGGTGAAACACAACAATAGATATGTGCACAACAATCATTATGATCTATTATTCAGTGAACTAGAATGTTACAACTGTCATAATTATGGTCATAAAGCTGTAGACTATCGCTTAAGGAAATACAATTCAGATTTGATCCCCACTACTGAAAATGTCAAAGTTTGGAAGAAGAAAGTAGATGACAAGTGTGGACTAGTGCTATCATCTCAAAGGAAAAAGAATCCCTTGTATATTGATAGTGGATTCTCCAAACACATGACTGGAGAAAGAAGTAAGTTTCTAACTCTAAGTGATAGCAAATCAGGGAATGTAACTTTTGGAAATGATGCACCAGGAAAGATAAAGGGCAAAGGAATTGTAAGTTTGTGTAGCGGAAAAAGAAAAGCTCAAGATGTGTTGTTTGTAGAAGATTTGAAACATAATCTACTTAGTGTCAGTCAAGTCTGTGACTGAGGGTGTGAAGTTGTTTTTACCTCTAAAGACTGTAGAATAAAAACTATGGATTCAGGTCAGCTAGTTGCAAAAGGTATAAGAACAAAAAACAATGTCTATGTTTTAAAAGAAGAAGAAGAAGAATGCCACTTAAGAAAATGTGATGAAAGCTGGATGTGGCATAGGAGACTTGGTCACCTAAATTTTGATCACATAATCAAACTCAGAAACAATGGGGCAGTAAAAGATCCTCTGAAGATATCAAAGCCATATGACTCTGTTTGTAAATCTTGTCAGATAGGAAAGCTTACTCGCACTCAATTCAATTCTAAAAACTTTCCCTCAACATAAAAACCTCTCCAGTTAGTACATATGGATCTATGTGGTCCATCAAGGAAAGAAGGTACAGGAAAAGAAAATTATTTTATGTTGATTATTGATGACTATTCTAGACTAACTTGGGTTGCCTTTTTGAAAAAAAAATCTGAAACATTTGAAAAAATAAAAGTATTTAAGGCTCTGACTGAGAATCAAACAGGAAAAAGATTAAAGGCACTAAGGTCTGATAGAGGAGGAGAATTTAGTTCAGGGAACTTCAAAGAGTTATGTGATAAGCATGGGATCAAAAGAGAGTACACAATTCCAATGACTCCATAGCAAAATGGAGTTGTTGAGAGGCAGAATAGGTCAATACAACAAATGGCAAGATCAATGATGAATGAAAGGAACATACCTCAGACATATTGTGTGGAAGCAATTCATACAGTTGTTCATATCCTTAACAAAGCTCATCTCAGACCACACAATGACAAGACCCTTTATGAACTTTGGTTTGGAAGACCTGCTTCAATCAAACATTTTAAAGTCTTTGGGAGTGAATGTTATATCAAGAACAATGATGAAAATATTGGCAAATATGATGACCGAGCTGATGAAGGTATCTTCTTGGGTTATGCTACAAATAGTAAAGGGTACAGATGCTACAATAAGAGACTACACAAACTAGTTGATTGTATAGATATAAAAGTTGATGAAGAAATCCCAGTCAGAAATGTAAGCAGTGTTGAACCAAGAACAAAAGATACAGTTGAAGATGAAGATCAACAGGTCCAAGGATCAGAAAGAGAAGAGTCTGGATCAGATGAAGATACGAATATTCAAACTGACACAAATAAGTAGAAAGAAGCAAAATCACCTCTCAGAATTATTAGAAAGAATCATCCTGAAAATCAGATAATTGGGGATATAAATGAACGAGTTCAGACAAGAAGGAAATTGATTAAAGACTCAGAAAAATCTCATGTTGCCTTTATATCTATGACTGAACCTAGAAATTTTGAGGAAGCTAGCCAGAAAGATAATTGGATTAGAGCAATGAATGAAGAGCTTGATCAGAATGAGAAGAACAATACTTGGGAGCTTGTCCCTAGACCTGAAGATAAGAATGTAATAGGTTCCAAATGGGTGTTCAAGAATAAAATGAATGAAAAAGGACAAGTTGTTAGAAATAAAGCCAGATTGGTCTGTAAAGGATATGCACAAGTTGAAGGTCGGGACTTTGATGAAAATTTTTCACCAGTGGCAAGATTGGAAGCTATCAGAATGTTTCTTGTTTATTCATGTCATAAGAACTTCAAAGTTTATCAGATGGATGTTAAGTCATCATTTCTTAATAGAGATCTAGAGGAAGAAGTATATATGGAGCAACCTGAAGGATTCTCATTGATAGATAATCCTAATTATGTTTGTAAGCTGAAGAAGGCCTTATATGGACTAAAACAAGCACCACAAGCTTAGTATTATAGACTGGACAAATTTCTACAAGAAAAAGGGTTCAAGAAAGGTATTGTTGACAGTAACCTTTACATTAAGTATGAAGGTGATAATTTACTAGTCGTCTTGGTTTATGTAGATGATATTATTTTTGGTTGTACTAATAAATCATCTATCCAGTGGTTTGCTAATTCTATGCAAACGGAATTTGAAATGTCCATGATAGGATAACTATCATATTTTCTTGGCCTACAAGTAAAACAAAGCTCTGCAGGAATTTTTATTTCTCAAGAAAAATATTTGAAAGAGATGTTGAAGAAATTTCAGATGGAAGATTCCTCTACAGTTAGCACACCTATGGTGGTTGGTTCCAAGCTGAGTAAAGATGACATCTCACCTGATGTTGATCAAAGGACATATCGCTCTATGATAGGAAGTCTTTTGTACATCACAACATCTCATTCTGATATAATGCAAGCTGTTGGAATGGTAGGTCGTTTTCAGTCTGCTCCTAAACAAATTCATTTGGTAGTTGTCAAAAGGATATTTAAATACTTGATGGGAACAATGACTTATGGTCTGTGGTATCCTAGAAATCAGAATTTCCAGTTAACTTCTTATTCAGATGCAGACTGGGCAAATTGTGTTGATGAGAGAAAAAGCATCAGTGGAGGAACATTCTTTCTGGGTGACTCATTAGTTGCATGGCTTAGTAAAAAGCAAGGATCCATTTCATTATCCACTACAGAGGCAGAATACATTGTTGTTGCTACTTGCTGCACACAAATTTTATGGATGATACAAACTCTTGAAGATTTGAAGATAACTTACACTGATCCTATTCCAATCCATTGTGATAACACCAGTGCCATTAGTGTCTCCAAGAATCCTGTTCTTCATTCCAAGACTAAGCATATTCCAATAAAGTACCATTTTCTCAGAGAACAAGTTACAAACAGAATTGTTCAGCTGAATTATATTCCTTCCAAAGAACAGATAGTTGATATCTTTACTAAACCATTAGCAGCGACCCCTTTTGGATATTTTCGTCAAAAATTGGGGGTTATAATTTCTTGTGTCTAATCTGTTCACCTGGTCAGGGGGAGTACTTATTGAATATCTGGTGTATTTTCAAGATGCTTATAGTTGATAGGGGGAGTATGTTTTTGAAACCGATCAGGGGAAGAACATTTCTTCTTTAACATTGATGTCAAAGAGGGAGAAAAGAGTTCGGGAGGAGAGTCGAGTCTGAATGCATGTGGGCGCTTGTGTTGCCATCAATGCCAAAGGGGGAGATTGTTGGCAAATATTTAATAGATAGCGAATGGCAAATATTTAACAGACAACGAATGCTTGTCATTGATGGCAAGTACAACAATGAAGATGGCATGAGTACAGGAAGTTTGTAATCAACAGGCAAATAGAAGATAAGTTCAGGAAGATCGAATGATCAAAGGCAACGCAACATTGATCGAATGATCGAAGGCCCATAAAGTTTGAGAAGTATTTCTGATCGATGGATCTCATTCGAAATTCCTGAAAGAACGAGGGCCGTTAGATCTGAATGTAGACAAGAAGAGCGTTGAAGAGGAGGACAGATCTCAGACATTAGATCCAAGTGCAGGACCCGACCATCGTTGGATCAAGGAGAACCTGCATGCTTTTTAAAAGTCCATGTCAAAGTTCCAGGGATCGAGAGTTGGAGATGTCAAAGATTTTTAACAATAGGAATCCCGATATCGCGATATGCGAAATCGCGATTTAATCTGACCCGTCAGATCAAGGTTGAATCTGGACCCATTGATTCCAGTCCATGTCAGAGTTTCGGGGATCGAGAGTTGGATATGTCAAAGATTTTTAACAACAGGAACCCCGATATAGCGATATGCAAAATTGTTATTTAATATGAGTCGTCAAATCAAGGTTGAATCTGGACCGTTGATTCCAGTCCATGTCAGAGTTTCGGGGATTGAGAGTTGGAGATGTCAAGTAATATCAATCACAAGAATCCCGAAATTGTGATATGCGAAATCGCGACGTAATCTGAGCCGTCAGATCAAGGTTTGATCTGAACCGTTGATCTAATACCATATCGTAGCTTCGTGAATCGTGACATGGAGAGGCAAAGAAAATAATGCAACAAGAATGCCGAAATCATGAAATCATGATTCAATCATAGCCGTTGAATCAAGATCACATTTGGACCATCGAATCATAGGACATGTGGAAAGCGATCGAGATTTCGCTGACTTGGGGTCAATGGAGCATACTGTTGAAATTCATGAAATGAGAAATCGCGAAAGCGCTTTTTGCATAGGCACTTGGTTATGACCATAGTCACATTTGGGAAGGAGCTAGTGCAGAAAATTTCTGTATCGGAACTTCGGAGATCGGGAAATGAAGTGTCGAGACACTCAGCACAAGATTGCCTAAATGCCAAAACCCAATTTAAAGGCAATGTCAATAAAGTTCATCCAACGGAGCAGTTAAATTGGAATTTGATCGGAAGGTTACTGTTCTCTCTCACAGTTAACTCCTTAGTTACGAATTTGTTAGCGAAACGGACTCATGATTGCGAATCAGTTGGCATTTCAGTTGCTCAGACAGTTGTCTTTCATTTGTCTAAGAAAATGCGAAGGGGCATCGCCGTGGTAATGAGGAGAAAAGAAAAGGAGATAGATGGGGTGTGGCGGTGAGTTCTCAATGAAAAATGAATGAAACTGTAAGAAAGGGAAAATGATAGAATGTGCAGTGTAAGATTGAGAATATGCACAATGTGAGATAAAACTCAAAGAAGAGTAACAGATGTAGTGAAGAAAACTTGAAGCAAAGCAGAATAACAGAACAAGTTGAAGCAGAGCAGAATGACAGAACAAGTTGATGCAGAGCAGACCAGCTGAACAGACAAAGGAAGAGAAGAATTGCAGAACAGTTAGAAGAAGACCAGATTTACAGAACAAAGAAAGATTGGTAAGAATTGATTTATATGCATAGTTGACTGTCTATTTATTCATTCATATTTTAGGGAGGTTGGGAGGTGCTCGAGAGGACTGTTTTCCTCAGAGGTTCAAGTGAAAACTTGAACACGGGAAGTTGTAGCTTCTATCTGGTTGCAGCCAGAGAAACCAGGGTGGCAGGGTGGTGCAAGGGAGAACAAGTGTTCTCTATTATACAGGTTGGAGCCTATGTAACTGGAATTTGGTGCTTCCATCCAATTGGTGCTGGAACATTAAGGGAGTTGGTGCTTCCTTCTAGTGGGTGCTAGAGAAACCAGAGAGTTGGTGCTCTCAAACAAGTTGCAGCTTGTAAAATAGAGGTAGCAGCCTCACATTGAGTCGGTGCTCAATTATAGATGATGTACAGAACTTAAAATACTGCCTATCATTTCGAAGAAGAAGAGGTTTTCTCCCTTTATGGGTTTCCTCATGAATAATTTGTCTCTGTGTATACCTTATGTGTGACTAATACTCCTTACTTTTACTGTCCATATGCTTTATATTGTTGATGATCACTTGAAGAAAGATTAATAATGTTTTAATAGACTTAAAATTGTTTAAGCTCAATTACAATCGATTCACCACCCCCCCCCCTCTCAGTTGTCTTAGTAATTTCAACAGTCCATGCATCAAACTCGTTCCATCCCATACATGAAGAAAAATATATGTGAAAAATTAAATAGAGAATCATGAACAAAACATCAACCAAGTACATCATGTGCCATATTGTGTGCCAACCATGCACAACACCCATGTACATCAACCATGTACATTAATATCATAGAATATGCCATAAGATATCATCAATGGAGTGTATCAACCATATGCATCTACCAACATGCCAACCATGTGCCACAAACAAGTGTCATATCACTCATGATATGCCTCTACCATGAACCAAGTTCCACAACCATGTATCTCAATCAATCAATTGTCTCTACCATATCATCATGTACCAAAGTATATGCTAAACAAGCAATACCAATTGTTTACTTTAGCCAAGTACTATCACCCACAAACATATACCATCTATGAGTGCATCAACATTGCACTAATCATGTATCACCACCTGTACCAAGAAAGTGCGTCAACCATGCACATGTACCACAACAAGATGAACTACAATCAGGATGTGTCCTCACATATGTCTGCCATATCAACCATAGGCCATGTGCCAATCATACTGCTAGTAGGTGCCTCTAACAATGTACCAAATGTGTACCAACCATGCAACAACTATAGATCAAGCTATGACTCATCAATGGTGTACAACATGACCACTTCATCAACTTATCAACTACATGTCCCAATATGTAGCCCATCCACATGCCAAATGCATGCACCAAGATATCCAACAAGTATGCATCTCAATATACATCATAGTATATATCAATGAAACTCAAATATGTATCAGCCACATATCCTAACAGATCTTCCTCAACCTCCATTAACTATAGCACATACTAAGCATCCAAAAATACATGTACTAGAAGTGTGCCTCAATAGATCAATGAAATCTCTAGCTAGCATCATCATGATATATCTCATAACCAATGTGTCATAACTTCACTGTCACAACCAGCATCGTTCTTCAACACAAAATTGTTTGAATCCACACTCTATGGTTAGTACCATGCAACCAAGATAGTCTTTCAACCATATGTCACCACCATACATACATCAATTATGTATGCCAACATGTGATCATAAAAACCTGCCGCAAATAATGTCAGATCCTACAATAAACCATGTTAGACCCTGCAACATAGAGTTATACCATTATACCATGCTTCAACTCGTGTGCATAGCATTTTTCCCAAGGCTCTTACCACATATATATAGCATGTTGCACAGACAACTAGTGTATGTACACGACCTATTCATAGGTCAGCTAGCATATGTACGCGATTTTTACCATTGTAACCCGTGTATGCTTCTGACAAACTTGAGCTTCCCTTAAGGCTGACATTATGTTCTGACTGTTCAGTTTTTTTTGCCCACTTCTAAAGGTGTCCCAGCTTCTCAGAACTTGATCTCTAAGCTTCCATATTTTCAAAAATGTCTTCCTTCCTAACTTTATTCCTTCTTCTAGTCATTCTATATGAAGTCCTCATCATGGACTTTCTTCTTGTGTTCCAGCAATCCTAATATTTGTGGCCAAATCCACTACAGTTGTAGCATATCATGGTGTGACAATGAGCAGCAATGTGTCCTACTTGATCACATCTCCAACACCTTAGGGTGTTATGAAATCTTTCATTATCTCTCCTTGCATAAAGTCTACATTCCAAAGCTTTGTGACCATATACATTACATGAGTAATAGTGGCCATGAAAAACATTTTCATACCTTTGCTTTGGTGTCCATATTGAAGGTGTCTCTCTTCTTTGAGGTGTAAATATGGCTTCTTGATGTCTTCCTTGATTTTTTCTTTTGAAACTTTCCTTGCCTTATGTAGATGGTTGACTTGCAACATTATTTCCATCCTTTCAGAGTGAGGGACTTACCTCATGCTTCTTTGAGGTGCTTGCTTCAACATGTGTAGATTATTTCTTGTATCCAAGACCTAATTTATCATTTGGTGATATTTGACTATCCAAGATCTCATTCAAGATTGTTGAGCTATTCAAGAATTTGTTTGACTTCTCTACTTTATTTCTAATATCAACAACTTCAGCTTCCAACTTATGACATGACTCTTCCTTTTCATTTACTTGATTCTTTAATAGTTCCTCTATCCTTTTGGCTTCTTCAATTTTGGTCTTGAGATGGACACTAACTTCAAGACTTTTGCTAATTTCATCATCTAGCTTCTTATTCTCCTCTATTTCATTCTTTAGTCTTTTGATCTCTTCTTCTTTTTCTTCTAATTGAGTCTTTTTACTTTCTTCTTGTTCTTTGAGCATTTCCTTTAAGATCAAGATATGTCTTTGATTCTTTTTAAGAAACCTTTTAGTGTTCTCAGAAAGATAGCTATATTATATGTTACAATGGTCATAGTTGTATTCAAATAGACCCCATTCAACTTTATTTTTAAGCTCTGATAGTTCTTCTTCTACTTCTTCCATGGGATAACTATCATCTAACTCTACACAAACTATTTCTATATTTTCTTCTTCACTTGTATAGAAATATTCAACATCATCACATTTTGAAATATTGCAATCAGGGGTTTTTGGAGATTCTTTACCTTCATTGATCTTGATGGAATTGTCTTAAAGGTCTTCCTTTTTTCTTTGGTATTTCTTCTCTATATTTAGCCATAGATCCTTAGTGGAAGTGCATTGTCCCATGCTCTCTTTGATAGAACTTGAGAGTCCACTAAGAATGGTATTGAGAGCCATTGCATAATTCTTCTTTTCTTCCCTTTGAGATGCAAACTTTGACTTGTTCTTCAAAGAAACTGATCCACCAATAGTTTCTTTCCAAACACCCGCACCTATTTCCTTCAAATGCACTTTCATTTATATTCTCCATGTAGAATAATTTTCCTCATCAAGGATTGGAACTTCATCATCCATTTGTGTGTCCATGGATCTCCTCCAAGCTTGTTAAGGATTATAATGAAGGCCTTCTCTGATACCAATTGTTGGACACACCAACCACACTGAGAGGGGGGGTGAATTAGTGTAGGGATCTTTTTCAACTTCTCTTAACAAAACTCCTTAGTTAGAAATCACCATTTACTCATTACTTATTGTTGTCATTTATAACCAATTAAATGTGAACATATATCAACAACATATACCAGCAACATATATCATCAATAATTCATCACCACAAGGAACACAAAGAACGCAAGATGTATGTACAATTGTCTTTTTATTACGGACTACAATCCTTGGGTTATCAACAACAACTGAATAGAGTATAAACCCAGGATTTTCGATTGAACGGAAGAGTACTTCGTTCATTCAACCCCAATGGAATGTGTTGCATTTGGATGGAGCTAAAAGACACATGTCTGATTGATACTTTGATTGGACTATGGATTGATTTAAACATATTATATTCCAGAGAACTCCCAAGTTTTTCGAAGAACTAGTGATAAAAATGAACAAAAGTGGTTCCGAACTAGACAATGTTATAATGGGAATTATAACAAACATTGTACAAATCCAAGTAATATAGATAGTATTGAATACCTCAATCCTCTATCTATATTTTTAGATAGAATCTATAAGTGCCTCGAAAAAAAAGAAACAAAAGAAAAATGCCTTGTTTCTTGTATGTTACAATTAGTTCCAGTCCTACGATCCAAACTCTTTGGATCGGACAGATACTTCTATAGATCCCCTTCTTAGAGATTCCCTTGTGCAAGACTCAGCTTACACAACTCAACACCAACTGAGAAGAAGAATCAATTGTCAACAGCTACCAATTTTTCAACAGGTACATGACCTGTCAATAGTGCAGCATGTGTATGTACATGCCCTACCAGTAGTACAGCTCCCGTATGTATGTGGCATGTCTATACTACAGTATGTGTATTCTTGTTATAGGTGAATCCCCCTACGAACAAGTGGATTCCCTCTTGGTCTCTAGACTCCTAAGACCAAGACCGAAAAGTGCTTAACATGGACACTGACATCCTTTTAGATCTAATCAAGCTAATGAATGAAAGAGAAGGAGAAAGATATGTACCTTATTAACGATGTTTTTCCTTGCAAAGTCCTGGCTGAGATTCGATCCTGAGCTCCCTGATAGGTCTTATAGGACAAACAAAGATACAATGGACTTCATACTCTATTGATATTATCTCAATCATAGATCCATCTACTGTAGACAAACTCATATGGAACAAACATAAGTTTCAAAGAAACAGGCCAAGCATTGATTATTAATGAGAACAAGTAAAAGTACTTACAATCCTTTGAATGAAGGTGCAGCAGCTTCTTCCAGGTCTCCTTGTCCAACCCCTTTGTTCAAGTAATCTACATTGATTTCTTTGATGACATCTCACTCGTGAGATCTTAAGTTTCACATCTCCAATCTTTTCCATGTACCTTTCACCATGAGAAGGCCTCCTTATATAACCTTGGAGAGGTACAACCACTTGAGAGATCTTTGGGATAAGTTGAGGATTCCTCTCCTTCAGTTGAGGATCTTCTCTAAGATCATGCCTTGACCATCTATTTGAATCCAACTACCTTCAGGAATTGAGGGATTATTCCCTTATTTGCCTCAAAAAAACCAAAATTTTCTCAAAAAAGGGTAGCGCTCCCCCAAAAGGGTGCACAGGGCACTCAAACACTCTCCCAAAGAGGCTCAGGGAGCGTCAGCACTCCCTGACAGTGGGTAGGGGAGCGCTCCTCTCCAAAATTCATTTTTTAGTGGTTCTTTCATTGTCAAAAGGTTTGTACTCCCTGTCAAGTGACTTCTCTTCTTCAAAACTAGTCTTTGGGGTGTCTTAAATGTCTTTGTGATGTCGTTAGAAGCACGACATGGGCAAGATGGAAGTATGGTGTTTTTTGACACTTGCAACACTTGTAGTCAATATGCGACACTTGCAGACAAGATGCGACACTTACAACACTTGTAATGATGACACTTGCAAAACTATCGAAGTGAGTAATTTTGAGGTGTAACATATTGCCCCCCAAAGTACGAAGTTAGAAGATGATGATGACTGAAGTACTTTGTAGACTTTTTAGAGCAAGGGTATGGACACAGAGAAACCGTAAAAATTTGCACACAACCATCAAACAAATATTATGACATGTTTCAAACCCAAGGCGGGCATACCTATGCTTGAGTGATAAAGACTTTTTTGGTATGGCCACCATAAAATACACTACGGATCCATAATTATATTGATAAAAGGTATAGCCACTGAAGATACAATGTGGATCTATACTCCTATGACCTGAACTGATCGTAGCCATGAATAATACACAGTGGATCTACGAGATGACAAGACATATCCACGACCAATACAAAGTGGATCTATGTAACAGTATATGTGTTATAGTTCAAAAGAACTCCATCACAACCTAGGCAAAGTACATAAGAGTGAAAACTCAACCCAAGGTCTTCTTACTGATCCAGATGTAGTACAAATCTAACCATGTGAATAGATGTCCTAATGTCGAACATGGAAGAAACCACTTGATTACCGGTCAATGATGTAAACTGTTAACAAGCACGAGAGAAATCACCATTGATGTCAATTATTCCCAAGGTACCCTAGTACTTTCCAACGAATGCGAATGAATGAGCTGAAGTCAAACATCCATGGAATCATTCGATCAGGGTTCAATGATTTAAACCCACTGTTGGACGCGAGGAGGCCTGCCATTGAGGCATGCAAGTCCCAAGGTGCTAACTGGTTTCTAAGTCTAGTTCCCAGATAATGTGCAAAAGTCAACAGGAATAGACTCGTCAAAGGAGGGCCTTGAAGTATCCCCCATCAATGACACGAAACGGTCATAGAGATGTAATTGGTAGATCAAATGAACATGGACTGACACGGGTATTGAAACAAGATATTTGTGATGGTTGAATCTCGAGGCAGATACTTCCCTTGAACATTGAGGCACAACAACAGAAACTTGACGTGGACCAAAACACGATGATGCAGTGGATATGGTGACTTTCTTCTGGTGACCCAAAGGAGTAAAGGAAACTCAGAGAATTGGCTCAATGCAGAGGTTCAGCGGGTTAAAATGCGTGCAAAGACAAAGTGTCGTGTTCAAGGGCGACCATAAGAGTTACTGGTAGTGTTCTCAAAAAACTGCTTGGCTTGCTTCTTTCAATTTTTCCCCCATCCAGACAGACGAGTACCTCTTTTTAATTTAACGAGCTCGAGGAGGGTAACACATGCTCGATATGACTCACCTTCGATAACTCCCTCTTCCTTTTTTTAACGAACTGGAAGAAGTAAAGGTTCGATCCCGTATGGGCCCTTCAATGTGTAATTGTTTAACGAATCCAGAGAAGGTAAATCGATGGTTTTTCATATTTAGAGAATCTGAAAACAACTTAAAGACGACTCAAATGTTGTCCTTTTTCGTAATGTTAGTATCACGAGGCTGAAAAAGAGATAAATCATCACTCGAAAGACGCCCTTTCAAACCTTTTAACGAGTGGGAAAGGAAGCAATATCACTCGGCAATCTTTTCATGTTTAGAGAGTCTGAAAAGAGCTCAAAGACAACTCCAGGGGGTTCCTTTTTCGTATATCCACGCAGGTCCGAAAAAGAGATAAAAGTTTACCTGGTTTCATTCTCATGTATTTACGAGAATGAGAAAGAACAAAGACTAAGCTCGGTATGCCCCCAACTTGAAAGATGGTGGCTTAACTCCATAATGATCATCAAAGGCTGGAGACATGCTTTTCAAGCTTCAATTCATTCACCGACTTTGAGGTTGCCACCAATTTCTCTACTAGATGGAGAAAAAGGATAAGGGTGGATGAAATGAAGGTTTAAGAGAGGTGACTATTTCATTTTTTAATGAGCTTGACACAGGAAAAATAACTATGCTCAGGGCTCCAGGTTTAATCCCCAGATTGTTGTTTCATTTTTTAATGAGCTTTCTATAGAGAGGAAAACTATCCTCAAAGATTTTGTTTCATTTTTTAACGAGCTTTCTACAGAGAAGAGAAACTATGCTCGTGGAATCTTCTTGATCATGGCTTCCAAGAGAATAATGCTCTAGAAGAACACCATGTCAAGGGACAAAACTTGGTCATGGCTTCCAAGAGATCTTCACTTGATGGAAGAAAATAACTCTGGAAGGAACACATGTCGAGGGTTGCGACAGGGGTAAGGAGAGCAAGCTCCAATAACCCTACCAAAGAGATCACCATGTCAAGTACTGAATCCAAGTCGTCGGAAGTTGAAGGCATGGGAGACGATAGAAAATCAACATCAGGAGGGGAGATAGAGTGTATATCTACCCGAATTTCTTCACGAGGGGGAAGAAAGAGGATCGATGATGGTTATCATCATGAGGCTCTTCAATGCTCACTATTTCCATAATAGATTCATTCGAGGGAAAAATTGGAGAAATGTAGTCGATCGCAGACGACAAGGAACTTAACCGTGATGGCATCAAATAACTATAGGGTGCCAATAGATGTTGGTCATCCAAAGAGGGAAAATCGGATTGGACAGCAACATATGATGTTTCGTCTGGACTAAGTGGCACGGTGTCACCTAGTGCATCGAATTCCAATGGACTAGGTACAATCCAAGGGTCAGATGATTCCAAAGATTGATAAGCCGCGGTCGAAATCATATCGACAGTGGAAATATGATGTGTAATCGGTGGAAGTGGTGTACGGAAGGTACCCATAAGGCTAGAATCTTTCAGCAAGCCAACACCAACGCTTTCATACGTGATCTTGTGGTCTCCCAAGAAAGGAATGTTGTTGGTAGCAGGAGTGTGAGCGTCGGTTGTGCAGAAATCTAACTGATCAGCAGTGACAATGTTTCCCTGATGAGGAAATTGTACACATCAAAATACTGACGAGGAAATGGTAGTCATAGCATAAAACCAACTTCTTCCAAGTAACAAGTTGTAATCGAGGGGAGCATCGACCACCTCGACATCAACAGTGATAGTTTTTCCACCCAACTAGATGGGCAGGGACTGTAAAATCCCATGGGGATGAAAACCTCGCCCATCGAAGGCATGTAACATCATTGGGGATTTGTTAAGTGAGGGTGATTTTAAACCTTTCCAACATGCTAAAGACATGACACAAGTTGAGGCTCCCTCATCCAGAATAGTTCGGTGGATTTGTTGATTGTGAACAACAACATCAAATTGGAAAGAAAGTTGGTGGGAGAGTCGAGATGCATAATTGTCCAAGTTAAACATGATATGGTTGGATGACTAGGGATAAACAGTGCCAATAGAGGCCAAGAGCGTTCTACGTTGATTGGGGCAGTGCTATAGAAATTCTAACACAAACATAACACACGGTGCTTGAGCCAAATCTTCAACAATGTTGTAGTTCTGGGCGGCACGTGAACTAGGATTAAAGGTAAATTTATGGATAGTGCTCTTAGGAGGGCATAAGATAGAGTCAAACGTAGGTTTCTCAATCTGAAGTGGTCCAGATGGAGGATTAACCGATGGAGGACTAACGGAGGATGATGATGGATCCGGTAAAATATCGGTACCATTAGCAACCTTTCCTTTGATAGGGTTACCTAGTGTGTCGTATGTCTTAGAGCGAGTGTTCAAATTAATCCCATTAAACATATAAATATGTTCACTTGTTGAGGCCTCATCATGAGGATGACTAGAACTTCCCCCAGGAGGGGGGGTTTGAGCAACCATGGATTGTTGTTGTGGAAAAGGCTAAGTAAGCACAGCGGGTTGTGAATTTCCCTGGAAAAGTTTGGCCACTTCATTGTGATGTGGACAGTCTCGAGTGTAGTGATCATCACCGCAAATGATACACGGGAATTTCAGTTTCTGTTGTGGTTTCTTTTCGGTAGCAGGTGTTTGAGCTTGATGTTTTGGTTGTTCATTGTTATTAGGATTTTTTGATTTATTTTTTGTCTTCTTCTTACCTCTGGATTATTGTGAAGGGGTAGATTGAATTGCATTCACCTCAGAGATGTGATTTTGGGGGGAGGTAAAGGAGAGTGTGGTTGATTGGGAAGTAGACTGAGTTTTGATGGAACCGATAACATCGTCCGCATGAGATGAGGATGATGGCTTGGATGGATCGGTATTAGCTCAAGAAGCATTTGGAAGCAAATCATACAGAGTCCCAGACTGTGAATAAACCAAATATAAGTACTAAGCCTGAGTAATGGTTTCTTCCTCGATGATCGCACCACCCATAGCAACATCATGAGCAATCGGGGGTAAAAGTGATTTAGTGAACCATTCCACCAATAATATGTCAGGAATGATTACCTTGATCATCCTTCGTCATCATCTCCACTCATGAATATGGTCAGAGATATGCACGGAGTCAGTTTGACGAAGGGAGGTCAAGAGTTCAGTACTTGTCTCGTAGCGAATAGGTAGTTGAAAGTGTGTGAGGAAAGACATGGCAAGGGAGTTGAAATCATGAAAAGAAGCACGTGGTAGTTCGATATACCACTTTGCTACTGAGCCCGTAAGTGTTCGTTGGAAAAGATGCAAACGTATAGAATCACCCATAAGGGATTTTGATGAACACCACAAATGGAAATTCATCACGTGGTTATTTGGATCTTCGCCAGATTTTCCGTCAAATTTCGGAATATCAGAAGGAAGTTTAGCTGGAATAACTAGCCAAACCGGTGAATGAAAAATAGGATCATTAGTTAACCGAGACAAGTCTGGGAGATCCAGAGTCGCAAGGAAAGGTAGATGTTGGTTAATTTTCAAATGATACTAGTGTGGCATAGGAACACCAGTAGGACCATAAACTAGGTTAGGTGGATAGTTGTAACTAGTAGGTCCTCCTACATACGGTTGTTGTTGACTAGGATAAACAGGATTCGATGATGGCTGAGAAATAGGATACTTTTGAGCATTATAAGCCGGGTGATTTGATTGCCTAGAAAGAGGATGAACATTGTGCCTTTGAGGAGGGTAAGGAGTAGATCCCAGAGGTAGATACACATTAGACCCATGGGGAGGATAAGGTTGTTGTCCTTGAGGACTCCAGATGGTGTTTGGGATGCCACCCGAATAAGGTTGTCCATAAGACGGTCCGGAAGGAACAGGATTTGATACTCCTCCCTGTGGGTTATGATATGAGTGCCCCCTAATGTGAGGTTGGGTAAATGTGCCTCCCAAAGATACTCCCTAGGATTTTGAATGGTTTCCAATAGACGAAGGTTTTCCCCCTACCAGTGGTGGATTAACGACCAAGGTATGACTAGCAAAGGGAGGTTTCCCTCTGGGAAGAACATGGAAAGGGGGTTGTCCCCTGGGAGGGGTAGGCCTGCCATAGGATGGTGGTCTTTAAGGAGGGATAGATCCACTATATGGTGGTTTCCCTCCAATTGGTTTTATTTGGCTGGAAAGGTTTTGCATTCTCGAGTGAAAAGATGTCCCAGCAGGATCATGCGGAACATGTGGAGTTTTAGAGTGAAAGTTTGTAAAAATGGGGGTAGGGATTGAAGTGCCTTGGGAATGAGTAGAGGTAATGAGGCCAGCATTAGGATAGAATTATGTTGATGCAATAGTATGGTTAATGACCTTATCGATGGGGTGATTCATAGTTTGACCAGATGGACCACTTTCAACAGGAGGGTCATGAGGATTGAAGGGTTGTCGAAAAGATTCAAAATGCTCATAGAGATTGCATCATGATGAAGTTCTCCATAAAGAATGAGAAGGTGTGGGATTTGTGTCTACTGTAGTGGTAGTATGAACAGGAGTCCTATACTCATCACCAAAGGTTGGTTCTGTGGATCCCATATACATTTCGGTAAAAGTTCTCGCAGGTAACTGTGGGACCTTTTCGTCTATGACGTTCCCAAGGGAGTCTAAACGAAGCAAAAGTGGTTTGAGAGGAATGGTAGACATAGATGTGCAAGGAGCGGGATTCTCAACCGTAACCAGAGTGCCTTCTTGATTGTCTAAAGGAGGAGCAACAACACTCCCAACGTTAGATATATTTTCTACCTCTCCATGGTAGTTGTCTTATGGAGGGTTAGGAGGTAAGGGTTGGTAACCTTCCGGAGGCATCCCTTGCATCCTACGTGATTGGTGAAGACCTTTATCATCTACATACTCAATTTTGGAGAATAAAAGTACACACTGAAAATCTAAGGCCAACTAACAAAAAGAAACAGCATACGCTAATAAAATCTAGGAATCAAAACCAAGCAAACAAAACTTCTCTCGATGATCGTACTAGTTGGTGATGAAATCAAACGTCACGTGATCAAGTCAAGAAGGGGCTACGATATGGTGGAACAGTTACAATAGCGACTTGCTTAATGGACTTTCACCATGGTGCAAGCTTCCATGCAGTAATTGTAGATTTACCCTCCAAGGAGCTCAAGTGAGTTTGACCAATGTTTGTTCCAGGTACAGGGAGACTTCCCTTCACTATCACCTTGTGTATGTACCTAAAGATTATGGAAACTAAGGACACCAACTCACAGTCAGCCCCTGAGTGGGTACAGTTGACAGCCCGATCTAAACGTATGGGCAGGATAACAAGTCTGAAATCAACTCGAGAGGCTCCCACACATAATTGTGGCTATACCCTCAAGTGACCCCCAATATACGATTCGACCACTACAAACAATTGAACCACGAAGGGATAATATCTGTAACTCACCTGAATGCGACCTCGTGCATAACCCCTGTGTGAGAGGGGGATCCCAGAAAGCCTATATGACAATTGGATTTGACTATCCCTATCTCAGGATGCTAATGTTAGTTTTGAAAACTTTGGAGAGTTGTACTCATAGCGTAATCCAAAGTGTTAATCCTAGTCTAATGTTGGTGGAAGATCCTAAAAACAAAAATGTTCTAGATAATTTTTAATTAGCGTTCATTTTACAGTTGTTCTTTACTCAAAGGGTGTATGAAAATGAAACTTGATGGTATGATGACTCAATTCCTAAAAAATAAAATGCACAAGAAGATGATAAACAGTCATTTCTTTCGATGAATGGTTATTTAAGGGAAGGAGAAAAGGTGTTTTCACTATCAAACACGAATATGCAATGTCCTCAATCAATTTGTTTCTCACTCAAATACAATGTAATGCTAAAAAAATTCAAAAATGCCTTCTAATATCCAACCCAATCACTAAAATATGTCCTTTTGTTTTATATGTGAACGATAATCAGATGTAAAACTTCCAAATGTCAATCAGACTTCAGGATTAAATAATCAGAAGCAAACCTCACACAAAACAAAAAATACATTATCGTCGTGAAATAGACAAGAAGAGCAAAGATAACTAAATTGCAAACAAGAAACAAAAAAACCTCAAACAAAAGAGAAATGATGGAAATTTGACCTCAAAGATCAAATGAAAAGGTTCACAAACCTTTGGATTTCCTCACAGAAGCTTCCACTCAATCAAATAAAGGAGAAGAAAACAGCAAGTTAACTCTAGGTCAGCAAAGACAAAGAGTGACTTCAAGGCAAGGAAAGAAAATGTCAAATTACAAACAAGAGAGGATGAATTATCATAAATAAGGTGTTTGAAAGCCAATACCAAGATGGACTGAGAGTATGAGACCCTGAGCAAATGCCAAAACCAAGAAATAGCTTCAGAAAATGAAAACTCTAGAGAATTTCTCACAAAAATGGGGTAGCACTCTGGTGTAAGGGGCACCAAAGCGTTTCAGTGCTCTATGTAAGGCTAAAGGGGAGTTCTAGCGCTCTGACAGCAACAAGAGGGGAGCGCTCTGCTCCAAAAACTCAGAAAAAAGCCCAAAAACTCAAAAAATCAAGGAAATTCAGTCAATCAGGGTGATCATGATGACATAAAGAGGCAATCAAACAAATCTAAGAATCAACATGACAATATGGAGAAGATCAAATTAATGGGAAAAGGGATAAAACAAGATCTAGGAATGGAAACAAAAATCAGAGCTCCTCCCTAGTGGAGTCGCCAATTTCTGTTGTAGGTGAATCCCCTTGTGGACAAGTGGATTCCCTCTTGGTCTCTAGACTCCTAAGACCAAGACCGAAAAGTGCTTAACATGGACACTGACATCCTTTTATATTTAATCAAGCTAATGAATTAAAGAGAAGGAGAAAGATATGTACCTTATTATCGATGTTTGTCCTTGCAAAGTCCTGGCTAAGATTCGATCCTGAGCTCCCTGATAGGTCTGGCAGGACAAACAAAGATACAATAGACTTCCTACTCTACTGAGATTAGCTCAATTATAGATCCATCTACTGCAGACAAACTCATATGGAACAAACATAAGTTTGAAAGAAACAGGCCAAGCATTGATTATTAATGAGAACAAGTAAAAGTACTTACAATCCTTTGAATGAAGGTGCAGTGGCTTCTTCCAGTTCTCCTTGTCCAACCCGTTTTCTCAAGTAATCTACACAGATTTTTTTGATGACATCTCACTCATGATATCATAAGTTTCACATCTCCAATCTTTTCCATGTACCTTTCACCATGAGAAGGCCTCCCTATATAACCTTGGAGAGGTCCAACCACTTGAGAGATCTTTGGGATAAGTTGAGGATTCATCTCCTTCAGTTGAGTATATTCCCTAAGATCATGCCTTGACCATCTATTCGAATCAAACTACCTTCAGCAATTGAGTGATTCTTCCCTTATTTGCCTCAACAAACCCAAAATTTTCTCAAAAAAGGGTAGCGCTCCCCCAAAAGGGTGCACAGGGTGCTCAAACACTCCCCCAAAGAGGCTTAGGGAGCGCCATCACTCCCTGACAGTGGGTAGGGGAGCGCTTCTCTCCAAAATTCATTTTTTAGTGGTTCTCTCATTGTCAAAAGGTTTGTACTCCCTGTCAAGTGACTTCTCTTCTTCAAAACTAGTCTTTTGGGTGTCTTAAGTGTCTTTGTGATGGCGTTATAAGAACAACATGGGAAAGATGGCAGTATAATGTTTTTTGACACTTGCAACACTTGTAGTCAAGATACAACACTTGCAGACAAGATGCGACACTTAAACACTCGTAATGACGACACTTGTGACACTATCGAAGTGAGTAATTTTGAGGTGTAACAATTCCATCTTCACAATTAGGGTTTTCTCTCCATGAAAAACTCAGAGCCTCTGCAGCCCTCAGTCACATCCACTTTTTTCTCTCACTGTTGTTATTAGGTAAATCGGTATATGCAGACATGAACTAATCCCCCTAGATCCACCTGGATCTAGAACAAAACGAGACGGAACAAGACGCTTCCCCTAAGTTGTGATCATTGAGTTTTACTACCAAAATAGGAATAGATAACATACCTTATGAATCACTTCCTTATATCTTTGTTGTCCCTGCTTCACTTCAATGCTCTTGTATAATTGGATCTATGATAATACAAACCAACCAACATGAAAGCAATAATAGTATAATTCAATGACAACATAAATATGTGATCAAGGAATCATGTAATAAAATACTAATCATTTTATGGGAAAGAAATGTGTCGTCGTATTATATTAATGAAAAGTGAAAGATACAACCGAATTTCCTTGATGTCACAAGTTCCCTTTTAGTGGTCCTTCATCCCAAYACACACATACACTTGCTCCAAAATTCGCATGAAGATAATCCACAAAATATTGATGGACAAATGGAGGCCTCAAGCATCACTAAGAATAGGATTCTTCACACAATCTTCAGTCTATTCTCTCGTCAATTCTCTGCTTGATCTTGCTCAACTATGCTTAACCTTTTCCATGAGAATCCCATGATTATATAGGAGAAGGTGAAGTGGTTAAAAGGATGAGGATGATCCCACCAAATCAGAGAAACCAGTAGGATCGCAACCATACAGATGCCACCTCACATTCTAGAATATTCCCCTTCTAGAAACTTTGTGAAACCTCTTTCCTCTTTTAGCTTTGGAACATCATCGCACCCTACCTATACAGCAACCTGTGGAAATCCCGCAGGCCAGCTATAGGGCAACCTGTGGAAATCATGGATTTTTGCACTGTGTAGTATGGGCAGCCTGCAGACCCTTTCTAAAAAGAAGCTTTGTAAGGTAGGAAAGAAGCTACTCTTCTCATAAAAAAGTCATGTTGGGAGTCTGAACACATGGTTGTGATGTCATCATTAGAATGACCAAAATAATGTGTAACAAAATACCCCCCAAAGTATGAGGTTGGAACTTGTGACAACCGAAATACTTTGTAAAAATGCAGGTGTGTGTCAGGAACGAGGAGCACACCAATTAGGAACCTATAAACAATCAAGCATATGCATAATATTCCATCATGTCTGAAGTAGGCATTCCCATGTTCAGACTATAAATGATTGAAATCATAAATATAAGTCATAGCCACCAATTATACATCGTGGATCCATGTCATCAAGATTCTACATAGCCACTAGGAATACACTGTGGATCTATGTATAGGAAAATTCAGACACAGACATGGCCACGAGACATACAAAGTGGATCTATGTGCCAACTCAAATTATAAATACTCCATCGCAACCTGGATCAAAAATGATGAGGTCCAAGGTCTTCAATCTCGTCATCCGTTAGTATGAATCTAGCCATGTGATTACAAGTGTTGAAGTCAAGCATGGTCAGAAACCACTTGATTATCGGTCGTTTAATGAAAACCATTAACAAGTGCAAGGGAAATCACCATTGATGTCAATGACCCCCAAGGTATGATAGTACAATCCAATGAGTGTGAATAAATGAGTTGAGATTGAACACTTGATGGAATCTATCGATCAAATATCTATGATGTAAATCCATTGTCGAAAGCAAAGAAACCTGCCATTGAGGCATGCAGGCTCTAAGGCACTAAGTATTTTCTAAGTCTCGTTCCTGGATAATGAGTTGAAGTCGACAGAAAAAGACTCGTCACTGGAGGGCCTTGATGTATCCCCCATCAAATGACACGAAACAAGTAACATATTTGGGGTAGAGCAAAGTACAAATATGATTTGGAATGGACACAAGGAAGGCCGACATGATAGGAATTGACAATTGCAGATGGTCGATTCAATAGAGGGCTCGGTTGAACTTCTCTTGAACATATGGATGGAACGACACTAGGCTTGGTAGCATTGACTCAAGACGACCCAAGATATGAACTTGCAGAAAGTCAGATGAAAGGCAAATAGATTTCCCAACCCAGATTCAAATGATAAAGGGGGTGCCATGTTCAAGAGCAACGCTTACTGCCACTAACACAAATATAGAGACACATCCCTTTCCCAAATTTTCCCCCACCATTTTTGGCGAGTACCTCTTTATTTTTACGCAAGCTTGAGGAGGATAACATATGCTTGTTGATGTAAGCTCATCCTTCGAACGAGTCCCTCGGAGTATTTTTAACGAACCCTAAGAAGGGTTGGTTTGATCCCGTATGGGTCTGTCGATGTTTGTTTAAGGATTCCAAAGATAGAAAACTCGAAGGTTTTTCATGTTTATAGAGTCTAGAAAAACACTTAAAAGAGAACTTTCTCAGTTCCTTTTTCGTAAAATAGTTCGACAGGACCAAAAAAGTGATAATTTATCGCATGTTGAACATTTTATTCAAATACTTTTATGAGCGTGAACAGAACAAGGTCGCTTGGAAATCTTTTCATTTTTAAAGAGTGTGAAAAGAGCTTAAAGATTACTCCGTAAGTTTTGTTATTTTTGTGTTACCATGAAGAGTACGAAAAGACGACAAAAGTATGCTTGGTTACGTTCTCATCATTTTTTTAGCATGAGAACAAACAAAGACTAAGCTTGAGGTTTTCTAAAAAACCCTAAAAATTAATCATACATGAGATGAAAAAGACAAACAAATCGCAAAAAAGTGTCCATACTCTATTGTTTGGAACCCTAGCCTACTCATTTGCGAGAAACAACAGTCACGAGACCATTAGGTTTTTGAGAAAATATATTTAAATAATATAAAATATATTTAGAAAAATTAAAAAATGAGATAAATAGAGGTAAGAACTCATTTTCACTATTTCATTTGTATTTGATCAAAAACTTTGTCCAAAAGCCCTTTTTCACCTCAGCTTTCGGTGGTCGATTGTGGACGCCTCGAGTGATCATTCGGCGAATGGTTTGCGTGAAAACAATAAGTGCCTCGTCTTCTTCCTTTTTAACGGTTTAAAATTCATTTTAATCAGTCAAAAGATATATTTTTTGGTGAATTTTTTGGACCATGGGTGCGCACTAGGGGAGCCGCAGGTGCCCTATATCGGGACCTGCGGAAACTCCACTCTGTAACCAAGGCCCGGTCGTGGCAGCATAAAACCCAAAAGAAAAAGATACGGTGGACAAAAAAGAATTTCAAATTATGATAACTGAAAGTGCTAACTCCTTTCTTTCCATTCCCATGCAGGTATCTTGATTACAAAAATGTTAGAATGGAGAGAAAGGGAACATGAAGACAATGATGCAATGGATTTGAATGATCTGGGCACTATAAATTCCCTAAGACAATGTGGTCTATTAAAATTATTCAAGATCCAGGGCATGAGAGCCCAGCTAAGACTATTGGAATATTTGGTCTGAATGTGGGATGTGGACTAGCAAGTATTCCATGTGGGAGTTCATGTGCTCTCTTTGGACATCGAATACATTTACTTCTTGACAGGGTTGTCTCATCGTGGGGCGCGAGTAACCTTAACAGGAGGTCGAGGCGGGGGTTTACTGATGAGTGAATACATCAGATTCTATTGTGATCCCGAGGTCGAACGGCACAAGTGTAAGGTGGCTATCAAAGGGGTTCGGGATCTGACCTTGAGAACCATCCTATTCACCATTACATGGATGGAAGGGAGTGCTTCTCTGCACATGGCTTTGCAGATCTATTTCCATTATGTGATAGAAAGCACAGAACCTCGTGTGTTCAACTGGTGTGATGGGTTGCTCCATAGCATGAAGAGCTAATTAACCAAGAGCAAGAACGGGGATCTAAAACAGTTTGGGTACAGATCCATTTTGGTATCTTTCTTCCTGGAAAGATTCCCTCACTTTTGCTTATAGGTAGATTGGAATATAGCAGTACCACGAGATCCACGGATGAAATGATGGTGTGATCTCATGTCCCAACATGCGGCAGGCCCCATTATTAAATATAATGACACATTTTTTGATTGGTTGGAGCCCCAGATCTTGATGACCGTGACTATGCATATGTCGGGCTGGATTTCCGCAATGATCCTGACTTAGTGTTACCCGAGGGTTCTCAGTGGGGGGAACTACGTGAGAAAGACATTTTGCTTTTATATTGTTTTTGTAAATGTTTTCAAAATATTAAATGTTTTTATATGTTTTTCAATACAATAACTAACCAAAACATCCCGACTATGTAGATGTAGGGCCATTCAGGCCCCCGGGCACCTCCCCTGTCTAGAGACAAGGGAAAGCAGCAGTAGTGGCAGTATGGGATGCAGATGACTACGAGGCAATCGAACAAAATCTGGAGGGTTTAACTGCAGGGATCCCAGACATGTCCATCGTCGAGGTCCCGAGGTGTTTCCAGCACCATACTGTAGGCATGGCTGGTCCATTGAGATGATTTCTCTGTAGGGTAGCACGTGCAATAGTGTGTTACCGAGAGAAGCATCCATGATACTATTTTTGTAGAAGCTATGAGCTTCATTTTTTATATTTTGGTCTTCGGATGGAAAACAATCTTTTTGTAAAAAAATTTGATCGTTATATATATATATATATATATATATATATACATATACATGAGGCTTCTATCTGCTTATTTTTCTTTATATGATACATGTGATGTGTGATTTGGTTTTATAAATATCTCAGATGTATGTCTAACACATAATTAGCTAACACATCAGTCAATGTATTTAGACATCTAGGAATGTGTCGATACTCGATATAATCAAAATAACGTTCCAAGAGGTGAATTCGTAAATATGCATGTAACAAAGTAGGACTTCGAATAGCATAGACATTACTTAACTATAGCACCACTAGCTACGAATCAAGTTGTATGACCAGATGACGAATCCCAAGTAAGATAGCATCAGTCAGCAATTTTATAACGGCGCTATACTCTGCTATATTATTAGTTGCACGACCGAGGCAAACACCATGTAGACTGATAAGTTCGTTTGTGGGTGAATAGATTGACCATGCAGCAGAAGCTAGGTTCTGAGTACTATGACTAGCACCATCAGCAAAGCAAAGGTAGGGTAACGAAGACTCCGACATATGAAAACCAAGCACAACGCAAGATAAGTGGTCGAGGGTAGAAACCGAATAACAAAGAAAAAATGCATAAACGTAGCACACAACAAATGCCAAGATAGTCTAAGAATAGTACTTCTTCAAGTAAATCCCATTTCTGGGTTCACTCAAAGGAATGCCATCATAATCTACTAACTCGTAAGCTCCCTTCTCCAACACTCATTTGAGGATATAAGGGCCTTACCACATAGCCTTGAATTTCACGGCTCCTAGCAAATCACGATCTTGTTCATAGAGGAGAACTAGATCACCCTCGGAGAAAACATGTGGCTTCACATGTTTGTCGTATTGGGATTTGACGTGTTTCTTCTGGGTTTCAATAACTAGGGTGCATCATGACAGGATTCGTCCAATTGCATAAGATACAACAGATGTTCTTCTTCAGCAAAGGTGTTTGGGAGAAGTTCAACGGCTAGTTTTCAAGATGGAATTTCACATTCAATCGGTAGGATAGCTTCTATACCATACACTAATTGGAAAGGTGTAAACCCCATGGCAAACTTCACGGACATCCGATAGGCCCATAATCCTGAGAACAACATCATGTGCCAGCTTGTTTTGTGAATTCCTATAATCCGTCGAAGCATGGTGATAAGAACCTTGTTGATTGCTTCGACTTGGCCATTGGCCTACAGATAGTAGGGGGTTGAGTTTTCATGTTGAAGACCCAACTTTTTAGTAAGCTCAGACATCATGAAGTTTTGAAAGTGGCTATCGTGATTAGTGACAATAGACTATGGGATTCCAAATCGTGTGATGATGTGATTGAAAATGAAAAGTGTTGTAGTTTTTCAAGTGTTGTCGAATGTAGACATCGCCTCATCCCATTTCGTGAAATAATCCATGGCTACAATAATGTATCCATGCCCCCCGGCTGAGTGAGGTTTACAGGTCATGAAATCGATACCCCATTTAGCAAAAGGTCCAACGGAAACTACAGGGTGTAAGGGAGCGAGATGAGATCTTATCTTTTTGTTGTATGCTTAGCAAGCATGGCATTTTTGAACGATAGTAATACAATATTTAAATAAAGAAGACCAAAAATACCCTGCACGTAAGATCTTCTGGGCAGTAGCATACCCAAACATGTGACCACCACATGCTCCAGAGTGGCATTCATTTAAATCTTTCTCAGCTTCATCATAGGTGAGACAGCATCGAAAAACAGAGTCAACCCCATGGCGATAAAGAGTGTCACCGAGGATGATGTATTGACGGGATTGATAGCGTATTCAATGACAGTCAGTGCTAAACAAATTGGGCCGAAAAGTCTGAGTTTGGAGATAGACAATGATATCCCCATACCAAAGGTCGTCAGAACTAATCAGAAAAAGAGACTCATCGGGTAAAGAGTCCTCTGCTACATTTTATGTCTCAGTGGAAGGTCACATATCATTTCAGCAAACACCAAGGATTTCTTAGACTTAGCATGTTCGAATTCTAAGTCAAACTCCTAAAGGATGACTATCCATTTGGAGTATTTTCCCCCGAGCAATTGGCGGGTAAGAATGTGTTGCATGGGGTTGCAATCGGAAATTACAGTGTCTTGCGGAGTAATATATAGTGACAGAATTGTTGGACAGCTTGGACAGCTTCCAAGGCCAGTTTTTCAACATGTAAATACTTGGCTTCGGTAGTCATGAGACTCTGACTCAAATAATAAATGACTTGTTCATTGTGTAAATCGTCTTCTTGGACCAGAACCATGGCGATGGTCGAATCCGAAGCAGCGAGATAAAGGAAATAATCTCGACTATAATCGGGCGGGAAAAGTAGTGGGGTACGGGTTAAAGTCAATTTCAAAGTGTCGAAAGCTTTGTTGGCAGTGGTGTCCCATACAAATTCAGAGCCTTTCTTTAATAGTTGAGTAAATCTGAGTGTTAAATCAACGTAGTTTGGGATAAAATGACATAGAAAGTTTGTCTTCCATTGCAAACTTTATAGCTGGCGAAGTGAAGAAGGAGGAGGGAGATTGAGAATCACCTCAACCTTCAAAGGATCTACCCTAATCCCTTGACATGACACAATAAATCCCAAGAGTCGGTCGAAATCCACGCAAAAGACACATTTGTGTGGGTTTAAGCATATATGATAGAACCGACAGCGAAGGAAAATGGCTCGGAGGTGGGTCGGATGATCACTACGATGCATGGAATGTGCTGGTAGGTCATCTAAATATGGTTGTACAATGTGCTTAATATCATGGAAAGCATAAGACATAGCACGTTGAAACATTGCACCAGCGTTCTTTAAACCGAAGGGCAGTTTCTAGTAGGCAAAAGTGCCCCAAGGACAAATAAAAGTGGTTTTGTGTTGATCCGTGGGTAAGATGTTGATTTGCTTATATCCGAAAAAACCATCCATCAAAGAGAAGATTTCACTTCCGACGCAATCGTCGATGATTTGGTCAACGAAGGGGGTAGGAAAGTTGTCCTTAGGACAAGCTTTGTTGATATCCCTATAATCAACACAGACACGGATCATACCTTGTTTCTTGTTAACCATAACTGGATTGGATACCCAATCAGTCAAAGCCACTAGATAAATAAAGTTGGCTTTAAGAAGTTTTTCTACTTCAAGCTTAATAGCAGTCGCTTTATGGGGGTGGACCAAATGAAGTCTTTGCCGGACAGGTTTGGCACCTGGGTATGTCATAATTTTGTGTACAACAATATCGAGGTCAATGTCAGGCATCTCTTCATAGCTCCACGCGAAGATGTCACGAAATTCTTGGAAAAGTGACTTATATGTGACAACCTCCTCGGTGGAATAGAAAGCTTCGATATGGACATTTTCAACAACTCCAAATTTGATAGAGATGTCGAGGGGGATGGTGGGTGAAATGTTACTTAAGTTCCCTTTATATAACACATCATGTGTGGAGTCAGGAACCGAAGCAATAATGACAACGGTCGATGGGGTCGAGATCCGTTGGTAACTCTCGAGTGTGTGTTGTTTGAGGAACAGAATGGAATGATGATGTCCATCATCCCAAGGGATATATTCCATCGACATAACCGACATAATCATCTCATCTGTGGGAAAAGTGACATGGAACGGGTTAGGAGATGAATCACCAAGAGAGGGAGTAGAAGGGTCAGCTGATTGAATGGCTTGGTAAGTGGATTCAATCGGACTTAGAGGCATATAGTTGTCATAGTGGAGATAATCACCAGGTTCGGGTATTATCCACGGGTCAAAAGACTCGGGAGGTTCGCAGACAGAGGTGGAGATCATGTTAATTGAGGCAACCAAAGGAAGTGGAACATCGGGTGGTGGGATTGGGAATGTACCCATCAGAGTGGAATCTTTTAGTAGACCCACATCAACATTCTCGTATCTAGGAGGTGTCTTTGCAATAAAAGGTACGTTGTTGGTACAAGTGTCAGAGTTGAAGAAGGCCAATTGGTCTACCGTAATTAATTTTCCTTGATGTGGAAAATGCACGATGTGGAAAAGAATAGACACAACTACATGCATGGAATCAATCCAGCTACACCCAAGTAAAAGGTTGTAATCGAGAGGAGCATCAAAGACCTCAACTTCAACGGTGATCGTTTTGCCTTCTAACGTAATAGGCAAAGACGGGTGGACACCGTAAGGTTTAAAGCTAGAGCCATTAAAGGCTTTGAGCGTGTTGTGTGATTTAGTTAAGGGATGATATGATCTAGGTGGATATCGGTGGCCACCCACCTTTTTCGACTAGCTCAAAACAGTTTTTTGGCAATTTTAGCAATTTACTATTTTTAGCAGGTTTTAACTTCCGAGGCCATTTTGAGGGCCTAAATGAAGGTTTTTCGAGATAGAGGTTCTCAATTATATACAAAGGAATGATTGAGCCCCCAAAATGAATCTCCTCGATGATACCTTTCCAACGAGCTATCATACGCCTAAAACAGTGATCGTATGCAAAAGTTACGACCCCGGGAAGTTGATGTACTAACTTACCCAAATGGGGCCCACATGACTTTTGCCGCTTCATCTCCTAGGGTTAGGTTTTTGGATGTCTAGGATTTTTGGCATTCCTATTTATTGTAAAAATTCCTTCAGAGCCTCATTGTAATCATCTTCTTGCGAATCCGATTAGCCGTCACATCTCTTCTCAGAGATAAGCTGCCACCATTCTAGCGAGTCTTTCACTCTGTATTTTTATAGTCTCTGTACATTTATTCCATTAATAGAAATCGTGTATTACTGTATCTCTGTATTTATGGTTGCATCTATGATATATTTCTGTTATATTATGGATATACACGATATCTCTGTGCATTTCTTTATTCTATCTCCGCTCTCATTTCGTGCCGAAAATAATCTGAATCAGGAGAGTCGATGGCTTTCCAACAGGCAATAAACATGACACACATCGAGGCACCCTCATCAATAATTGTTCTACAAATGTTCTTGTCGGAGACAACAACTTGTATTTGAAATGTGAGCTAAGGGGGTAACCTTGGAATGTGATCTTTCAAGTCAAATATTATTAAATTTGTATCCGTAGGGTCGATTCCATCGATAGCTTTTAACAGTGCCTTCCGTTGTGTAGGAAAACTCTTAAGGACTTTGAGGGATGACATCGCAGATGGTGCTTGTACCAGATCTTTTACTATACTGTAGTTCTGGGCAGCAAGCGCATGAGGATTGAAAGTAGACTTTCAAACCAAGCCCTTGGGAGGAGGGCGAAGGCTATATCGGGGTTCGGTCGTTCAAGATGAAGAGGACAGTTGGAAGGTGGAGCCGAGGGAGATTGTTGAACCAACAAAGGTGGTATATCATCAAATTTATCCTTGGAGGAAGGGTAATCTTTGGCATGAGTGGTAAGTGTGATGTCATTCTTCTTTGAATCAACGTTACACATAAGTACATAGGAGGTGGTGGAGGAAGAAGGTTGATCATGGATGACCAATTGAGCATGTTGTTGAGAAGGGAAGGGTTGAGACAAGAGGGCAGAAGTAGGAGGTTTTGGGGTCCCTTGGAGGAACTCCATGACCTTAGCACATCTCGAACAATCCTTCGTGTAGTGATCATCACCACAGATAAGGCAAGGATAGTGAGGTTTGCATTTATCCTTATCTTCGGCAGGTTGTGTCTTAGCCTTATTGGATTGCGGGTTTTTATTCTTATCCTCCTTATTCCTACCCTTCCATTTTTTATATTTATTCTTACCGGTAGGAGTCGATTGAACGACGTTCACTTCTAAAGTTTTACCAGTGGGAGGGGTAGGCATCGGAGAAGTTTGAACATTAGAAGCATGGGATTTGGGTGTGGTGTGAAAGGTCTGTGTGGATTGAGGTTGAGCATGGAAAGTACCTATCACACCATCAGTGGCATGAGAATTTGTTGGGGTTGTTGAGGTGGTTGTAATAGAAGGACGAGGTGCATCAGGGAGCAGATTGTAAAGAGTACCCATTTGTGAATAAACGAGATCGAGATACTGGGCATGATTGATCGCCTATTCTTCTGTGACAACTCCACCCATAGCAATGTCTTTAGATATGTCAGTCACGAAGGATTTCATGAACCATTCTGCCAATAACTGATTGGGAAGATCGAGTTTGATTAGACGTCATCTTCGTCTCCACTCATGAATGTGATCAGAGATATGAGTGGCTTTACTTTGCTTGAAAGAACTCAAAATATCGGTCCACGTTTCATAACAGATTGGCAATTGGTAGTGAGTGAGGAAATCCATAGCTAGGGTGTTGAAATCAGTGAATAAGCCTCGTGGTAATTCTATATACCACTTCGCGACTGAACCTGTGAGAGTTCATTGAAAAAGGCGTAACCTAATGGATTCATCCATCAAAGAGTTGGATGAACACCAAAGGTGGAAAGTCATTACATGATTGTTTGGGTCCTCTCCAGGTTTACCATCGAACTTAGGAATGTCGGATGGTAGTTTGGTAGGTATGACAGGCCAATGAGGAGAGTGACCGATAGGGTCATTCAAAATTCAAGACAGATCAGGGAGGTCCAAAGTGGCCAAAAAGGGTAACTTTATATTCACATGAGGGTACTGGTGATTTTGGGGAGGAAGTCTCGTCGGTATACCAGTAGGACCGTAAGAAGTTTGCATATAATGTGAAGATCCTGGCAGATTCGGTTGTTGGTGTGGTGGCAGGTAGCCCGCGGGGTTGTACGGATTAGGTACGTTCCCTTGGAAAGGGATAGTAGATGGAACATTTGAACCCAAAATGGGATTGGAGGTCCCGGGGTAAGGTTGGCCCATACCAGGGGGTACGAAAGTGGTGACTTGAGGTTGTTTCCCCTCAGTCGATTGAGTATTACCCTAGGTAAGAAAGTTCCAATACTGGGCTAAAGTTGTCGGGATGTTTTGTCCATAGGGTGGGTTTGGTGGAGGTCATCCTCCGAATGGAGGTTGAGATTGGCCCCCAGGGTTAAATTGTCTACCAACAGGAATTTGATAATTAGGTGTGAAAGATTGAGTAACGCCACTAGGGTCAAATCTATCGGTAAGGGGTGGATAAGACCCTCCAGAAAGGGGCTGAGGAAGTGTTGGAATAAAACCAGGAACAGGATTGTGCCCAGGAGGGATGAAGGCTCCAAAAATTTCATATGGAACTTGGGTAGGATTGGGAATAGAAGCATTCAATGCATTATACCCAAGAGGAAGTGATGGGCTCTGACTAGGTAAAAGTGGTGTGCCAATAGGTCTTTGGCTAGCCACCATATTCCCAGTGGGAATAATCGTAGTATTTGGGACCATCGTGGAATGGGCCTGTTGAAGAGGGATGGTTGAACTGGGACCAGCTGAGAAGGCTTTCGAACCAGGAAAATAATAACACGTTGTATTGTTAAATTGATCCAAGGGTATCGTAAACGTGTAAGATGTTTCAAGAGGTTCAGAAGCGGTAGGTATTTCAACTCCTGTCTCTGAGGCAGAAGGGTTCCTTCTAGAAGTTGGATTCTGAACTATGTCAGTGGTCCAATAAGGATCCTCGTTAAGGCTCGTGAAAATCTTGGGAGATAATCCAGAAGTGCCAATAACAATTTCTCCGGATGAATTGAGTCGGAGAATATGTCTCTCATATCGAGGAGGTAGGCAGAAATCTTCTAGAGGGTCATAAACAATTCGAAAGCTCTCTAGAGAATCGGTCCTTTCTAGCTGTGAGGATACATGGTCCTAGATCTCACTCTATTGAGGACAATCCTCCGATAGGTTAGGAGGCAAGGGTTGATAAACTTTCGGCTCTTCGAAAGGTAGTCCTTGCATCCTACGTGAACGACGTGGAGGTTCAATGTTGGTTGAACCGAAAAATCAACGGAAAAAATCTATGGCCAACTACGTAAACAAACAACACTCGCTAGTACAATATAGGAATCAAAACCAAGCAAACAAGACCTTCCTATTATGAAGTCACTAGTTGGTGATGAAATCCAACATCGCGAAGTCGAGACAAGAAGGGGTTGGGCTAGGGTGGAAAATTTATGTTGACGACCTGCTTAACGAACTTACACCCTGGTGCAATCTCCCACACATAATCATGGGTATACCCTCCAAGGAGCCCAAGTGAGTCTGGCCAACGTCGATTCCAGATACCATGGAGACTTGCCCCTCCACAGTCACCTTGTGTAAGACCTTAAGAAGATAGGCTACTAAAGTTACCACAAACAACAGTGATGCCTGGGGAAACAGTCGAAAGTTTGAACCACACGCAAGGGCAGGGTATCGAGCCCGAAATAAAATTGAGAGGCTTACACTCATCATTGTGGGTATACCTTCAAGCGACCCCCATAATACGTGCAATCTCTACACTGAGACCAACAAAGCAGGGTGAGTGACTCTGCCAATCTCAATGTGAACTCAAGTTTGACCCTTGTGTGAGAAGGGCTTCCCAGGACAAAATGTTGCAAATGGATTTGAAAAATCCCTATCACAAGATACTATGGTGTGTTTTGTGCTTTGGAGAGTGTGTCTCACTGCCTATTCCAATGCTCTAGCCTAGCTAATGTTGGTGTAAAAGAGTCCTAGAAAAAGTTACTAGTTGAATTTTAGAGTTTCACAATATTATTAAAGGTTGTTGTTACTCAAGAGGGAGACGGGAATGAAACCAATGTTATGTGAGACTTTGACCCAATAACGTGTAAATAGAAATGAATGATGTGAACTTTCACTCAATGAATTCTATCTACAGTAGGGAGAAAGAATTTTTCTGGAACAATGCAAACTACGATGTACAATTCCCTTTTTTGAATGTAGTACCAAACAATCATCAACAATGTAATTTCACTATTCGTTCTCTTTCAATATTTCAAACACCAATATTTTCTGAATAAATGATTGCTTAAAAGACTAAAAAGACTTTAATTTTTTCCTTACTAGAAACCAAAACAGGGATGGAACTAAGAAAGGATAAGCAACCAATGAAAATAAAACACTCAACAAACACCCAAATCGATCTTTCAATGGAGATAAAAATAAAAATTGACAAGAAAATGTCTCTTCAAATATGAACAAGAAATGTTTTTCTGATCATTAAGCAACCCAGAAGATGCAAACAACTTACAAATCCAAATCCAAACCAAAATCTTTGATTGAGCAAGCACTCGGACGCAAGTCCAGAGATTATATCCTTGTCGATAAAAACAAAGATTGAAAAAGAAACAAAAAGCGGTATTCGATTTTCGAAACCAATCAAGATCGAGCTGAAACAATCAGTAGAAGTCAAGAACTGACATTAAAAATCCTTGCCCAGTTGACTAAAGGAAAACTGGGACACAATAGAAGCCAAAACCCAAACCAAAAAGAAAATTCAAACGCCGTCGCAGGTGGGCAGTATAACACAGTGCAAAAATGGATGATTTCCACGAGCCAGAAACATGTAGGGTGCGGAAATATTGCGCTGGAAGGAACTACCAGGATGTGGAAATGAATGGTTTATGTAGGCTACCTATAAGGTGCAGTGCAGACGTGTTTGAAAAATCAAGAAAATTGGGAGAAAGACAAAACCTCTAAGTGGACTTTTAAACCTAGGGAGAGTGAATGGGTCTCCTAGAGACTCAGATATTGATATCAAGTGAAAAGAATAGGTCAAAAGAAAATGGCCGACAAAAAACCACAAACTAGTTGTTCTTCCCCAGTGGAGTCACCAATTTTTTTATTGGGTAAATCGGTAGATGCGGACATGAACTAATCCCCCTAGATCCACCTGGATCTGGAACAAAAAGTGATGGAACAAGACGCTTCCCCTAAGTTGTGATCATTGAGTTTTACTACCAAAATAGGAATAGATAAGATACCTTATGAATCGCTTCCTTATATCTTTGTTGTCCCTGCTTCACTTCAATTCTCTTGTAGAATCAGATCTGCGATAATACAAACCAACCAACGTGAAAGCAATAATATTAGAATTCATTGACAACCTAAACATGTGATCAAGGAATCATGTAATAAAATACTAATCATTTTATGGGAAAGAAACATGTTGTCGTATTATATTAATGAAAATTAGAAGATACAACCGAATTTCCTTGATGTCGCAAGTTCCCTTTTAGTGGTCCTTCGTCCCAACACACTCATACATTTGCTCCGAAATTCGCATGAAGATAATCCACAAAATCTTGATGGATAAATGGAGGCCTCAAGCATCACTAAGAATAGGATTCTTCACACAATCTTCAGTCTATTCTCTCGTCAATTCTCTTCTTGGTCTTGCTCAATTGTGCTTAACCTTTTCCATGAGAAGCCCATGATTATATAGGAGAAGGTGAAGTGGTTAAAAGGATGAGGATGATCCCACCAAATCAGAGAAACCAGTAGGATCGCAACCATATGGATGCCACCTCACGTTCTAGAAGATTCCCCTTCTAGAAACTTCGTGAAACCTTTTTCCTCTTTTAGCTTTGGAACGTCGCCACACCCTGCCTATATAGCAGCCTGAGGAAATCCCATGGGCCAGCTATAGAGCAGCCTGTGGAAATGATGGATTTCCGCGCTGTGTCGTATGGGCAGCCTGCAGACCCTTTCTAAAAAGCAGCTTTGTAAGGTAGGAAAGAAGCTACTCTTCTCAGGCAAAAGCCATGTTGGGAGCCTGAACACATGTCTGTGATGTCATCATTAGAATGACCAAAATAATGTGTAACAATTGTCCAATTTGTACCATAACCAATCTCAACACATTCATACTCTCCAACAACTTACTCATGCTCCTCAACCATACAATATGAATGTTACTTAATCATCTATAAGAAACCAATATACTATGGAAATCATATCAATATTGAACCATAAGAGTGTTGCTCACTCTATCAATCAATCAACATATCCATATCACCACAGCTATACCAATAATTCCTGAAGCATTCACCATACAATAAGCAAGAGTATCCATCAAGACAAGTATGTAACCATACCAGAACTTTTATGGCAGATCTGAGCCCATAGAATGCAGTTCTAGAACTTACTTCTGACTTCAATATCATGGCATCAACTCACAATCAAGTCTTCATGACTTCCTCCAATTGTACGCGCTCTGTCCTCATTCAGCTCGCGTGTGTACGTGCTTTGGCTCACTGCAGACCGTGTATGTACGCTATATGGTTCAGTGTTGCTCGCATACTCCTTCAGAAACTAGGGTTTCTGAACTTCCGAAACTTCCGCCGTCAAGATCTCGGACTTACAAAAACTTTGATGCGTCCATGAGATCCTCCAGTCAATCTCTCTCTCAGATTAGATCTTCAATATATGCTCAAGAGATGTTTTTCACAAGAGACCCTTGCCTCTTATTTATACTCTCCAAGTAGCTTCCTTAGAATCATCTTCTAGACCACTTTGTCCACATAGCCACTTATTCCACATAGTCGCCTATGTCCAACTTTGTCCAATTTTCCACTTGTCCATATATCCAATAGCCACTTGACCACTTAACCCACTTTCCTCATTTTAGGGTTAACCCTCTTATAACCACTTTCCATAATTAGAAAGTTCTTCATTTACTTTATTATTTAAATAATCCTCTTTGACCTTGTCACTTCACTTTATTATTTAAATAATTTCTTCTTTGTAACCACTTTAACTTCTTTGACCTTTTGGGGTTTCAAGCCAACATATGAGGGTCCTCCAACTTCGTAAGGCCATAACTCTCAAACCGTGAGGAGTTATGTGATGTTCCACATACCACCGGAAATGGCATGACATGCAATATCCATCTAGGATAGTTTCACTGACAAATTCACTGATATTCATCTCATTATTCCACATTTAAGCATGGGTTCTCTAACCATACTTCTAGGATAACTCAACCACAAAGCGTCTTCCCGTGAGGCATTTCACCATAAGGGGACCACTTTGGAGTTCATCCATTTGTAATTCCTATCAACCATGATAATACAATAATGAGTCATCTTTACATCAATCCAAGTATTCATCATATATCAATGAAACCACATCGATCCATCTTCATCTATGCATCATATATCAATGACAATTCATTGATCCGTCTTCATCTATGCATGACATCATATGACTATGAATCCACTTCACATCAATCCATTGACATCAAGGACAATATATGATCCATCAATATGCTATGACAAGACATTGTTCCTTTGACATCAATCCTTTGATATCAATCCTTTGGCATCAATGGCAACATGATCCAACAATCTTACCATACCACTACTCGCATGACTACTTTTGAAGTAGTATATGGACAAAAGCCTCCTTTGGTTTTCTCCTACATTTCAGGTGTATCGAAGTTTTGGGAGGTTGACAATAATCTTTTCATTCTTGAGGCAATTCTCTACACTCCCAAAACAAATTTGGCCATGGTTCAAAATCACATGAAGAAACAAACAGATCAAGGTCGTTCTGAGCAACAATTTGCTGAAGGGGACCAGGTGTTTCTTCATCTAGAACCATATAAGAAGACTTCACTCAAAACGGACCATTGTTAGAAACTTTCTCCCAAATTTTATGGTCCTTATACAATTCTCAAGTGAGTGAGGTAGGTGGCTTACCAGTTAGCATTTCCCAATCATTCTAAGATCCATCATGTTTTTCATATCTCCTTCTTAAAGAAGGTTATTGGTACTAAGTGTCACACTCAAACTAGTCTCCCTAAGTTGGATGAGGAATATTCCATTTGGTTGCAGCCACAAGAAGGCTTGGACCACCGTGAGCGTTGCCTCCGTCAGCGCACCATCAAGGAAGTGTTAGTGCAGTAGACAGATACAACTCTAGAAGATGCCACTTGGGAGTCGACTACCATTCTGCAATAGTTTTATCATCTCAAGCCTTGAGGACAAGGATCTTTTTCAAAGGGGGGGTGCATGTTAGGGACCTAACCTCCCTAACCCCTCATGTAGATAGAATAATATGTTTCCATGTAATAAAGGCCGACATTAGTTAATAAGGCTTATTTAATAAATTGGAATAAGTCAATGTAAGAAGACCTAATAGAAGCTTCCGCTTCTAGAAGGATCTTCCTCTAGAATGATCTTTAGAAGATATAATTAGTATAAATAAGAGTAGGAGACATGAGAAGTTTTGTCTTGATTATTATTGTAATAGAGTGTTGCTCTGTTGGAGGTTGCCCCCTCGAAGAAGAAAGTGAACATTGTTTCCTAACAATAAAGGTATTATTTTGGTGATGTGGTTTCATCTATTGTGTTGTTTCGTTGTTATTCTCTGTAATATTTATGTTTTCAACTATTACAATAGATCTCGTACCTTACATTGAGCTCAATTCTTTCCTAAACAAACTCTCTTTTTCGAGAATTGTTATATTTATGGTCACATGGTTGAACTGATTTTAAACTTTTCAAGAAAAAATAAGTATGGTTATATACACTTTGTTGACTATGTTATTTTTGAAAGGTCGGGATATGAATAAAATGCGACATACATTAGCATCATAATTATTTTTTGAAAGCACTGTCTATCTCTGATGACCATGACATACCTTTGAGATTCTGTTTAAAATTTGTCAATTGTTTTAATCAATATTCTTGTTATTTTAATAAACCTAGGATATTCATAATCCTTGGAAGTCATCAAAGATATGGATTGAAATTGTTTAGTTTGATGAAATATAGTAAATGTTTTGAAAATGGGTGGAAGTTTGATATGTAGTTTAAGAGTTATTTTTTCTTTTATAATAAATAGGACCAAACCTCTCATAGTATATCATTTTTCATAAATTATTCCCAAAAAGTCCCTAAACGTATTTCATTTGATTTCTGATTTTTCTCCCCCTTTTATATAAATAGAAAAATGTTCAAAGAAAAGATATGTTGATAGATTGATGAATATGGGATTGATACATGAAAAAATTGTTGTGGCTTAAATGAGTCATGGGATGTTTTGGCATGCATAAAAGATAGTAGGCAATGGTTTATAAGCATGTTGTTATGAATTATTATTCAAATTGAAAGTGAAATGAGTTCTTAATAGAATTAATTGAAATGGATTGTGAACATTATCATGCATTCCTGTGACCTATTACATTTTCCATAAATTACAAGTCCCTTTTTCATTACTCCTTGTCATTATAATTCCATTTACATTCATTTCCCATGCTCAATAAGATCAGTGACAATTTGGTGAAGATTTACAGTTTGAATGATAGGAACAACAAACAGAGAACGGGAAGTTTATGACATTCTTCCATATGTTCCTTGTTTCCATTTCATATCTCCTTGGCATGCTTGATTGCTTGGTCAGTTTAGAGCCATTATCAAATTATTTTTAAAGAAAAATAGTATTTGATGATTAACATACTGTGATTTATGTATACTAATTTTATCATTGGTGAATATTTAGATGAGTTTCTTTAGCAGAGGCAGCAATCGCTCTAGTAATAGGGGAAATATAAGAAACAAAGGAAGAATGTCTAATGCATTTGGGTAAAGAGGAAGAAACAAAAGGATGAGGTTCTCCACCCATTTTGATGCTAATAGTGAAGATTTTAACCAGCTAGTCCAAACTAGTTATTTGAACCTCATTGGCCACCCTGCCTTCTAGCCACCCCAGCCACTTGTTAGACCTCCTCTTCAGCCACATCTAAGTATAGTAGACATTCATGACAACCCCATGTGCCACCAGCCAATGATGGTTGGAATAATGTGCATGTTAATCCTCCCTTTGGTGTAATTCATTGGCCCATTATGCCATTGCCACTCCCTCCTCCTCATCATTTGCATCATGCTCATCTTGTTGCTTTTGTTTCCTCACAAGTACATTTTGTTCAGCTTCCAAAAAATTATAAAGTTTCACCTATTAAGCTAGAGCCAAGTAGAGGAAAACAACCTGTCATTTATGTCAATTTTGATTCATTAGAGACATCCTCCTACACCATCAAGTCCCTTCCTACCAAACTTGAGGATGATATAAGAAAAATCACATTTAATGACATGCACCCAGAGGTGTCAAAGGTTGAAGAGAAGAAATATTTTGATGCAGATTTACTTAAGCATAGGGTGGCATTGTTAGAAGGAAGTAGACAAAGAGAGTCTGCTTCCAACAAAAAATATTGTTTTTGACTTTATTTTTATTCTCATGATGACATTTCATTTTCTTATTCGAGGCATGTAATTTTGCACAGTTGACATGATGAATACTTTTTGAGAAACTTATATCATGCCTTTAAAGTATTTTGGGAGATACAAGTGTTTATAATGATGTTGCATGATTGATTTGGTTGCTTTTGATATATATTTGGTATGATGATGTATGCATGATATCTTGATTAAAATGTGCAGGAACAAGGAAATGTTAAAAATTAAACAAATAATGACATATAGGGGGACCACCTATTAAATATTAAATATTATTATTATTATTTACGCTTATCATAAATAAAGTTGTCCTATCTTAACTAAAGTTATTTAACTTTAGTAGCAAAAGGTAGTTGAACGACTTTTCGAAGAATAAAAGGAAGAGAGAAAGGACAGATAAGGACATGAGAAAATAGAGAGAAATACTTCTAATAAGGTTTGATCTTGCCTCAAGTGAGAATTCATATTCATTCTTTCATTTATGAGTTTCATGAGAGCTAAGTCCTCTTGTTCGTAGCAGGGTTACTATAAAGGTGGTATAAAGAAAGGATTGGGAAGCATATACTTTTGACATGCTTCAGAAGGTCATTCATGTATCTTGACAGTATGTTTAGTTTGTTAGAATTTTTAAATTCATTTTTCGTGTTGATTAAGACTATTTTGCAAAGTCGAGACTATGATGTGTGTGTAGCTTGGATTGATCTAGTTTATTTTAGTCTTGTTATTTTTTCTTTCAGACATCGGTTGTCTCTATGTGATTTAAAATAACATTCTAGACTTCTAAATCAATTCTATTCCAAACTCTTGCAAGGGTTTGTAAAGAGGAACTTGGTTGTAACTCAGAAAATATATCAATAAAATCAATCGTTGGTTTCTTCTCAATTTCAGGCTTGTTGTGTATTGGTTTTCATATGTATGATTTCTTGTATTTATTCATTTAAATTCTTATAAACTTTATTTACAAACACTTTTCTATTTTTTTTAAATTTTATTTTTTTTAGTAAAGCGTACAAATTTGATAATAGCATCAAACCCAAGAACTTATTTCTTAAAGGATGATTGATATTTTTGAACATGATATAATCCCAGTGTAACAATCTCATCTATCCTATCTAGCCTAGTGAGATTCAAAAATGCTTGAGTGAGGATACAACCATTCCTCGCCTCAACATTTATTTGGTGACCATATTGGGGAAAATCTTTTACTCTCTAGTTATTTTTATTTATTTTCTAATTTTTATTATTTTCGATTAATGATTTTGCCTATCCGACAACAACCTAATTTAAGTTTTCATGATCAAATAAGTATTGCATCGTGTCTTTTTTATTTTATTCTTGAAACTGTTGGATTACTAAGAGGGAGGGTGAATCAGTAATAGAGCAATTTAATCCTTTTTAAACATATAATCCAAGTGTTATATCAATGTAGCATTATCATCCAATAACTGCGGAGTAAATAAGTAATGAAAAAATGAGCAATCATACACATACACAGTACACCAGTGTTTTACATGGAAACCCAAAGAAGGAGAAAACCACAGAATGTTTTTTCTTATATGTCTTTAAGAATTACATTCATTGGAAGCACCAACTTCCTTTGTTTTCCAGCTGCAACTGAAAGGAGGCTCCAACCCCCTTGTTTCTCATGCTACAACCTGAGGGAAGCTCCAACTTCCCTATTCTCTGGCTACAACCAGAAGGAGGATACAACCCCCTATGTTCTCTGGCTACAACCGGAAGGTGGCTACAACCACTTGCCCTTGCCCCGTCCAACCCTCCTGAAGTAGAAATAGAATAATGGAACCATTGTCACACTATCGCTATGAGATATACCAATGTAAACCTACACCAATAAAACTAAACCATGCATCAACCTGTACCTCAACCTATAATCAACCTGTACCATAAAAAAGTGCATCAACCATGCACCAACCTGTACCAAACAACCTATAATCAAATTGTACCATAAACAAGTGCATCCAAACATGTACCAAGTATGTACCAATCATGTATCAACTACTCATCAATATGTACCAACATCATCAACTATACACCTCGTGTATGTGCCAACTCATCAACTACTTGTCTCAACCATGTACCCAACATGTACCTTACCCAAAATCCCTCATCAATTTCATCATCAAAAGATGATTTGTAACTTTCTAATAGACCTGGTGTATATGATCACATACCTGCAAACCTTCCTTAACTTTCACAACAAGAGACTAGCATTTTCATCAAACTTTTCTTTAGTCTCACATGACTAGTTTGGGATTAGTCAACAACCCTAACTTGAAATAATCATAACTATGTACCTATAATAAATAAAGATCTGAAAGTAGTACATAATGTTCTTCAATTTGTTTTATGCAATTCCTTTAGGTTTCACTACTTGGAACCTCTTAGAAAGGAGTTATAGCAAAAATGGCATACCTTGTTAAATTCTGGCTTATTCTAGAGAGTGGCCTTGTAGAGCGTGCCCCGCATGAAATTTTTGTTGAATGGATCTGAAAATGTTACACAGATTACTACAGACTGTAATCTCACCAACACATTTTTTATTACTGAATTTGGATCTGTTATGAAGAATTTATGACGTTTTTACCCGAAACACATGTTTTAGACTAGTTTCAGGACTAGCCACAAACCCTATTTTCCATGGAGCGTAAATCCAAAAATACAACGACACACAAGATGAAATTTTTACCACAAATAATTGGATATGTTTCCTCAATGGCCTATCAATTTCATGGTCTGAATCATTCTATAAAAACCATTATTGCGAAAATGGTGAGATGACATGTAAATAGCATACCTTAGAAAGCATCATCAAAAGAATTTATCCTCCCTTGAATTTTGGCCTTATTTTCTTCACCTTCCCTTTGAAATTCAGCTTAGATATCCTTTGGTTACCTCGGGCACCTATAGATATTCAATATTCTCAAGTTTTGTGTAAAATGAGAGAGCCTTGCCTCTTATTTATACTCTCCAAGTAGATTCCTTAGAAGCATCTACTAGATCACTTTGCCCACTTTCCTTATTTTAGGGTTAACCCACTTATAATTTCTCCATTAAATTTATTGTTTAAATAATTTCTTTTGTAATCACTTTAAATTATAGTACACTCATCACTTCACTTTATTATTTACATTCTAAAATCTCTTAAACCACTTTGCTACTTTGACCTTTTGGGGCTTCTAGACGACATATGAGGGTCCTCCAACTTCGTAAGGCCATAACTCTCAAATCGTGAGGAGTTATGTGACGTTCCACATACCAACATAAATGGAATGACATGTACTATCCATATAGAATAGTATTACCTACAAATATATCAAAACTCATACCATTATCCATCAAACAAACTTGGGTCCAGTACCCAGACCTGGGTTCTCCAACTTCTCATGGCCATAACTCTCTAATCGTGAGGAGTTATGTGACATTCCAAATACCACCAAAAATGGAATGACATGTACTATCCATTAAGAATAGTATTACCTTAAAATATATTAAAACTCATACCATTATACATGAAACAACCTTGGGTCCATTACCCAAACCTTTGTGCTATCGAAATTCGCTATTGGACTTTATTCAAGGGTTGACATCAATGACAACCAACCTTAATCAACAATATCCAACTTTAGCATTGATGGAAACACTCTGATGAAATACTAAAATCATTTCATGCAATACTGAAGTCAAATCACTCATGCTCCCCTTGGAACCATGCCTATGTCCTCTGCATCTCTGTGACCATTGATCCCCCTAGAATCATGCCTTTGTCCTCTGCATATGATAAATCTCTCCCCCTTTGTCATCAATGGCAAAGTTATATTTTCATCTAGGGTTGCTACCCCTAACTGAACTATCCTCTTTATGGTGCTTCCTCGTGTACATCTAAGACATATAAGATAAGCATTCAAAAGCATTCATTTTGGAGTAGAAATAACTCCAAGTCTCTAGCGAAGATACTCAAAGTCTTCCCATGGAAGTGGTTTTGTAAAGATGTCTGCCACTTGTTATTTTGTTCCCACATGCTCAACTATGATGTTCTTTTCTACAACATGTTCCCGTAGAAAGTGATACTTGATTGGAATGTATTTCGTCTTGGAGTACATTACCGGGTTCTTTGAGATATTGATGGCACTTGTATTATCACAATATATTGGAATGGGCTCATCATAATCAATCTGTATATCTGTCAGAGTTTGTTTCATCCAAAGAACCTGTGTACAGCATGTTGAAACTGCAATATACTCTGCCTTGGCTGTAGATAGAGATATTGATGATTATTTCTTGCTTAGACATGATACTAAACACTCACCCAAGTAGAACGTTTCTCCACTGGTGCTTCATCAGTCATCAATACAACCTGCCCAATCTGCATCTATGTAGGCAATAAGAGATAGATCATTTCCTTTTGGATATCATAATCCAAACTCTTTTGTTCCTTTTAGATATCTGAAAATCCTCTTCATTGCTAACACATGTGATTCCTTTGGTGCTGCTTGAAATCGTGCCACATGTCCAACTACCTGCATTACATGTGGTCTGGATGTTGTCACATATAGTAGGTTACCAATCATTGACATGTATTGTCTCTGATCTGTAGACTTTGAATCATCATCTTTGCTTAACTTGCAAATGGTTTGCATGGGATTGATAACTGGTTTTCAATCTTCCATTCCGAACCTCTTTAGCATTTCTCTGATATACTTGATTTGAGAAATAAAAATCCCTTGGTTGCTTTGACATATCTAAAGTCCGAGAAAGAATGATAGTTCTCCAAGTAATGACATTTCAAATTCATTCTGCATATCCTTTGCAAATTTCTGGCTTAACCTGTCATCATCACTACCAAAAATAATATCATCAACATAAATTTCAATTAATAAAATACTATCTTGACTTACCTTGATGTAGAGGTTGTTGTATGCACTTCCTTTTTTGAACCCTGCCTGTTGTAAATATTTATCCAGTCTAGAGTACCATGCTCTAGGAGCATGTTTTAGACCATACAAGGCCTTCTTTAATTTACACACATAATCTGCGTTCTATGACAACTGAAATCCTTCTGGTTGTTTAGTGTAGACTTCTTCTTCAAGTTCCCCATTCAAAAAAGTTGATTTTACGTCCTTATGATATACTTTAATATTTTTGGAGCATGCATAAGCTAAAAGCAATCGGATTGCTTCCATTCTGGCAACTGGGGCAAATGTCTCTTCAAAGTCGATTCCTTCAACCTGTGCATATCCTTTACATACCAATATAGCTTTGTTCCTTGTAACATGTCCATTTTCATTCAATTTATTCTTGTATACCCACTTTGTGTCGATCACATTCTTATCCTTTGGTATTGGAACCAATTCCCAAGTGTCATTTTTCTCTATTTGATCCAATTCTTTATCCATGGCCTTGTTCCAAATTTCATCCTTATTGGCCTCTTCAAAATAGGTTGGTTCAATCGTAGATGTGAGTACTAGGTGTGTTTGTTCTGATGAACAAATTATTCTTCTAGTATCAACTCCTGCGTCTTTGTTTTTGATAATATGATTGGAAGGATGATTCTTTTGTACTCGTCTGCTATGTGTTTTTGGAGTTACTTGTTGAACTTGCTCTTCTGTTTCTGTCGGATCCTCTTCATCTTCCCCTTGTTTTTCATCTTTTGTTTCTTCTTCGTAAAGTTGTACCATTGATTCATTTTCTTTTTCTTTTAATCCTTGTCTACATGTTTCATCAATTGTTACATTGATGCTTTCCACCACTTTGTTCAATCTCAGATTGTAACACTTGTATGCTTTTCTTGTACTTGAGTAACCAACAACAACTTCTTTGTCCACACAAGAGTTAAACTTTCCCATTCTTCCATCTTCTCTTTTGATGTAGCATTTGATTCCAAAAACTCTAAAGTGCTTTACATTTGTTGGTCTTCCTTTCCATAGCTTGTAAGGAATTTTTTCAGTGTTGTTTTTTAGCATTACATTGTTTTGAATGTGAATTGTTGTATGCACTGCCTGTGTCCAAAAAATATCTGTCAATTTTGAATCCATTAGCATTGTTTGAGCCATTTCGTGTACTGTCATGTTCTTTCTTTCAACAACTCCATTATGTTGAGGTGTCCTAGCAATGGAGAATTGTCTTTTTATTACATGACTGGTGCAGTAGTCCATAAATTCCTTTGAAGTGAACTCTCCTCCATTATCATATCTCAAGCATTTGATTTTTGAATCCATTTCATTTTCAACCATTTCCTTGTAGATCTTGAAGTTTTTAAAAGCTTCTGACTTATTCTTGAAAAAGCAAACTGTGGTCATTCTTGTATAATCATCAACTAATAACATAAATTATTTCTCACCTTTTAAGCCATTTGTTGTAGTTGGTCCAACTAGATCAGTATGCACAATTTCCAGTGGTCTTGTCGTTGAATATTCCTTTGATTTGAACCTGGTCTTTGTTTGCTTTCCTTGTTGACAATGCTTGCATAAAGTGTTGGTTGGTTTCGTGATCTAGGGCATTTCTCTTACTGCTTCTATTTTGCTTACTTTGACAAGGTTATCAAAATGTATGTGACCCATTATTATGTGCCATAGCCAACTTTCATATTCCTTTCCTAGACAACACTTTTCATTTCCAATTTAACTTAACACATATATGTTGCTTAAAGTTCTCGCAGCTGTAGCAATCAATTTTCATGAACCTTCTTTTCTTATCTCTCACTTTTGTGAATCGAAAGTAACTTTATGACCTTAGTCACATATTTGACTCACACTTAGAAGATTATGTTTCATATCTTCTACTAGTAGAACGTTTTCTGCCTTTGTATTCTTGTTCCCAATTTTGACTGTGCCTTTTCCAATGAATTTTGGATGAATCATCATTTTCGAAGGAGACTGATCCATCTCTTTCCTTTCGTAATGTAAAAAACATGTCTCTATCACCTATCATGTGTTTTGAACACCCACTGTCAACATACCAACCACATTTTTTCTGCTTATCTTATAGAGCGAGTGTGCATTCTTCATTGCTATATTGATCCTGCTTTCTTATCCATGTCCTTTTCCGAGGTTCATGTCTGTGACTTTTGTTATTTTGTTGTGATTCTCTAGGAGGGACTTTCATTATGCAATCTTTGGCCATGCGTCCAAAATTGTTACATTTGTAACATTCCACTTCAGTGTTCAAAGATTCAAACATGTTGTAACTTCTTCTTTGTGTTTCACTAGGCCTTCTTGGATAACTTTGTGTATGACTTTCAAAGTTGTTTTTGTTCTTGTTGTTAGCTCTGCAATTCACAGCTTTATGTCCAAAATTATTAAATGCATAACATAAACCAAAAAACATAGTTTGATACCTAGGAGTTGAAGATCTTCTTAAATGAGGTACTCTTATGGATTCTTCTTCTTCCTGAGGCCTATCTGTCGGTTGTTGATTCTGAAATCTGAATCTTATCGGTGGAGGAGTGTTCCTGTAATATTCCTTGTAGGTCTTCCTATCCCCCTTGATTGTTTCTGCAAAGCTTTTTGGATATGTTTCTTGATCTGTTTTTTTGGAGCTTGATACTTTTTCTGTCTGATTGTATCCAAGTCCAGACTTGTCATGATGAGATTTTTTACTACTAATAATGTCATCCAAAACTTTTGAGTTGTTCTGCATATTTTTCTTTTGAAGATCCTTTTCTTAATGTGACAATTTCTGCTTCCAAATTTCCAATGATCTTGTATTTTTCTTCTAGCTATTCTTTGAGTGCTTCTTCAATTATTTTATCTTCTTGTATTTGAACCTTCAAATTTTTGATCATTTGTTCTAGTTCTTGAGTGTCTTCTTTCTTGTCTAGTTCTGCTTGTAGTTTCTTGTTTTTCCTCTTTTCTCTTCTGATAACTTCTATGGAACACATTAATTCCTCTCGGTAGTCAACTTCTGCCTCTTCAATTTCTTCTTCGGCTTCTTCATATTCTTTTTTGGCTTCTTCATATTCTTCTTCAGATTCTTCTTTATCAGAGTGTTCTACTTCCATGAATAGAACTCTTTCTATCTCACTGTCACTGACTTCATCTTCGTCTGATGATGAGATGTCTTCTTTGGTGCATAAGCTTTTCTTGAAAACTTTCTTTGTGGTTCTTTTGCCTTTATATGTTTGTTTGCCTTTTGAGTAACCTTCATCATTTCTCTTTTTCTTATAAGGACATTTGTTAGCAAAATGATCAATACCATCACAATTAAAACAAATTAAAGGAAGCTTACCTCTATACCTACCGCAAGTTCCCTTGTTCAGGTTTTTAACAAAGTTGGCCACTTCTTCATCATCTTTCGAGACGTCACTGCTGCTGCTATGTTCTTCTTTTTGCCTTCCCTTTTGCTTTGACTTTTTGGATGCTTTGAAGGCTGCTTCTTTTATATCTAGATTTTCCTGTTGATCTGATCTTTATTATAGTGTTGATATCTTAGTGTCAAATCTCATAGGAAGAGATCTTAGTACTTTTTGAACAATTACAGATTCTTTGATTTCTTCTCCCAATCCTATGATTGCATTTACTGTTTCATCAACTCGTAAAAAGTAAGATGCAATATTCTCATCTTCCTTCATCTTAAGTTGTTTGAACATACCTCTGTAAGTTTGAAGCTTTGTTGCTATGACTTTTGAATCTCCTTCATAAATATTTTGAAATTTGTCTCAAATCTCTTTAGCGGATTTACAATGTGCAACTTTGGTGAATATCGTTTAACTAAGACCATTCAGAAGTTCATTTTTGGCTTTGGAATTATTCTGACTGAGTTTCACTACTTTGTCATTTGTTGGCAGAATTGTTGGTGTTGTGTATTCATCTACAATTGATTGCTAAATTTCAAATCCCTGTGTCTGTATATATGTTTTCATCCTTATGCTCCAAAATGCATACTTATGTCCATTGAACTGTGGTATTCCATTTTTATACAAGTTGTTTCTCTCCATGATCTACCTTTCAGTGGTTGAACTTATTTTTGAAAGAACCTATTCTGATACCAATTGTTGGATTACTAAGTGGGGGCATGAATCAATAATAGAGAAATTTAATCATTTTTAACCGTATAATCCAACTGTTATATCAATGTAGCATTATCATCCAATAAATGCAGAGTAAATAAGTAATGAACAAATGAGAAATCATACACATACACAGTACACCAGTGTTTTACGTGGAAACCCAAAGCAAGAGAAAACAACGAAATGATTTTTCTTATATGTATTGAAGAATTACATTCATTGGAAGCACCAACTTCCTTTGTTTTCCAGCTGCAACTAGAAGGAGGGTCCAACCCCCTTGTTTCTCAGGCTACAACCTGAGGGAAGATCCAACTCCCCTATTCTCTGGCTACAACCAGAAAGAGGCTACAACCCCCTATGTTCTCCGGCTACAACCAGAAGGTGGCTACAACCACTTGCCCTTGCCCCGTCCAACCGCCCTGAAGTAGAAGTAGAATGATGGAACCCCTTTCACACTATCACTGTGAGATATATCGTTGTAAACCTGTACCAATAAACATGAACCATGCATCAACCATGCATCAACATGTGCCTCAACCTGTAATCAACATGTACCATAAACAAGTGCATCAACCATGCACCAACCTATACCAAACAACCTGTAATCAACTTGTACCATAAAAAAGTGCATCCAACCATGTACCAAGTATTTACCAAACATGTTTCAACTACTCGTCAATATGTACCAACATCATCAACTATACACCTCATGTATGTGCCAACTCATCAACTACTTGTCTCAACCATGTACCCAACATGTACCTTAACCAAAATCCCTCATCAATTTCATCATCCAAATATTATTTGTAACTCTATAATAGACCTAGTGTATATGATCACATACCTGCAAACCTTGCTTAATTTTCACAACAAGAGACTAGCATTTTCATCAAACTTTTCTTTAGTTTCACGTGACTAGTTTGGGATTAGTCAACAACCCTAACTTGAAATAATTATAACTATGTACCCATAATGAATAAAGATCTAAAAGTAGTATACAATTCTCTTCAGTTTGTTTTGTGCAATTCCTCCAGGTGTCACTACTTGGAACCTCTCAAAAAAGGATTTATAGCAAAAATGGCATATCGTGTTGAATTCTAGCTTATTCTAGAGAGCGACCTTGTAGAGCGTGCCCCACATGGAATATTTGTTGAATGGATCTAAAAATGTTACAAAGAATACTACAGACTATACTCTAACCAACACATTTGGTCTTACTGAATTTGGATATGTTATGAAGCAGTTGTGACATTTTTACCTAAAACACATGTTTTAGACTAGTTTCAGGACTAGCCACAAACCCTATTTTCCACGGAGTGTAAATCCAAAAATACAATGACCCACAAGCTGAAATTTTTACCACTGATACTTGGATATGTTTCCTCAATGGCCTATCAATTTCACAATCTGAATCATTCTAGAAAAAAAAATTATTTTAAAAATTGTGAGATGACCTGTAAATAACATACCTTAGAAAGCATCATCAAAAGAATTTATCCTCCCTTGAATTCCGGCCTTCTTTTCTTCACCTTCCCTCTAAAATTCGGCTTAGATATCCTTTGGTTACCTTTTTCACCTATAGATATTCAATGTTCTCAAGTGTGATGTAAAATGAGAGAGCCTTGCCTCTTATTTATACTCTCCAAGTAGCTTCCTTAGAAGCATCTTCTAGGTCATTTTGCCCACTTTCCTTATTTTAGGGTTAACCCACTTCTAATTTATCCATTAAATTTATTATTTAAATAATTTCTTTTGTATTCACTTTGAATTATAGTACACTCACCACTTCACTTTATCATTTACCTTCTAAAATCTCTTAAACCACATTGACTACTTTGACCTTTTGGGGATTCTAAATGACATATGAGGGTCCTCCAACTTCGTAAGGCCATAACTCTCAAACCGTGAGGATTTATGTGACATTCCACATACCACCATAAATGGAATGACATGTACTGTCCATCTAGAATAGTCTTACCTTTAAATATATTAAAACACATACCATTATCCATCAAACAAACTTGGGTCTGTTACCCAAACCTAGGTTCTCCAACTTCTCATGGCCATAACTCTCTAACCGTGAGGAGTTATGTGACGTTCCACATACCACCAGAAATGGAATGATATGTATTATCCATATAGAATAGTATTACCTTCAAATATATTAAAACGCATACCATTATACATGAAACAACCTTGGGTCCATTACCCAAACCTTTGTGCTACCGGAATTCGCTACTGGACTTTCTTCAAGGGTTGACATCAATGACAACCAACCTTAATCAACAGAAACTACATGTACCTGCAAGGAACTTGAACATTCTTGGGAAAATATATCCCACTATATTGAAATTCAAGGTCAAAGAGAATCCCTTCAAAGGCAAGCTCAAAATAGGTCTCCTCAATAAATTGTTGTCTTATGTCCACCCAATCTCGTCTATCAAGACAAAAGAGGTCAATCTCCTGAATTCAATCATTTTCTTTGAAATAGGAAGGAAAAAGGAAGTTTTAGAGAAACTTCAACCAAGTCTTAGAAGATCTTTTTTAGATTCTTAATCTGAAGTAACAAGCATTTTAGTATATTTTCCTGCCATACAATCCACAATGACTTCTTCCATTGGTTCTGGTAATACAAGTGGATTCGTTTCTTCACAAGATTCAACTTATTCTCTAATCAGAAGAATGTATAGTCACTACAATCTTGTCCTGTCAACTACAAATCATGCTAAAGTCATCAAACAATATGGCTTATTCAAATTTGAAGAGGACGCAAATGCTACTCTGTGGCATGTGTCTTCTCCTATAGATTTATCTCTAGCCACTACACCTCTTCCTAAATTCAAAGATCATTTGCCTAAATTTTCTGGTAATGGCATTATTTCAGTTAATGAACATCTTATTGCTTTTTCAATGCATGCCATAATATTGGAGCAAATGAAAATGACACTTGTATAAGACTTTTTTTCAATCCTTTGGAAGGAAAGGTTGTGGCAGGTTTCTTTGAATTACCACCTAAGGTATTCACAACTTGGGATGAATTATTATATTGGTTCAAATCTACCTATGGAAAACTTCAAAGTCCAGTAGCTTTGCTAAGAGATTACAACAATATTATCTATAAAAAAAAAGTGAAACTATTAAATCTTTCAATTTACGTTTCACCAAATTATACAATCAGATTCTATAAATTACTAGACCTCACAATCAGGCTACATTAATGCACTACTATAACACATTGCCTTTTGTTTATCATCATAGGCTAAAGGAAAAGAATGCTAATAGTCTAGGATCTGCATTACAAACTTGTTTAGAATTTGAGGAACAGTTGGCAAGAACAAATCTTTCTATTGAAGACTTTATCAAACTTAACAATATTTCAACTGTGTTACAATTGGTACAAGATATGAGCAATCCAATAATTGATTTCGAGAGAAAAGGAGTGACTTCTACCTCTATTCTAGCTAAAATTTCTTCCTAGGCTTCCTTTAGGAATCAGCCTAATAATTTTCAACCTGCAACTATTCTTCCAAGAACCTAGTGCAATTTTTGTGAAGAGAATCACAATGAAAATACATGTGAGGTCAAAAAGAGTGCAAGAGACGATATCTTTGGAAAAAGAGTCTATACAACTATTGTTGCCTTATATTGGTCTCAAGAAGAGGACATCATGTTGATTAATACCCGAAACAAATCTTATGTAAACAAGGACAAGGGTGGCCCTCCCAAGACTATTTTTTCTCCTAGATCATCCTCTCAACATGCTAACCCTTGGGTTACAAGGGGTACCCAAAGTCAAGAGGCTTATACCTCTTCTTCTTCATCTAAGTACAATATTTTAAAGCAATTGGCCACAATAAAAGTAGATGCATGTTTGTTGGATATGGTCACCATCCCTGAACAACAAAGGCATCTGAAAGATTTCATGGAAGGTAAAACTTCCACTATTGTTAGTTTATCTGAAGAAAAAAATGAAGAAGGAATGTAAATAAATAAAGTACATTGGACAATTGATTTTCATTGATGTCAATGAGTAGTGGATTGATGTCAACTTATGTGATGGGTGTATTTGGAGAAGTCTCCAAAGTGGTCCCCTTATGATGTATCTCTAAGCATGGCCATCATGGGAAGATGCTTTGAATAAGTTTACAAGAAACCCAAAAGTATGGTTATGGATCCCATAGTTGATCATGGAATTAGGTCATGAAGGATGGAGTAAATGAAGGTAACTCACTCATGGATAGATATTCCTCATCATGTTGTTTCTGGTGATAGGTGGTACACCACATAGTTCCTCCTGGTTGAGGAGTTATGGCCTTGTCAATCTAGAAACCCTGAAGAATGGTCAAGAAGCCCCTAGTTTGTTACACGTCTTTAATGAAAGGGTAAAGTGGTTGTAACAAGAAAGTTAAGAAGCCCCTAAGTTTAAGGAAATAGGTTACCCAACAAAATTATAAATACACCTCAAAGAGTCATTCACAAGAAAATTCACTCTCTTATTCTATTGAATATCTTCTAGTGAACTAGTGATCATTTGGCTAAGTTTGCGACGGTAAAATCTGAGGTAGAAAATACTGAGGAGTACAGGAGGTTTGACATTGCAGTGGTGAGAGGGAATCTCTGAGGAAACCCTAGTTTTGTTGATACCTGGAGGTCAAACTACTAGTGTCCTACGAGGCATCCCCCGAGGACAAGACAAGTTTGGGGGAAATGTTGGTACCAGGTCCTTGAAGATACAATATAACTTACATGTCAATATTGCAATGTTTCAGGTCAACTACAAAGGTACTAGTATGTTTGTGTACTTGTTGTGAAGGTTATGCTTGATGATGATGTGGTGAAATATTGAGGCATACTTGGCATATTGATGACGGTTTTGACACATGATTGAGGTACATATTGGGTACATGATTGAGTAAGGTATTCTAGTGTATTTGGTTTAGCATATTGTGTTGGAAAACTGAGAGGGGGGAGTGAATCAGTTGTTATCGTGCTTAAACAATTATGCTTATTTTAAACTCTTTGCAGAACACTTAATGACAATCACAATAATGCAGGGAGGTAAGCAATAGAACATTTGACATCAATCACACATATGAAATATACAGAGACAGATATTTCCTGAGGAAACCCATAAAGGGTAAAAACCTCTTCTTCTTGGTATGATAAGTAATCTTTACATTCTGCACATTATCATACATATGAGCTCCAACTCATTGTGAGGATACAACCTCTGTTTTGCAAGCTGCAACTTTCTAAGAGCACCAACTCTTTGTTTTCTCTAGCACCTACTAGAAGGAAGCACCAACTCCCTGGTTTCTCTAGCACCCACTAGAAGGAAGCACCAACTCCCTAAGTGTTCTAGCACCAACTGGATGGAAGCACCAACTTCCAGTCACACAGGAACCAACCTGTATAAAAGACAACAACAGTTCTCCCTTGCACCACCTTGCCACCCCGGTTTCTCTAGATGCAACCAAATGGAAGCCACAACTCCCTGTGTTCAAGCACCCACTTGAACCTCTGAGGACAACAGTCCTCCCTAACACCTCCCTACCACCCTGAAATATAAATATTTTCTACTGAAACTTATTACAGTGATTCAATAGTTGTCATTGGCTTACCAGGCTTATCACTGTTCTGATATGCTGCTCTGCTCTCTTGTATCAGTGTCTCTCTGCCTGCATCTTCTTGCGCTTTCTAATCTTCTACTTTTCTCTACAAGTGCACCTCAACCTTCTTTTACTGTCTCAGCTATGCATCTTTGTTCTTTGCTTCTGCTGCGCTTTATGCTCTACATGCCATGTCCCTTCTATGCACCATTCCTCTTCTATGCATTTCAGTTGCTGCACTCTGCCTCCTTCTACACACCTGAATCACTCTCAACAGCAGCAAATCTCTTCTTTGTTCTCTGTTTTTATTCTCTGTGTGCATCTTCAGCATCCTCTATACACAATACTTCTACATACTCTCTCCATGTCAAGTGCTCTGCCTGATCATCATTGCAACTCTTCAACTTCTCTAGTTGTTAAACCCATGCGTCCATCATCATTGGGTGTTATGCCGAGATTCCTTAGCCTCTCCAGCAGTCGAGACTCTTCGTCTTCTCTTTCACGGTCGAGCTCATTCCCTCTATTGCAGTTCCAGGCTACAACGGTCTTACATCTGTCAATAGCCTCTATGAGCAGTCTTCATGCCATTGGAAGATGCCTCGAGACACTTCATCTTCTCTGGCGATCACCCTGAAGTCTCTTTGAGTCCTCTGGCAGAAACCATCAGTCATTTCTAGCAATTACATTCTGAACCTCCAAGAAAACGCATCAGCAATTGAATCGCCAACCGTCCAAGAGTCATGATTCAGTTCTGCTGACTGAATTGTAACTGATTGATTAACTGTGAAGAGCAACAGTAGCCCTTTGATCAGATTTCCAAGTATCCAACACCGTTGGATTACAAGCACAAGGTCTCGCGTTGATTTCGCCATTTCGGCATTTCAGCATTTTGGCATTCCTGTGGTGCAGAGTCTCAACTCTCCATGTCCCAAAATCCGAAATGGAGCTTGTCTCTTAAGGCTCTTCTCTACATCTCTTCGACGATGTGACCACCGGCGGTGACCAAGCACTTATCCATAAAGCGCTTTCGCAATTTCGCATTTCGGCATTCCTATGATGAAGGGTCTCGACACTCCAAGTTGCGATCACTAAAATGGAGCTTGGTTGCACTAGCTCCTTCCTCCATCTTCCACAGATGTGACCACTGGCTGTGACCACATCCTTTTTCGAAAATGCATTTCGCAATTTCATGTTTCACGAATTTGTTGCAAGTCACTCTGACTCTTCCAACTCCCGATCACGAAATGGAGCCTTGCAACTTGCAAGTTCCTTCCTTCACATTCCCACAGTTGTGACCAAGTGTTTATCCATAAAGTGATTTCGCTATTTCACATTTCGGCATTCCTACATTTCATCATTCCTGTGGAGAAGTATCTCGACACTCCAAGTCACAAACCCCGAAATGATCGGTGTTTCGCATTTCGCAACTTCGGGACTCCTGTGATGAAGAGTCTCAACTCTTGACTCCTCCAACTCTCTGTATCTGAAACTCTAAAATGGAGTCAAATCAACGGTCCACAATCTTGATGATTCGACAGTCCAGATCTTTTCGTGATTTCGCATATCGTGAGTTCCTGCCGTGAGTTGCTTCCTTGACTCCTCCAACTCTTGGTATCCGAAACTCTGAAATGGAGTTAGATCAACGTATTTCATTTCGCATTTCGTCGTTTCAGCATTCTTGTCGTGAGTGTCCTTGACACCTCCAACTCTTGGTATCTGAAACTCTGAAATGGATTTTATCTCCACTAGCTTCTTCCCCTCACGTGACCACCAGTGGTGACCACAGGCTGCACCAAAAGGCGTTTCGCAATTTCACATTTCGGCATTTCACGATTTCGCATGTCGTGAATTCGAGAGGTTAAGGAACCCCGTTCCTTTGACTTTTCAGTCAACGAAATGACGATATTTTTCCACATGTCCTATGAACCCAACGGTCCAGATCTTATCATGATTTTGAAACTTCACGGGCCTTCATCATGTCTGATCAACGGTCCAGATCAATCCTCAATCCGACAGCTAGGATTATTTCATGATTTCGCATATCGCGAGTTAGAGAGGTTAGGGCACTCCTTCCTTTGACCTCTCAGTCAGCGAAATGATGATCTGTAACCACGTGTCCTTACCGAAGATGGACGGTCCTCCTGCTTTCAGGATTTTGTAAGCCCGCTTCACCTTGCACTTTAAAGAACGTGTGGGTTCTCCTGGATCCAATGCCAGTTGGACCTCGGGCTTAGATCTGACGCATGAGATCTATTCTCTTCTACTGCGTGCTCCTCCTATCTGAATTCAGATATAATAGTCATCAGGAAATCTAAATGGGATCCAATGATCATTGTTGCTCTTCACTGTTGAACTTTCCATTGCCATGTCATTATCTCTGCATTGTTGATCATGATCTTTGCCATCAATGACAAACACGCATACTCTGACTCCGTCTGAAAACATGCCAACATATTTCATGGTTGTTATGATTCATATATTTGAGATGATTGTTCATAGTTGAGGTATACACTTGATGAATGGTGGCATATGCATGAGGGACATGCATTGGTTCTTCATTGATGATATGGTACATGTCTATACTTGATTGATGTTATGGTATATTGTACAGGTTGTATTCATGTTTGACATATGGTACATGATTGTCTAGTTATCATTGTTGTTGTAGTTGGTATATATTATTGTTCATGATTGATGCAAATATGGTGGTACATTGTTGATGGATGATATGGTTCAGATTTTTCTATAGCACAATGTTGGTCTCCAGTTTTGATCATGTTTTGCCTATATTATATCATAAAGACCTCCATTTCCATACCCAGTACCACTCCCTTTTGGCCTTGTTTTGACATAATTGACATCTCTTTACCACTCAATGGGGCTACTCAAGGTCTTTTTACGTTTCAAGCTATTTTTATGTATTTTGATGCTTTAAATTAACATTGAAACTAATGTGGCTTGGGTTAGGTACTATTTCTATTTTTGAAACAGGATTTGCCAGTACCAGGTACCAGCTTGCACCCTGTGGAGATACCAACGAAGCTGCTAAAGATCCGCGTGTTATGGTCAGAGTGGGAGACAGTGAGATTTACATGACAGATGGAGTCATCACTCATATGATGATTGAAGGCACAATTATAGAACTGAGTTGTTAATACTTCATGATTCACACTTCGTGACACTACATGTCACGAAGATGTGAAGATCGTTTTTTTAACTGATTTCGAGTTATTTTCGGATCTGGGATCCGTTTGAATTAATGTATTTTTGCTTTAAACTGTTATTGAGGAGGATCTATATAAACAGAAGATCACTCCTAAGGAACGTTAGGTTATGTTATGTTATGATACACATTTCTGAATACAATTTGTTGTTGCGTTATGTTACTTTACTGTCATACGATTTGAGTTATTTTCTTCTGAGTAAATGGAGCATGAAGTATACACAGTGTTTGCGTAGAATGATTGAGTAGTTCTGGTTGTTCCTTTCGGCATTTGTACCTTTTGGTTGGGCCCGCCAAACAGGTTCAAGTCGTTTCTTTTCTCTGTCTTAGATTTAGTTCATTTCAGTATTTTAGTATTTGCATGCATGTTAGCTTAGAGTTTGGGAATTAACTTGTTCAGATTCTTGCTTAATTATTCTTCAACTGTATCGTCTCTAGCATATTGATATCTTCTACGTTGATGAGTATTGAAGAATGGTTGATTCATGTGGAGTTTAGAGAATGAACTAGGTTTGCTTTGTTTCCAGTTTTCAACCTGAACGTAGCTTAGAGTTTGAATTTACTTTATTTTGGTTAGGATAGTGAGGTTACTTTGCTTTGTTAGAATAGTTAGGTTGCAATTGAATTAGAGGAAGCTTCCGGTACCAGTAGGGTAAGTAGGATATTTCTTTGTTTTCCTGTGGATAATTTAGATTTATTTTCGATGCTTAGATTAAAAGAATTTTAGGAAATACTCTTTTTGTTATGGCTTAGATAGAGACAGTGATGATTAGATGATTAAAGATAGTGGTAGATAGTCATGAGAAATCACATTTGAATAGAAATAGAAGCACCAGCACTTAAGCATAGGACTATTTTCTGTTGATGAATTAAATAGGAGATGATAAGTTTTAGGATAGTCATTAGGATTCAGTTTCTCAGAGTGAGTTTGTGTTTTCTTCTAAAGATAGTTTTTAGATAGGGATCAGAATCTGACCCACACATACAGTGTAGCAGCTCGAAGTTTACTTACCCTGGTTTGACAATTCAGTGTTTCAGGTCATTAAATTCTTTAATATAGCATCCTGACATTTTTGGCGTCGTTGCCGAGGAGCTGTTTAAAAGGTAAGTTAGATAGTTGTCTTGATTAGTTTTAGAATGCACTTAGTTTGGTGTGGTATGTTAGTAGGTTGATAATAAGAGGAGTTGTGGAAACAAGGGGTGAAAACCGACATATCAGTTATCACAGGTACTCTGGAACTCAATCTTAGTTTCTTTTCTTTCATTTAGTATGACTTCATGAGAAATAGAGATCCTAGAGGTAGATTTAGGAGAAATATAAAACCACAAAAAGAAGAAACCTCCACCCAAAAAGCGATAGAAACTGAGACTGAAATTCTGGCTGAGGAAACCATAGAACAAAACCTGGAACCAGGAAACACCATACATCAACAAACTCAAAATCTTGGTGATCCAGCCCTGGATGACACAGTTGATCCAGAGAAAATACAAGCTCTTCTCGGGAACCCTAACTCTGTAGTTTCACATATAACAACTACAACTGTGGGATCAAAGGCCATAGGACCCTCAAAAGGACCAATAGGAGATAACACCTCTGATAAAAAGAATCCAGAAAGGTGGGATTTCACACCCTCACCAAAGAAAGATCGGATTGCATATACAATTCTTGGTAATTCTTTTACCATGGGAGAAAGAGGGAGAGACTTACATGGGGAAATTCGTATTGAAAATGAAGGTGAAGAACAAGCAGAGAATGAGTTAACACCAGAAACCACCTTTGGATTTCCTATTTTGGATTTAGTCCAGAATGTCAATATGAAAAATATCCCACTTTCA